>CM031243.1:715038520-715546020 GCA_018340775.1 Taxus wallichiana var. yunnanensis
TTACAACCTTAATAACCAATAATCAATAAAAATTTTCTTTCAAAAGTAATACAATAAATCTTCCACTTGAAGTGGGAATTTTACAAGAAGGTAACTACAATAAAGGAATATATAGTCTTCTACAATGAGAAGAAGAAGCAATTCTTCTCATTGGCCCCCGAGCCCCAACCACAAGGCAATAAGGGATGGATCAAACACATAGCAACTATACAATGTTTCAACATTTAATTTCAAGAAACCAACACACAAGAAAGATAACCACACAAAAACACTTATTTTTAAGCACAACTTCCCAAAACAATGGCTCTAAAATAATCCAAGTAGAGATAGGAATATGGGGATACCCTTGTGCCTCCCAAGGGTTTGGATGCCCACCTCAAAATCCTCCAAAACACAATCAACCCCAAAATCTCTTATGCCTCCCCACAATACAATTATATGTCTCTTAGGTCTCCCTCACTCTTATTCCTCCCTCTCTCTTATGGCTCCCACAATGCACAAAAATAACAAAATAGAACAAGGTGGGGCTACAACCCACTCCCTCTTAAAAAAAAAAAAGAATTTCTTATGCCTCCTCACATATTTCATCCCCATTTCACCATCTCAACACAACCTAAGGTCAATATACTACACAACACTTCAAACAAGAACACACATATCATACAAGAAAGCAAGAAGAAAACAAGAGTGCAAGACCCTACCTTGCCATAGTAAAGCTCCACTTTTCAAGAAAGTTCCAAAATATTTCAAACTCAAGCAATTCCAAGCTCCCTTCTACTCCAACAAGAAAGCACTCCCAAAAATCCAAGAGCCAAAACCAAGCAAGTAACCCCTTTACTTCCCAAAAATTCCAATAAATAGAAAAGAGGAAGAGGGAGATGATGTGGCTCCATGTAGGATGCCACATAATTTCTTCTCCATCCCACATCACCCAAGTCAAACCCATACCCCAAGGCATAATAAATGGGTGGTTGAGAGGTATGAAAACCTCTTACACACACCACTCCAACCCACACCCTTTAAGGACTAAAATTAAACACATGTAAGAAAGTGCATAAAAACTCACCTTTTTGTCTTCCTAAAACACATAAAGGGGTCTATTTTTGACCACCTAACCCATACATAGGGTTGGTATAATAAATTAAGAGGTGTGGGACAAGCTTAGCTTTTCCCACAAGCCTCCAAAATTGGCCCTTAAGGCCAAATCCGAATTTCCAAGATGAGGTAGAGTGTACAACACTCAAGATCACATACACTCAACTTAAAACACATAAACCAAAGAACCATCTAATCTAATAAATGATTTCTTTTGTCCCATCCATAATTATTTTAGTAACATGATTAATTTACTAATCTAGACACATAAATTAATTAATGATAAAAGGGAATTACATCACCATAAAATCACATACTCTAAAATTAAATAAAAGAAAAGAAAAGAATAATACACAAACCCTTGGTCACAATTGGAGGTCATCCCCATGGGGACCCCTAACAACAAATAAAATACACACAACATAACACAAGTTGCCTGGTGACCATTGTCATATCCATCGAGTATTTCATTGTGGTTGGTTTCAATCCCCCTTTGATTGTTTTGATATAATCACCTGCAAAACACACAATAACTCTTTAGCCTTATGGCAACATCAAAACATCCAAGATAAAATATATGCATATAAGTCAATAATCATCCATACATAAATTAAATCATCATCTAGACAAAATGTTACTATTTTAAAATTCCAACAACATCTCAATTCTATATTTCATCAATACCAATAAGATCACAAGATTAGTTCACTATTAAATCCTACTCAATATGATGAAAATGTCGAATGTCAGAAATATATAAATATGTCAACAACACATCATCATCAATATAAAATATCTCTCTATGAAATCCACACAAATCATACTATGAATCGAAATCCATTAATAATCAAAGTATCTCTATCGTCTAATCATCATGCTAAGCCAAAATGATACAATAATATCCATGTATATAACCAATAGTAATCGAGATCAAAATATAATAAGTGTCGAAGGGAAGTGGATACTACATTATGAATGTAACATCTTTTTTGAAAAGTAGTATTGCAATTGGTTATATAAGATAGAATATCACTTATCTATGATGTGTTTATTTGGATACATATGTGCATGCATTCACAGTGTTACATTTCTTTTAAGTAGGAAGTCCCGCTTATGTTTATGGGATCACATTTATGTTTTTGGGTTCATATAGGTGTTTGGATTGTAACATTTTGTTTCTAGTATTCCAAATATGTTTAGAGTTCTACTTTTTAGGATTCATAAAATGCATTTAGGGTGTTTAATTAATTTATATTTAGGTGTTTAATTGATTTATATTTAGGTGTTTTATTTTTGTATTATAGGTCATGTTTTTATATGTTTCTACATTGGTATTTATGTTACTATATTGATGTTTAGATAATCACATTTATATTTGGTGGTTGAAAATATGTTTTGAGGATTTCGTATGTGTTTAGGTAATTTCATTTATCTATAGGAAATCAAATACATTTTCATGTGTGGAATTTGTGTTTAGGATCTGAAATGTGTGCTTAAATGGTCTTAGAAATGTTGTGTAGAGTATCGTCATTTTGTTTGAGATATTATATTTATGTTTAAAATGTCACATTTTTATATATGTTCTAACATTTTTGTTTATGATGTTATATACCACTTTAATTTGTTGCATTGGATTTAATAGTGTCACATTGTTTTTGGTTGTTTGTGGTTTTTTATGTGTTTTAGGGTCTCATGTGTGTCTAAGGTGTGACATATTGTTAGGGATTTAAATTATTGTTATTAAAAATTTGGTACTTTTTTTGGGTGTCATATTTATCTTTGGGGATCACACATCCTGTTTGGGATGTTAGTAAATATGAATTGATTTGTGGTTTTAGAAAAGACATGAACTATTTCACTATCCTATCGTATCTCAAATATGTTTATGTGTTAATGTCATCTCATTTATCATTATCGCAGATAGATGATATGGTTTTACATTTTTGTTTTTGCACACACGAAACTCTTATAAGTGTTAAAAATCAATCTAGAAGATGCAAAAACTATAAAATGGTGAATTATTTTGTCAAAAGTTTAACTAGATGAAAATTTAATTCTAAGATAATTACTAAAATCCTAATAATGATTAAGTACTAACTTAATTTGGTTTTGGAAAACACCATTTTCATGGGAAATTCCCAAATCATTAAAACTAAGTATAGAATTCATGACTAATAACTAGTCAATTAATTTAGTAATATAAATTAAAAGTATATGTTTTTATTTATACTTAACATATGTTTTATAAATATAATGAATATTTTTCCACTTATGAAACTCATAAACCATTAAGCAGGGACACGTTAGAATGTGTATATATTCCTTGAGATGTGTACATTCTATATAGTGTGTACATGTTGAAATGTGTATATATTGCTTTTTTGTAATTTACACATTATTTCATAATTAATGTGTTACATGATTTTATATCTTCTTTCATAGGTCAAGATTTGTTAGATATTTCCCCAATCTTGGTGAACTTACCATTATTTCTAGATGTTATTTTTTTATTAAGGGTAAAAGAGGGTTGAGGGGACCCTTCCCCGTTACAAAAAGTACCAATGGAGACAAAAGTATATCAATGAGGAACACATAGGGCTGCCTCTATCGACGGAAAAGAGGAACAAAAAAACACAACCAACACAATAACACAACCAAAAAAAAAGTAAACAAACCAAAATCTAACCATGAGACTCCTTCCCATGGGATCTAAGATACATCTTAAGGGATTTTCTTACAATTTTCCCTTTCTTCCTTCTATTCACAGTAGACCAACCATCATCGGTGTTCAGATTTACATTCTCGTTTGTGTGAACCGGTATAAAAATTTCAAAATTATTGATATCCACCGATTTTGGATCTCCGAGGAACCAAGAGGAAGGGACATAGTCCAAATTTTAGAGCTATGTGGTGGAGCCTCTCTATTGAGGTAGAGGAAGGGGTGACCACGTCATTCACAATAACCACATCTTCCTCATTCATGGACCCATCTTTAGACTCACTATCCGAGTGACTATCAATGACCAGATGACTAGGATAAACATTCTTCCACCAAGAAATATGGTTACTGACATGTTTCTTCCCATACTTGCAGTTCGCTACTAAGTGACCAAGGGAAAAGTAGGTCCAACATCTGAAGGGGAAACCTTCATAGTCTAATTTTTGAGTCCAGATTCTGTCCTCAACCTTAAGATCAATAAAAGCAGGAAAATCCACTGAAGTGTTCATGTCAACCAAAATGTGAGCATACGTAGTATACTCATATAAGGTCGTCTTTGTGTCAATACCCAGGGTTTTACCCAGAGAATCACCAATGGAAATTAAGCATTTCTCATCCCAAAATCGAAGAGGCGGATAAGGTAAATGAATCAATAGGTCTGACTTGGAAATTTTCAATAACAAGATTGAAAAGAGGGAACCATGGCTTCATAAGAAAAAAATGGAATTGATAATCCCAAACCCTATAAAAAATCAAGTCTTTATAAGAGGTATTATCAAATATAAAATGAAGAAACCTCTATTTGTGGGGTAAATGTACACTTTACCTTCCAAAGAATGGCTTCCAACGAGAAGAGATCCATTCATGGAGTGCAAGAAAACATAGGTAAATATTATTGAGTATGCAATAATTATAGTTACTGCAAAGGGATATTTCAAAGATTAAAAATTCTCTAGCTTTAGATCTTCACCAAATCTCTCGAAGTTCAAAAAGTTATTTCTTAATACACTAAATTACTCACTGACATGAAATATGACACAATGAGTAGACCAACATGACAAAACAAGAAAATACACATTGATGGGCCCAAGAAAATGTCAATAATGGTCGATATAAAGATGGATAAAATCTTGGGATTATGGTTGCAAGATTACAAGCACAATTTTAACAACTAGATAAGAACAATTGATGAGATGGACAAAGGAGAGAAGACACAAAGTAGATAGAAGACATAAAGGAGAGAGAAAAAATGAGTATGGGGAAATTCAATGTCAAAAGGGAGAGGTGGAGTTGAAAATTTCTATATTCAACTAGAATACAAGACAACACAATAAATGTTACACATATACAAGGAGCATGTGTCAATACGAGCCTATTATAGGCCAATGATAAATATATACATAACAACACATGCACCATGGTACTTAATTAGTCTAATAATAATATACATAACTATACATGCACCATGGTATTTAATGAAAAAGACAATCTAACCCTTTTTTTTTAATAGAGAGTATTTATGATCAAATAATTACACTAAAATTTAAGGAGGAGAGAAATAATGTTTTTATAGAAATTCCTTTGTTCTTGCTCAATTTTTTTGGTTCTTTTCCATCTTTCAAATCTATGATAAAATGGATATTCTTCTCAAAATCCCTTGGCCAATTATCACCACTTACATAGTAGTATTTGACATAATAATGTCAAAATTTCGTAGTATCATTTTGTTCACAATTAAAATACAATAAATATGTTCACGTTGGTAATAAACTCGAGATTAGATTATTAATTTTTACTAGATTAAGTACTCAACTTAACGTTGGGTATCTTCAACATAACATTCTTTATCTTTCTTATAGAACGTCCAAAAGCTTTCCAAATTTGCCGTCCAACAATTTTATTACATTTTCGGTCGAAAAAACCGGTATTACATTTTAAAAGGTTTAGTCAATGGATCTGCAATGCTCGCCTTATTGAATTGTTACATTCAACATAAATTCACAAATAATTTTTTCATTTAAAACCATAAATTACAAATAATACCATTTAATAATCTCCTCGGACACATTGTTACGCCGAAAGGCGTGTTCTATGTTAGAAAG
The DNA here is from genome assembly GCA_018340775.1 of Taxus wallichiana var. yunnanensis. Classification (NCBI taxonomy): domain Eukaryota; kingdom Viridiplantae; phylum Streptophyta; class Pinopsida; order Cupressales; family Taxaceae; genus Taxus; species Taxus wallichiana. The sequence goes on from CM031243.1 coordinate 715,044,437, forward strand.
CCCGAGGGGCTCTGACGCGGACAACGACATGAGCGAGCGTGATTTTTTGGTCGACGATGTACGCATTGATATCTACCGTACACGTGGCTGTCCGTAATGACGTGAAATCCAGCTGCCTCACGAGATTTTTAGGCGGAACTTCCCCTAGCTATGGTTGAACCATCTGTTCCGTCGCACTGCGAATCCATTCCAGAGACGCCATTTCTCCATTACACAATCAATTAACGCAAATAAAAAATTAAACGCAGACAGAAAAATTAGAATGCACAGACCGCTAAAATAGTTCACCTACAAATATATCCGCGCCGAAGAAATAATTTATCAGCAAGATCGGCCCCAAATTTGCATTAATCGCACCGCACAAGTTCAAAATGTCAAAAATTTTGAATAAAAATAAAAACAGCCGGGGTTTTGATTTGGAGAAAAATTGACGGAAAAACTTTGGAATGTTTATGATTCCTTTATTTTTTCCTTCGCTACTCCTCTCTCCCTCCTGCCTTTTGAAATTGAATTCAATAATAACTTGACGGCCGTGATCCTCCGTTTCGCCGCATCGGACGGCCGTGGTAACGGAGAGGGAATCCGACGGACCAGATTCATAGGCCACCGTATTATGGGCTCTCCACCGTCCGATCGCTGCACGATATCTGGATGCTTATGTTGGTGTTTTTCAAACCACCAAAGAGAAAAGCGGGGGTGAGTGCGGTATATTCAATTTGCGGGGGTTTCATAATTAAAGGTTTGTAAAATTTAGCGGGTGGAAGTTTTGATTTTTCGTTTTTGTTTCTTCGTTTTAACATTTAAAAAGTGGTGATTTATAAAGAGTTTAGGTTTTTAAAAGGAGCCTATGATGTGATGGGAATGTGGACAAGTCTTTGTTTGTGTTTTCTATTTGTTTTGATTTTGAAAATTTTAAGAATGCCTTGTTACGCCAAAAGGTGTGAACTCGGTGGGAAGGCTTTAGGCTTCCGGCGGCGGAGGAGACTGCAGCGGTGGAGATGTATTGGTTGACGATGGATGACACTTCTTGAGCCCTACACGTGTATTTGTGAACAAAGTGGCCCGGATTTGTGAATAGTGACCCGCGGAGGAGAAGAGCCCAACACCATGCTCGCAGGAGGGAGATCCATATTGGGAGCCAGAAATGGAGGACAGATGCCAGAGTCCTGGCTGGAGGTGGACATGCCTCTTCCGTCAGCATGAAAAGGGGAGTATGGGTACCTCCTTCTATGGCGGTACGTTTCAGTCCAGGAAATATTTTAAAACATCTTTGTGAGGACTGCGAGAAGGGCTTTGGGTTTGTTGTTGTCCGTGGCTCTCAAATACTGAAGCATAGAGGTCCCTTTCTATTTGGTTGTTGGCTGTGATTGAAGCTGGAGGAACCCGAAGTCATCATCTGACAGGTATTGCTCTTTACTTTGTTAGAGGATGAACAAACCCGCTGGTTTTCCTGTTTCAATCGGTGCCTAGTTTAACATTCTTGCTTGCACTGTACATTACATAGATATCCTGCAGGGACTAATCTCTTGTGCTTGAACCCCATAGTTTTTACCCATACACATTTCCATCGGGCCCTGCCTCCATGAGCATGTTGTTAGAGTATTTAACTCCCCTGACCATTGTAGCCTCGTCTGTAGAACAGAGCAGTCCAACATTAAATAGCAAAGTTAAATTCCTCAATGGGGGCGGCAAATGACATTTTGTTGTCTGGTTTTTTAGATTGTTGTTACGATTATCAATGATTTCCGCCTTGGTGATTCATCAATATCTATTATGCCCACAGATCCTCATAAATTTTGTGTGCAACTAGCATTGTTGTATATAATTCATTAAGGTAGAAGTCAATATTCTCTCATTATTTGTGATTTTTTTTTGCCGTCTTAGATTCTGAGCAATTCCCTCTGTCATCAAATGATGGGTCATGTTTATGTCTTCCGTATATTGGATTAGATGGTTTGGTCTGATGGCTCAAAAGAAATTTTATGTTTTGTACACTTTTATTTCTCATTCGTTCTCTATTCACCATATGCATGAATGTTTGACAGTGTGGCATGTTTAAGTCTCCAACCTCCTGGTTGCTTGTTTAAAATCCCGCTACACTGGAACTCTGCATTGATTATTAAGTTCTAATTTGTAGAAATGAATGTGCCGTATTCTTTTGAAGAATGATTGGATATAAATTATGCATCATTTCTGAACTGTGAACCAGAACAACCAGCCCCCATTGTCATGCATGTATGTTTAACTGTTTGACACGTATAAGTTTCCAACCTCCTTACTGATAAATTGAAAGCCCACAAGACTGGAACTCTATTATTTTGGGGAAAGATTTGGATTTAAAGTATGTATCATTTCTGTGAATGATCTTGAACTAGGATAAGCAGAGCCCCTATTTGAGGATAAAAGGGAGGCTTGAATTCTGTTTTTATTCATTTTAGTTTGGTTTGAGTGTACTGGTAGCTTGCTTTTACTTTCTTCAAGCACTCCCTTCTTTATATATACCTTGAGAGGCTTAAAAGATCCTCCTGGCTGCTTATTTAAAATCCCACTAGACTGGAACTCTGCATTAATTGTTAAGTTCTGATTTGTAGAAATGAATACCTACCTCATCTGCTAGAATGTAGGAAAAAGTGGATTATGCATTAACCTCGATGAAAACCTACAGGCATGTTTTACATAAAGGTATTTAGTTGACTTGGTTGGCAACTAGGTAATTTTCAAACCCCAGTGATAGTACTCAACAACTGTAGTATTCTATGAAGGTGTAATTGGCAACACTTCTAATTTCGCCATCTCTGCCACTGCCATGTAGCTGGATAGTACATATTATCTATTTGTTTCATGAATGCTCATCCTGCTACCAATTCCGTGTCAAGGAATTTTGCATCCCTGTAATATCTTCTTGTCCTATCTCATCTACTGTGAGGGCCTTTTTCTTGTAAATTTTGTCTGTGATACCCACAAGGTGCATCAAAAGAAGTCCATCATGTACTTTTGAATGCATAAGCATAATAAAAACATCATTCCATTCCCTGGCTGAAATGCAACCCGTCTTGATGTGTCTCTCGTAGTAGCTCCTACTGCACTGTAACTCGAAATGTAACCAGTCGTGAGTGGCCCTGCAGCAGCTCCTACAGACCCGGTAAAATATCAATTATTACGGTGATAGCTGTTAAAATGTTTTCACCAAAATGTACTTATGCATCTGAGAGTTTATAATAATGTTGCCAGGTCCCGAATATAACTTGGAGGAGCAATTGTATCACATTTTCAATGAACTCGGGCCTCAAAATCTGAGGTCCATCATCACTAATCCCTCACTATGATAATTCTTCACCGGGAACTCCTCGTGCTATGATTATTTACTAATGCACAACCTTTAGTTTGGTGGATGTAAACGGAAACACAACAACAAACATAACACAAGAATACCATAGACTATGATAAGAAGGAATGATGATAAATCTGAAATATCAGAGTAAATTATAATATTAACATGAAATTGTTACAATCTCACCCATGAAGTACTTCAAGTGTTATTGAATTCACTTGCCTTTCACAAAGACTATGGGAGAACTTTACAATTACACCTCTTAATGGCTTCTTCAACACACCTTTAAACTGATGGCTTCCTTTACACACTTCCTACAATATTTCTCACTACTTCCTTCTATGCTAAATGAGGGGGTAGCCTCTTTATTTATAGAACTTCCAGTGCTTATCCATCTTATCTCTAAGATAGGATAAGAAATCCACTCTAACGAATCATATTCCATACCTTAACTCTTATCGTACATGTAAGCTTATCTTTTAAGATAAGATAAACCTTATCATTTCACATGGGTTAGACATTTTTAGACTTTTTGCAAATAAAATACACAAAATATTTATGACCTCACTCCTTTTCCTTATTACCAATATAATATTTCTAATTCCTAATCATGTAGACCCTACTTCTCTACTTACCAAAACTTTGACATTTTAACATTACCCGACCACAGTTTTACAAATATTTACTTTTACCACAACATTCCTATTGTACTTTTGACTATTACCGTACTATACATTATTGGCGGCGTCGTACTGGCAGTGCCATTATCTTCTATCGGACGCTACTACTAATTATACTTAACAACATCCTATTCCTAATACATACATTAATGAAATAGAAATTACGGAGGAAAATTTTAGTGTTGACATCTTCCCCCTTCCTAGCTTCTACTCCGTCCTCGAAGTAGACTATTTTGGTGCTTGGAAAATCTTCAACTTGTCGTGGTTGACCCATTTCGTAATGGGAGTGCCATCCAATTCCTCCAGTCGGTACGTACCATTTTCATGCACAGCTACTATTTTGTAGGGCCCCATCCATTTTGGAAGAAATTTTCTCTATCTTCTTTTTTTGTATCTGGAATCATATACTAGAACCAAGTCATTCACATGAAATGGAGACCACTGGATCTTTTGATCAAAGTATTCCTTTTGCTTCATTTTCTTCTTATAGCTTGTATCCTTAGCTATTTCCCTCATTTCCTCTAGCAAATGAAGATGTACCAACCTTTCTTTTACTGAATCACTTTCATCCATTCTTTCATTTTCCATTACTCTGACCGTGGGAATATCAAACTCAATAGGAAGAACTGGATCAATGCCATAAGCCAACTAAAATGGGGAGTATCCTGTTGCTGACTTTGATGTTGCCCTATATGCCCACAATGCTGCATGAATCCTTTTATCCCATTTATGTACCTACAAGGCTGCATCTTTTGCTAGAATTTGACACAACACAAAATTTGTTCGTTCCACCTGTCCATTTGTGCTTGGCTTGTATGTTGTTGCCTTCCTGTGCTTAATAGAAAACTTATTGACTAGGATTTTACTACCTCATTAATGAAGTGGCTTCCTTGATCTATTACAATTTCTAATGGACAACCAAATCTGGTGACAATGCGTTCATATATGAACCTTGCCACTTCATCCATGGAAGCTGTTTTCAATGGCCTAGCTTCAACCCACTTGGTTAAATAATCTGTGGCAACTACAATATACTTATTTTGGCATGAGGTAGTTGGAAGTGGACCTACAATGTCTATTCCCCACTTTTCAAAGGGACTAAGTGGAAGAATAGGGCATAATGGAGCTGATGAAGTCTTACGGTTACCATGTGTTTGACAAATATCACATGTCTTACAATAATTATAACAATATTTAAAAAAGTGGGCGGTGATAACCTCGCATCCAAGATCCTTCTTGCTGTAAGTTGTCCAGAGAAGTTCCCTCCACATGTACCATTGTGGAATTATTCTAGTAGCTCCTTCCCTTGATCACGTCCAACTACCCTCTTGTATTGTCCATCAGGTCCTATTCGAAATAATACTCCATGCAGAATAGAATATGGACGAATGGCTTGAGTAATCTTTCTCTTAGTCTTTGCATTGACACCATCAGGAAACTTGAATTCATTCAGATAATTCCAAATATCTATGTATTCACTAGGGATTGTGTCAAGGGATAACAATGGTTGCATCGGGAAATCATCATCATCACAAGATGATCCTAAACCATCATAGGCTCGAGAGAGTGCATCTGCATTGACATGCTTCTTTCCTGGCCTATCTATAATATCAAATTCAAATTCTTGTAGCAAAATTATCCATCTTGCTATCCTCCCTGATGGGTTAGGCTTATTTACAATATATTTTAGAGCCTGATGATCTATTATAACTAGAAATTTTTGCCCTAGCAAGTAATTCCTAAACTTCTTTATAGCAAAAATGATAGCCAGAGCCTCTTTTTCAGTTACAGTATAATTTACCTCAGCACTACTCATTTGTCTGCTCCCAAAGTAAACTGGATGTTCATTCCCATTTTCATCCTTTTGGCTCAGAGTACTTCCTAGTGCTGCATCTGAGGCATCAGTGTACACAATGAATGGCTTGCTCCAATCTGGATTCTTTAGAACAGGTGAAGACACCAGGGCTTCCTTCAGTTGTTCAAAAGCTTCATGCACTTTATTTCCTGGTTCATAAGTAACATCCTTCTTCAAGAATTGGGTTAGTGGCTATGCAATCTTTGAGAAATTCTTGATGAACCTTCTATAGTAACCCACATGGCCTAAAAATGATCTCAACTTACTTCTATTCATAGGAAATGGTAACTCTTTGATTTTTGAAACTTTATCAGGATCAGTACCAATACCATCTCTGGATACAACATGCCCTAACAAAACACCTTTAGAACATCCAAAGACACACTTTGTAGGGTTTAGTGAGGCTTGTACTTCATCTAACCTTTGAAATGTTGTCTCCATCTGGTGCAGGTGGTCCAACTTGCTCCTATAGATGCAAAAATCATCCAGAAATACTCTGATGAAGTTCCCAATGTAGGGTTTGAACACCCTATTCATCAAACGCTGGAATGTTTTTGGAGCATTACACAACCCAAAAGGCATAACTCTATAAGCAAACGTTCCCCAAGGAGTGGTGAACGTGGTCTTCAGCTGATCTTTCTCTGCTATACGAACTTGGTTGTAGCCGCTATATCCATCAAGCAAAAAATATAGCACTCAGCTCTGCTTTACTGCATAATATCTCGATCTGAAAATGGAAGAGGGTAATGATCCTTCTTTGTTGCCTTGTTGAGCTTTCTATAGTCAACACAACTTTGTAGCTTCCCATTCTTTTTTATTGAGATCACAATGGGAGAAACCCATTTTGAATTCTCCACAAATATGAATCCTGCATCAAGCAACTTATCTATTTCTTCTTTTACAGTCTTGGAAAAATTAGGATTCATTCTATATGACATTTTCTTTATGGGCTTAGCACCATCTACCCATTTCAATAGAATGTTCTACCCAACTTACTTGACGGAGTTCTTTGTAATCAAAAGTGAATATGTGTATGTACCTTCGAAAGAGGAGGTAGGATTCCTTCTCACTCTCCATCACAACATCACCAATCTTTATTTGTTGGAGACGATCATCAACTTCTTCTTTAGATAATTTTATGGGGTCATGAGTCGGTGTGACTTGAAGGATATCCATGATTGAAACATCAACCTCACATTCTTCATCTTCGAGTGTCCACTCACCGGTACTAGAGTAATCAGAGGATGTCTAATCATCAGTTTCATCACTTGAATCCACGAGTGTTCGCCTTATGATGTCGAGGATCACATTTATCTTCACCCTCTATCTACCACGTCCAAGTGTCATGAAACCTTCATTCCGGTAGTTCCTTGCATGAACTCTCCTTAGCCATGGTCTTCCCAAGAAAATTGGGTACGCAACAAGTAGAATTTTTTATCACCTGAAAGTCTACCATACATACAACACCCATAATAGATATTGCCACATTTGAAACTACACCTTCTGGTTTAGTTTTTCCCTTATTTAATAACTTTAACATAAGTGTTGAAGGGCGATCAATTTTTAAACCCAACATATTCATTACAGACTCGGTCATTACATTAACTGCAGCACCTCCATCAACTAAGACATCATGAATTAAAATACCATTACATAATACCTCAGCTTGTGGAGCATAGGGATCTGCCTCTGCCTCCAAAACAGGGACCTCAACCTCCTTCCTTCGTCGAGCATTGATTCCACTTCGCAGCTCCCGCATCTTCTCAGAAGACATAGCCAAGAGTTGACCATATGTAATATTTGCAGGGCTTTTGGATAGATCTTCCAAGATGGAGTATGGTCCTTGCCCCTGTGAAATCAGAAAATCCTGCACACCCAACTTTCTTCTCCTATGTTTCTTACTAGTTTCTCCTTTCATCTTCTTAGGATCATTTCCATCTTGATTATCTTTTTCTTTCTTTCTTTTTGTTACAAACACATCTACTTCATTATTTCTACTCTTATCTACTACATCAAAAGAATTCACAGTGCTTTTCCTTTATCATTATCTCCTTCGCTGATGTAGAAGCTCTATCTGGACAATTATACATATAATGACCCTTTTATAACAACAATAACATACAACTTCGAAATATTTCTTTTGGACCTCTATCTCCTCCATGAGAACTAAATTCTTTTCCTTCAAGAAGATTAATGGTTAATTGACCCATCTTTTTGAGAAGATCTTCATACTCAAGTATATGTACTAGGAGAAATATTTGTGCTCACCGGGAGTGGTTGTGTATTCGGACCAAAGGTGCTTTGGTGTAGGCTCTACTTTAGCAACAATTTCTTTGGGCTCCTCTTCCATGCTTTCTTCTTGCCTTTTGCAATCTCCTTTTCTTGTTCAATGGTAGTGGGTGGTCATACTTCACTCGTTGTCGATCTCGGCTTCATCCCAAGAATGAAGTGCTTACATAGGAGATTATCCATGCCATTCATCAACCCATCCGCTAATCCTTCCTTCCGGATCTCGGGCATCGAGCTTCCTCCTTAGCTCAGAACACGAGCATGATAATCCCTTATCTTCTCCTTCTCTCCTTGGGATAGCTTTGCGATCTCGAGCATGAGATCTCGCATATTTCGTTGTTCACCAAATTCTTCAAGAAAACTTTCGTTAATAAATCCCATGAATTTTTCACATTATCACCTAGTGTTTCAAAACCACCTAAGTGCTTTGAACCATCCAAAAAGGTAGGAAAAATTCAGTCCATTGTTCCTTCTTATGAGGCCATTACAAATGCAAGATCGTTTAAACTCTTGAATGAAAGAGGAAGCATCTTCATTAGATTGGGCTGAAAAATAGGAATCTTCCCCATTTTCAAAAGTAACCATGTAAAATACCAACCCACAAGTAAAATCAACAAGACTTATGTGCCCAAATAATTGGAATCACTGTAATAGAAAGTGACTTTACACCTTACAAAAGAAAATAGAAATGACCATGGTAACTATGGTAAAACTTGACTTATCTGCAGTAAAAACTGAATTTCTTGTGGTAAACACTATTCACAAAAAGTGAAGTTACCGCAAGTAAATACTATTCACAAAAAAGTGACTTTACTTGTGATAAATACTATTCACAGCTAGAATGAATTTACCATGGTAACTACTATTCACGGCAAAAATGACTTTACCATGGTAACTACTATACGCATGAGTAAAAATAAGGTTACCCTCTAATTGATTTTTGACTAAGTGGGAATATCTCTCCAGAAAATCCACCAACGAGGAATGGTCCCGACAATGGAACCAAAATGTCATCACCAATCCGCACTATGATAATTCTTCACCGGGAACTCCTCGTGCTATGATTATTTACTAATACACAGCCTTTAGTTTGGTGGATGTAATCTGGAAACACAACAACAAACATAACACAAGAATACCATAGACTATGATAAGAAGGAATGATGATAAATCTGAAATATCAGAGTAAATTATAATATTAACATGAAATTGTTACAATCTCACCCATGAGGTACTTCAAGTGTTATTGACTTCACTTGCCTTTCACAAAGACTATGGGAGAACTTTACAATTACACCTCTTAATGGCTTCTTCAACACACCTTTAAAATGATGGCTTCCTTTACACACTTCCTACAATATTTCTCACTACTTCCTTCTATGCTAAATGAGGGGGGTGGCCTCTTTATTTATAGAACTTCCAGGCTTATCCATCTTATCTCTAAGATAGGATAAGAAATCCACTCTGACGAATCATATTCCATACCTTAACTCTTATCTATACATGTAAGCTTATCTTTTAAGATAAGATAAACCTTATCATTTCACATGGGTTCCACATTTTTAGACTTTTTACAAATAAAATACACAAAATATTTATGACCTCACTCCTTGTCCTTATTACCAATATAATATTTCTAATTCCTAATCATGTAGACCCTACTTCTCTACTTACCCAAACTTTAATATTTTAACATTACCCGACCACTTACGACAAATATTTACTTTTTACCACAACATTCCTAATGTACTTTTGACTATTACCATACTATACATTATTGGCGGTAATCGATCTTGTAAATACCAAGTTATCTTCTATCAGACGCTACTACTAATTATACTTAACAACATCCTATTCCTAATACATACATTAATGAAATAGAAATTACGGAGGAAAATTTTAGTATCGATAGGTCCTTTGGACCTTTCAACCTTTTGATACTTTCATACATCCATGTTTATATAATGACCATATGGTTTGTTTTTAGAGTCCATGTTTCATCACTGCAAATACATGATGCAGGACTTATTGTCTCACATACTGAAATGTGCTGTTGAATGCTCCATCGTTTGTCATCATTTTTATTACTAAGGAAAGGCTCAAGGTCTGCCAATGGAAAACTTCTGGAACTGCAACTACAACAATTGTCAATGCAGTTACAACAATTGTCACTGCAGTTTCTAAGAATTTTAATATAGAAACTTCATCAGTGCCAAATAGTGATTAATGACTGATAATCTTCTCTGCTGGCGTCATTTAAGCTTCTTCCTCAAAAGAGGCTCACTTCTCATCGCTCATTTACAGGGGGTCATATACATCAGGAATTGGGTTATTAAAATAAAATAAATTTTAACTCCTTTATCATGGATTATTAAAATAAAATAAAATAAAATTGTGACTCCTTTATCATCTAATCTAGTTGCAAGGATGTCTAAGCCATCAGCCACCTTAACCTCATCTTGCCTCATTACCAATTTACTGAGTACGTGTAGTTGAGCATTAGGATTTTAGACTCTTTAAATGTAGTTGGCTCATTTCCATTTCTGTTGTTTAACAAGGACAGGTCCTTGAATCACGTTTAACTCTGTTTCAACACTTCGATCTTGATATTGTGTATGCTATCTGTATAACAAGTATTTTGAATTCCTTTGTAAACTCCAATATACGTCAACTTGATCCATACGCTTCCATTCAGACTCCCATGAGGTTTTCATAACATTAATAGTTGATTTATTGTTTATTTCTTTTAGCATATAAAAATTTCCTACGTATCCATTTGTTATTAGATTGGATACACAATACAATCTTAGTTTAGATATCCTATTTTGTTGTGTGATGAATATACCTTTGGTCTCTTTTATAAAGTTTAATAAAACATTTTGACTGTAGTTTGAGGATAAAAGGGAGGCTTGAATTCTGTTTTAATTCATTTTAGTTTGGTTTGAGTGTACTGGTTATGGACATTCCTATTTATTCCAGCAAGTCATATGGAGCTACCCTTTGGCAAGAATTCAACATATCCGTCTGCCTTCATTCAATCTTCTTCAACAAGGTTGTGCTCCAACACATGCATCATTCCGTAAGTTGCTGCTTAACATTCGTAACACAGTACCTCTACTGTAGGACTGGGAAGCTCTTATGTCAAGATCCGTTTCCTCCCTTTCCAAACAAGAAAACATTGATGTTAAAGATGCCCCTCATCTTTTCGCTCAAAATGACCTTGTGGACTCCCACAACCTTATTATGTTGAAATCCCTTAACTCTCCTATTGCCAGATCAATTGCTAAAAATACTAGATGTTTTGCATCAGGGGACATGGAAGACGATCAATTAAAGCCCAAGGTTCTTCTTTGCATCAACCAAAAATTAATACTTTCCGTAAACTTGTGGGTTGACAAAGGTCTTGTCAACAGCGCTACTGGTTCTATCATTGACATAGTCTATGAGGAATCCTCTAAACCTCCAGGTCTGCCTCTTTTTGTCGTCATCAAGTTTGATCGTTACACAGGACCTCCTCGGGATTCGAACAACCCTCGCATGTTCTTATTCCTCCCATTTCTAGAGGGGTTGTAGAAAACTACCACTCAAAATGGCATGGGATTTTTCTATCCACGAGTCTCAAGGACTTACATTGACACGGCCTACAATCGACATTATGGCGGAACTGAAAGACAAGGCCTAACATTCACTTTGCTATCTCAAGAGTTCCATCTCTTTCTTCCCTTTGAATTTCTCCAGTGTTCTCTTTCTCCTGCTACTCTCGCATGTCCTCCATTCCCCTTCTTCAATCCAAGCTACAAGAGGAATCTCGTCTTCACTTCCTTCCATCTTCTCTCCCACACCTCGCTCAACACTCGTATTAACAACTTCGCCTCTTCCACCTTTCTCAATCTACAAACTCCATCGGTGCAAGAACTTCCTTATAGCAACATCGCATGTACATATCGCGTTCATTTTGTATCTAATACCCCTTTTTTCCATGAGTTTGCAATGTCTGGAACTACTTTAAACGCAATATTTAAACTATGTTCCTGAACTTAAGTTTTCAAACGTTTTTTGGGGACTGTACTACTGACCGATTTGATATAACTAATACTTTTGAATTGACTCCATGTTGTTCTTTTATATTTAACTTTCAAAACATGATGCTTTTGTTTTATTTTAACATTTTCTTATTTTGGCCATTTGCCCACCGATCTATATAGTCTTCTACTAAAATATTCGTTACATTACAATTGTCTTTCCTTTTGTTTATATTTCCTCCACTTATTTTTCTTTTCCTACTCCTACCTTTACTTGCATTAACGAAGTATTTTTTTAAAACCACTCTCCTGTTTCGTTCCGTTTTAACACTATTCTTTCCCTCCTCCTCCGTTTCCTTCTCCCTTTTTCATTTCTTTTTTTCCTTTACCTCAACTATTTTCTTCTTTTCTACTTCGTTCTCCTTTTTCCCCTGCCTCTCTTTCGGCGTTTTCATCGCACACATCATGTGCGATTGCTAGTTTACATTATAACAAATAGCCGTCATTGTCTATAATAATTTAAAAATAAAGATTCCATTTCGCATACAAAAGTTAAAAAGACTATTAGGCATTATGGGAGCATACAATGATTCATATGCTTTCACGAATCTAATATACAACGGAGATTTTCTTTAGAGATTAGTTTGCACTTCGGACAAGTGATGCGACTATTTTATATTTCTTCTTTATCATTAATTCACCTACCAAATAAAACACAAAACATCTTGACTTTTTCTTCTTGTTTTTAGAGTTTTGAAATTATTTTGTTCTAAAATTTCTATACATAAAATATTAAAATTATAAACTACCATGATTATTTTTAAAATTATAATTTCTAATTTTATGTTTAATTTAATATATGTATTTATTTATTTTAGTCGATAGACTATTCAATAATTTTAGTCGATAGACTATTCAATAAATATGCATTTCAAAATAGATTTCAAAATACTTATTCCATGTTGAAATATAAATTATTACAATTTGGCGACAAGTTTTATTCGCTCGAGTAGATGACATTAAACATTACGAATACAACATTTTATTGACATATATATCCAATGCATATAAATATACACGCAATCACATTATTTTTCTATAACAAATGATTTTTTATAGCCAAATCACACATACATAAGTACTACAAGCTTACAACCCAAAATACTATAAAGATGAAGGAATGGCTAACATTGATAGATTATAGCCAACATGTGGATCAACTACACAAGCCCCATTCATAAAGACATGATATAATTAGTACTAAAATCTTCTATTAAGCCAAAGATTTTCCACAAGCCAATTTTTCTCCGTCTTTAGAATAATAAAGCCCTTGTTCTTATGGATGTAAGATGCATCCATGCATCTCCTTGATGGTTCCCTCCCACAAAATGTATATTATTGTACATAACTCACCATATTTTGGTATCTTTGTTATGTTGTATTCATGTGCATTCCATGAATTCATTCAGAGGCACACATGAAATGTACATTCATTTTTAAACTTTGTCATCTTCAATAGGTATTCTCAATTCAAAACAAACCACAACAAATGAAGACCTCTTATAGTGCTCATATATAAAACATTAATGGTGTGAACTTTATTTATTTAATTTAAATACATTTTAGAGATATCATGGATAAGAAGAGACAAAAGGCATGAAAAGGTAACCTCTTTAAAGTGTTTGATTCTACAATTCACTTATGTAAGAGATGAGAGATAGTTGGGATTAACCAAAATATATGTATATAAATGTTTTTGATAATTGGTATAAGGAGGGTTTTGGTAGGGTCCCTTCCTAGCCTACAAATGAATATCTAAAGTCCAGATAAAGCAATGAAAATGTCAAGGAACAACAAAGGACCATTTATATGAAATAAATGAAACATCTAGTCGAAGGATGGACAAAAATCAGGATATAAAAACCATAGTAAAACTTGGAAAGGATTCGAAAACAAGAGGTGTCAAGGTTTTTGTATCGTTGTCATGGATCCTAGTCACTGTGGTTGACATAAAGAGAGTGGCATTTTCTTCTTTACGCTCGTCCAACCTTCTTCCTCCTTTGTTATCTCGAGATCTCTACTTTACCCAATTTTTTTGAAATCATTGATATTACATTTCTACCCAGACTTAGCTAGGAGATCCACTTTCGTCACTATTCCACCCAATTCATTAATGTTTTGGTCCACTAGAATAACATCTTGGATATACTTTTCAAATCCTTCGGTTGTAGTGCCATTAATGTTGTGCTTCCCAATGTGATCCACAACCAATTCTTTTTATGTTGTTTGGTAGCTTTTACCCCACGCAACCACAAGCCAAAACATTTAGGCAGGATTACCTCCACCACCAGAATCCATCTCACGATGTATTTTGAATCTCCCTTTGTTCCGTATTTGAAATGGCTTCCATGTCAAGCATTTTTAATGTAGGGGTTGGCACAACACTTTTCGTAGGCTGGTCATTGACTCACCCATCCAATTCAGCTCCATGACCATCTCCTTGTCATTCGAGTTGTGTTCTTCACGGTTTGGCAAGCTATGCTCGTAGGGGTCTATGAGACCACGACCACATGAGAAGTCTCCATCCTCCGCTCTTAGGTACAGATTCTCCTCTCTCCTCAACGAGCTCATATTAGACCATATGGGGTTGTTCCAACGTTACCTATTCACCCATCTTCTATGGTATCCATTTTCCCTTTTAGCCATTAATTCCATGACCCACTCTCCCGCACTTGATGTCGAACACAGTTGAATCCTCGTAGAATTTTTTTTACATCCATAATCCATCTATAGAAACCAATTTTATTTCCTCTAGAGCTGAATAATTAGGAGATACATTAATACACATCCTTTCTGTAATAAATTTGGACATGGTTGATGTGGTTGGATCAAGATAAATCAAATGCCCCATCGATTTAGCTATTCTTGCTAACACATCCACTTCCTAGAACTCCAAGGGTAGTCTAGGAAGCCTTACCAAAAAGCAGAACACATGAGACGAAGTGTGGGTTTTTGTTCCTAGCTTTCATCTAATTATGGAGAGAGTGGTTCTCCCATATAACCAAGGTCCACCCTTCATAACTTGATCAAGGTCTTCTTGAGGAGAATACGGATAAAAATATTTTCTCGATAGGGAAAAAATGTTAACTCTGCCCCAAGATCTTTCTTTTTATTCCAGCTCCTTACTTGATCAATATTTTTCCTAATCCTAGTAAAACATCCAATCAAGGAAAAGTTGTAGCAGCCACAAGCTCTAGATAGACCGTATCACGGAACCTTCACCATGGAGAATCATGTTTCCATTCAGGATCAAGCCTATGTAATGGATCCTTTGGTTTTTTCGGAAGAGCTTGAAATCCCACAAGCTCTCCTCCTCCTCCTCCTCTTCTTTCGTATGTATATAAATGTTTCTACCTCAAGTATATCATAATGATAAAAATATATAATGAACTATAAAATTGCTTAATTCACTATTGAATTAGATGTATGCAAGAAGATAAATGGTGGTTATATTTGTGCTATGGTTTTATAGGTATTGTTTTGGTATTTTTGAACTACTTATAACAATATGAAATTTATATATACACTACTTGTCCTTCAACCTATTCACTTGTTACATTTTAACAATAAGTGGATTATATCACTCTATAGTTTTTGTGAAACTAGTATTGGGCATTTGTTAATAGTATTCAATTTTCTTTCTCATCACCAATTATATTCCAACATGAGATGGAAATATTTTTCAAATTTTCCTTTGGTAATTTTGCTCCTTTTTTAAAGTGACACACCTTGCATTTATCATTATGAAGTGGGAATCACTAAAAGATTGATATTGATCTCATTATGAAGTGGGAAATCACTAGAAGGTTGATATTGATATCATTATGAAGTGGAAAATCTCTAGAAGGATGATATTGATATGTGAACTTGTCATGTACATATATGGTTAGAAATTTCCTTTACAATTTTTCAATACCACTAAAAATAAATAGATTCAAATCGTAAGTCAATAAACATATAATGTATAATAATAAATATTCTAGTAAAGTTCTCTAAGATTATTCTTGGTAAGAAACTACGAAGTTTTGTATAATTTTTGATAAAGGGTAAAAAGAGGGTTTTTCCAGGATCCTACACCTGTCATAAAAGAGGACCCATAATCCAAATACTCCAATTAATAAGACAAGGAAAAAAATAGAACAAACTAGGACAACTGGTAAAAACAACATAAACCAATATAATCAAATGAGGCTAATAATGTGTCATTTATAGGTGGAAAAAAATCAAATGTTATAGAATATGGCATTAGGGACTACTAAAATATGAGTATTTAAGTCATCAACATGGAAGTGGAGGATGGATTGATCCTAATTTAGTTGTGATATTAGCAAATGTGCTCGATTGTATGGATGTTCACAAGGTGGTCGTGTAAGATGGATAAGGATAGCTTAATAGATGAATTTGTTTTTAATTAAAATTTTAATTTTACAACTTAAAAATATTAGAATACAATGACAATCTTATAAAAATATGTGAAATGAGTGATACCCTAGATTGTAATTGTATAATGAGATATAAATATTTTTTAGAAATGAGCACATACCCATCATCAACACAATGCTTGATATTAAGGTTGTATATACATAATCAAAAAGTTTTCCAAAAAAATAAATTTATAAAACAAACTATTTATAAATCAAGTACTGGGTAAGTGCAGGAAGTTGATGGACAAATATAGGGTCATCCGTGGACGTCATATTGCAAAAAACAACAAAATCTCAACTTGTAGGGATTATTAGCTATACGCACACTCAAAATTAGAAAAATTTATATAAATATGAATCGTAGCATTCAGAATCTAGTTTCTAAAATACTATTTTTTTAAAAAAAGGACAAGTTTAGCTATATTAAACACTTAAAATTATATGACTTAGTTTTTTTTTGAAAAAAACTTATAAGATTGTAGTCCGTTTGCCCGCATTTTGGATGACCAAATCTTGTTATTTTTTTTTTTCCTTTGGTGAAACGTTAGATGTAGTTGTCTATCTTGGGATGGATTTTATTTTGTATTTTTTTGAGCAATATTTTTTTAATGATTTTTTCCGATGAAAGTGGTCTGAAAATATTTAGAAAACGGAGCGCTTTCCGTTTGCCTACCATAACTATATCAAAAATATCGAAAAATCATAATATATATATATATATATATATATATATATATATTTTAACGTGTATAGAATTTGTCCATGCTTGGGATGGTATAAGTTTTATCACATTTTGATAAGTGAAACAAAAGTTACAGTCTTAAACGTAGACATGAACATTCATGGGAAAAATGTCTTAAAGACCTATTGTTAGTAAAAAATTATAAAATGATATTTATCTTATTCTATTCACTTTAAAATCAATATTTCTACAAAGCTAATAGTCTCCCCTACGCGATGGCACCATTTTTGTGAAATGTTTTCAGTTTTTTTAGCATGGTTCAAGTCTTTGGAAGAGAAAATTTGAGGTTTTTGACCTTTTACACTTCATAATGACCTTCCATAGCTTTGGTTGGGGAAAAACAAAGATTTCCCAAGGCTTAGGTTGGTAGATAGATCCGTGATCATGGTTTATAAAGCACGATCGTGGTTTTTTTAACATAAACCGCGAGCGCGCTTTATAAACCACGAGCGCGCTTTATAAACCGCGATCGTAGTTTATAAAGCGTGCTCACGGTTCATAAATCATATTTACACACATCCCAATGTCTAAATTACCATGTGATTTTTACTCTTTGACCTTACCGTATGAATTACTGTGAAATTCTATCTTTTTCTGCACGTTTTTCTTATCACCGGAAGCAAAACATCATGGGAGACAAGAAACAAAGTCAAAAAAGGAAGTCATTAAGTAAAAAAACACCAAATGAATTAGAGGCCAAAAAATTCAAAATGTTGAGCGAATGTGGAAACTTTGTGAATCAAGAAGAGGTTCATCTTCAACCCTAACTATTGTAAGCAATGAAGAACCAGGTAATGTTTCTACTGTCAATGTTGAAGTTGAATTAAATACTCGTGATGAAGATGTTTTTACTATCAATGTTGAAGAAGAATTAAATACTCATGATGTAGCAAATGTTGAAATTGAAGGAGACAATGAAAATGTGAATAAGGAAATTCATGTTGAAACTGTAGACAGGTAAAATTTGACAAAAACACCTCCTAGATTTTACGTAAGAAACCTAATTTTTTATTGAAATTGATGAAAACATTTTGAAACCAATGTTTGACAAAATTTCTGAACAAAAATAGAAGAAAAGCCACTAAAATTTGGGATAATCATTTTGAAATTTTAAATGATTCCCAAAGATGTCAGTTGTTGGTTAGTTTGATGAAATTGATTAAAATGAGACCTACATTAAACACCTTAGGATTGACAACATCTAATATACGTGGTCAAACCTCTATAATTGTTGAAAACCTTCATGATGCATATCACACTGTTGGTGTCAAGAGATGCACTAGGGATAGTAATATTGTGTGTCGTGTACTTGCTACTAGTGTTGTAAGTGAATCAATAAAAAACAACGTTTGATTACACAAACAAGTCGAATGTTGCAAGTTAATCGAAAAACTCTAATGAAAGAAATTGAAAGACGTAATATCCTTCAATCACTCAATAATGCCGATTTTTGGGCATTTTCTGCTAGAGCACCGCGTAAGGACAAAAATAATTCTGATGCTATAAGAGAAGTTGTTATTAAATTTTGGCATGATAACACTAGAGTTTCACCTAATACAAGAGATGTTATAAAATAGAGAGTTGGTTCTACTAATCGTGAACCACATCCAAAGCATTTCTTAGATATGACTCAAACTCATTTTTTTGTAAGTTTGAACAAGAGAATCTGGAAATTAAAATTAGTCAACATTTTTTTGAAATGTTGAAACCATTCTATGTGAAAATCAACCACGCTTGCACCACTTGTTGTTGTAGGCAACATGTTGAATTTACGATGCATTATGCTAAATTTTTATGTATTCGTTCTAATTTTCATTTTGAAACTATGTTATCGGAATGTGGTGTTCAAGTTCCACCAATATCTTCTAGGGATTTCATTCCTACTATATTTTGTGAAAAAGAAGTTGGACAATTTTTTTATAGTCAGGATTGTTTAGATGGAAGTTGTAGTACATGCGGATTACCTAAATTGGAAAGTTACATCCATGAGAAAATTAAAGGTACAATAGGACATAATTTAGTTGAGTTTGATAAATATAAATCAGTTGCATACCAATTGAAAGATGGAAAAGAGTCTAAACGGTGTGAGCTAGTTACAGAACAAATGCCTGTTTTCTAATTTTTGAGAAAATTTAAGGATGAAATTGTTTATGAGTATGCTAGGCATACACATAGAGCTCGATGGTTGGATGAATAGTTCAAGCTATGCAAAGACACATTTCCTATTGGTACTATTGTTTCAGTGGTCGATTTTGCAGATAATTACACATTGCAACCACAAATGGAGGTTCAATCGCAATATTACAACTCAGTACAAGTTGCCATTTTTGTGCATATAGTATTTCTACATTCTCTCGACGATAGTACGAGAAGAATGATCAATTTTTTAAGAGAGTACCACTTTTATATCAGTGATGATCGTACTCATTCTACTAAATTTGTGCAACGGTGTTTCCAGTTATTTTATGGAAACTTGTCTGATAGGGACATCCACTTCAAACAACATTATATATGGTCAAATAATTACATGTCTTAGTTTAAGAATGCAAGAATGTTTTTATTGGATGAGCAAGAATGCACGTCAAGATGGGTGTGCAACATATTTGGAGTTTCAATGAGGCTGGACATGGAAAAGGAGAGCATGACGGTGCAGGGGCATGTGTGAAAAGAGCTCTTACAAGAGAAGAGTTGAAGTACAAAGATGGTGCTAAATTAAAAGATGCAAAGAGCATAGTGGAATGGTGTATTGATAATATGGCCCGAGGTTCTCAAGAAAATTCCATAATTCGCAGATATTTTTGGTTGATAGAGGAACAAAAAATTTCTAACTACGAGGATTGTATGACACTCACTGGGTCCAGTGATATGCACTCATTTTGTAGCTCAGACACTACTTCGTGGGCCGTATGGACAAGAAAGTTGACATGTTTTTGTGCATCTTGTATCGAATTTGTCACTACTGAGTGTGATTCACAAGAATGGGTGGATGGATGGATTTGTAGGCCTCTAACTCCACTTCCTAGTTATCAACCTCCACAAGCATTATGACTTGTTTCTACAGATGAAGTTGCAACATCCAAGGACTTTGACAAAATTTTGATTTTGGTGTGACAAGGTATTTATGGTTATTTATTTAATTTTTGTATTAAGTTATGTCCATTGAAATTTTAATATGTAATTTAAATTTGAGTTGTTCAACCTTTTTTTTTTGTAGGACATGTGTTTGCAGTTAATTTGACAGAAGACAATGAAGAAGGAATAGATTATTTCTTATGTCGTTGCATCGAGGAAAGAAAGAAGTTGACTTCTCCTATTATAGATGGTGAAGATATTGAGTATCCTACAGGGTCAGTGGTAGTTACTGGAACTTGGCTTCGACGGTATCCATTAAAAAACTCCTATGTTTGGGTGTTTGAAGACTTTGAGACACACAGAAAATACTCTTATATTCACATCTAGTTCTAGCGACAAATATTCAGTTGTATAGATATCGAGGAAGGCCTAATAACAAGATTCTTTGGAAGGTTCGAGAGTTAGATCATGAAGCAATCTTGTTTGCTATTCAAAGTAGATCCGATCTTGATGGTTCATTGGAATGAATTTACAATGCTCATGTCTGGTATATATAATTTCTTTGATATATATATAAATTTGTTAGTTTAAAGATCTAGATTTAAGTTTGAATATATTTTATTTTAAATTTGTGTATTTTGTATATATAGATAGTATATGGTTTTGATTTGAAACTTAAATTTCTTTGACTAACACTTTTATGTTTAGGTTAGTGGTGCCAGAAAAGCTTCCACCTTCACGTGGTTGGCACTGTTAGTAGAGAATTTTAAATTCTTGAAGCTAAGAGAAGCTTTCATTGTTTGAAAAAGTTGTAAATTTTGAAAATGTTGTAAATTTTGAAAAAGTTGTAAATTTTGAAAAAGTTGTAAATTTTGAAAAAGTTGTAAATTTTGAAAAAGTTGTAAATTTTGACAAAGTTATAAATTTTGAAAAATTTGTAAATTTTGAAAATTTTGTAAATTTTGAAAATGTTGTAAATTTTGAAAAAGTTGTAAATTTTGAAAATGTTGTAAATTTTGAAAAAGTTGTAAATTTTGAAAATGTTGTAAATTTTGAAAACGACTCCTCCCCAAGTGTTTACAAGACCATACCTACACGTGTGCACCGATTTGGGAAGGAAAAATCTAAGAGAGGATTTTGTAGAGCATCCCTACACCGAGGTGTCGGATTAGACGAGACATCTCTAGATGCCACGAAGTCTGAGTAGTCACCGTCAAAGTTGAACGATATTTTGGTCTCAGGGCTCTTAAGGGACTACACTCGAATGAAGTAGCTCGGAAGCAACGACCTTGTCATGCACCAAAAAACCACCTCCTCTAGCATTCACCTAGCCACCCAGACATGTCAACACAGTTTTTTGGTGCCACATGACCCATCATTTGCAAAATATAGCATTTGAAAACCTTACACTGGCTCAAATTGCACTATTTCACGCGTTTGCAAACAATAGGGCAGCAAGAGCACCAAAATGAGAAGGAAAAAACTGAGAGAGGCTATTGTAGAGGGTCCCTATGCCGAGGTGTTAGATTAGACGAGGCATCTCTAGGTGCCACGGAGTCTCGAGTAGTCACCCGTTGAAGTTGAATGATATTTTGGTCTCAGGGCTCTTAAGGGACTACGCCGAATGAAGTAGCCCGGAAGCAACGACCTTGTCGCGCACCAAAACACCACCTCCTCTAGCATTTACCTAGCCACCCAGACATGTTAGCATAGTAGTTTTTTGGTGCCACGACCCACCGTTTGTAAAATATAACATTTGACAACCTACACTGGCTCCAACTACACTATTTCACGTGTTTGCAAACAATAGGGCAACAAGAGCACTGATATGAGAAGGAAAAAAATTGAGAGAGACTATTATAGAGGGTCCTACACCAAGGTGTTGGATCGACGAGGCCTCTCTAGGTGCCATGGAGTCCGAGTAGTCACCGTCGAAGTTGAACGATATTTTGGTCTCAGGGCTCTTAAGGGACTACGCCGAACGAAGTAGCCTGGAAGAAACGACCTTGTCGCACACCAAAACACCACATCCTCTAATGTTCACCGGGCACCCCTGACATGTTCATGTAGCGTATTCGATTAGTGCCATGACCCAACGTTTGCAAAATATAGCATTTGACAACCTTCCACAGCTTCAACCGCACTATTTCGCGCGTTTGCAAACAATAGGGCAGCAAGAGCACCGATATGAGAAGAAAAAAATTGAGAGAGGCTTTTGTAGAGGGTCCCTACACCAAGGTTTTGGATTAGACGAGGCATCTCTAGGTACCATGGAGTCTGAGTAGTCACCCATCGAAGTTGAACGATATTTTGGTCTCAGGGCTCTTAAGGGACTACACCCGAATGAAGTAGCTCGGAAGCAACGACCTTGTCACGCACCAAAACACCACCTCCTCTAGCATTCACCTAGACACTGACATGTTGACACAGTCGGTTTGGTGCCATGACCCACCGTTTGTAAAATATAGCGTTTGACAACCTTACACTGGCTCTAACTGCACTATTTCGCGTTTGCAAACAATAGGGTAGCGAGAGCACCGATATGAGAAGGAAAAAACTGAGAGATGCTATTGTAGAGGGTCCCTATGCCGAGGTGTCAGATTAGACGAGGTATCTCTAGGTGCCACGGAGTCTAAGTAGTCACCCGTCGAAGTTGAACGATATTTTGGTCTCAGGGCTCTTAAGGGACTACGCCCGAATGAAGTAGCTTGGAAGCAACGACCTTGTCACACACCAAAAAATCACCTCCTCTAGTGTTCACTTGGCCACCCAGATGTTTTGGTGTAGTCGGTTTGGTGCCACAACCCACCGTTTGTAAAATATAGCATTTGACAACCTTACACTAGCTCAAATTGCACTATTTCACGCGTTTCATAAACAATAGGGCAGCGAGAGCACCGATATGAGAAGGAAAAAACCGAGAAAGGATTTTTAGAGGGTCCTACACTGCGAGGTGTTAGATAAGATGAGGCATCTCTAGGTGCCATGGAGTTTGAGTAGTCACCCGTCGAAGTTGAACGATATTTTGGTCTCAGGGCTCTTAAGGGACTACGCCCAAACAAAGTAGCTAAGCAACGACCTTATCGCGCACCCAAAAATCACCTCTTCTAGTGTTCACCTAGCCACCTGGGCATTCCTTCGTAGTCGGTTTGGTGCCATGACCCACGTTTGCAAAATATAGTGTTTGACAACCTTACATTGGCTCCAACTGCACTATTTCACGTGTTTGCAAACAATAGGGCAGCGAGAGAAACGATATGAGAAGAAAAAAATGAGAGAGGATTTTGTAGAGGGTCCCTATGCTGAGGTGTCAGATTAGATGAGGCATCTCTAGGTGCCATGGAGTCCGAGTAGTCACCCGTCGAAGTTGAACGATATTTTGGTCTCATGGCTCTTAAGGGACTACGCCCAAACGAAGTAGCCCGGAAGCAACGACCTTGTTACACACCAAAAAACCACCTCCTCTAGTGTTCACCTGGCCACTCGGATGTGTCGGTGTAGTCCGTTTGGTGCCACGACCCACCGTTTGTAAAATATAGTGTTTAATAACCTTACACTAGCTCAATTGCACTATTTCGCGTGTTTACAAACAATAGGACAACGAGAGCACCGAAATGAGAAGGAAAAAACTAAGAGAGGATTTTTTAGAGGGTCCTACACCAAG
This sequence comes from Taxus wallichiana var. yunnanensis, assembly GCA_018340775.1. Lineage (NCBI taxonomy): Eukaryota > Viridiplantae > Streptophyta > Pinopsida > Cupressales > Taxaceae > Taxus > Taxus wallichiana. Next base: position 715,068,576 of record CM031243.1, read on the forward strand.
GTGTTGGATTAGACGAGGCCTCTCTAGGTGCCATGGAGTCCGAGTAGTCACCCGTCGAAGTTGAACGATATTTTGGTCTCAGGGCTCTTAAGGGACTACGCCCGAACGAAGTAGCCCGGAAGCAACGACCTTGTCGCGCACCAAAACACTACCTCCTCTAGTGTTCACATGGCCACCTAGATGTGTTGACACATTTGGTTTAGTTCCATGACCCACTATTTGCAAACTATAGCATTTGACAACCTTACACTGGCTCCAACTGCACTATTTCGCGTGTTTGCAAACAATAGGGCAGCGAGAGCACCGATATGAGAAGGAAAAAACCAAGAGAGGATATTGTAGAGGGTCCCTATGCTAAGGTTTTGGATTAGATGAGGCATCTCTAGGTGCCATGGAGTCTCGAGTAGTCACCCGTTGAAGTTGAACGATATTTTGGTCTCAGGGCTCTTAAGGGACTATGCCCGAATGAAGTAGCCCGAAGCAATGACCTTTTCGCGCACCAAAACACCACCTCCTCTAGCATTCACCTGGCCACCCGGATGTGTCGGTGTAGTTGGTTTGGTGCCATGATGTCCTAAGGCATGACTTCTCACTCCTCGCCTCCGTTCATTTCCTAGGACTCAAAACATTCAATGTCACTTGTTTACCTTCCATCTCTCTTGTTCTCTTTGGACTTGCCTTTGTCCTCTTAGGTGCTTCATCACTATCCTTGCTTTTCTCTCTTGAGCTATGTTGTTGTGGTGATCTCTCTCCATCCTCTACTGCCCCAGCTATGTGCTTACATGCTCATTATTTTTGCATTGTAATAGGATTCTTCATCACAGATCACTACACAGAATTAGGAGTATAAGTAAATCATCAAACAATTAAGGGAACACATGTGTGAGGACCTTTTATTCATAAGTGCCATCATTGATTGCATGAGATTAATCATCTCTACCTCAAATTGAAGCAATGTCTCCCATTTGAAACTTCAACCCCCCAGTCCATCAAGCAAGATCAAGCATTCATACTGCAAAGAAGGACATGTGACCATTGGGTGAGCATGATCCTTGAAAAAGGGAATGATCTATTTCTTGAGATTATCTCTTTGTTTAGATTGTTCTTGGTCATATTTTTGAAAATCAATAGGAATAGAGTTGAGATCAAGAAAGAGAAATTCCATTGGGAAAATAATCTCCCATTTGCGAGTGAGATGAATAATTTTGATTCTCATTCCTTGGTGAGCTCAGGTGTGTTTTCATCTGACTCAGAGAACTTGTATGACATTTTGTCCCATACCATCACCTAGAGGTTTGATGCTCTAAAAGAAGCCATTTCTGATTTTGAATCCCATGAGGAGAATGTATCAAATTTTTGGAAGATCTTGGCACAAGAATGCATGAGCTTGGTACTCCTCTCAGGGAGAATAATTCCACATGAAGAATCTTTAGGATTCAAATTTTAAGAATTGGTTTAGGAAAATATTTGTGACCCTTTCCTTCAATAGTTAATACTTTAGAAGCCCTTGTAGAGATCATAGGTTATATCTCTAGAATCCTATGAAGAGTTAAATGAAAAATATTTTAGTCAATGTGGAAATATCAATGCCATTCTTGAGAATTGACTCAACACATTGGAGCATGTGAACATCTTGGAAGATGAGAAAGTTTCATTTGTAGTTTCTAGATTCAACAAGATGGTCTATGGAAAAGCCTCATCATTCAAGATCTTCCACGGAGGAAGACATGAGTTGATTCTTCATTAGAGGAGGATTCTTCATGTGATGGGTGGAACCTAAGAATACTAATAAGGGCTTACTATCAAATTTTTACCCTTTTCAACTTGGGACATCAGAATGCACCACCACATGAAATCTCTCCCTTTCGTCACTTAAGGCTTGTAACATTCTCACTAGGTATGATTCCTCAGCACCCCAACTTGATTATGTTTCCCCCTCTCATGAATACTTAACCCCTTCACACATTATCACCCCTTTAAGTCCCTTTGTCACTTAAGGCTTGTAACCCTACCCTGTCATGCCATGTAACCCGGGTTAATCCAGAATGGTCAAGGATGAGTTAGAAGGTGAGTTAGCTAGGTTAATGTTAAGAGGTGAGTATAAACATACACTTAGCCATTTTTTTAATCCCTTTTTAATATTTCCTTTTCCTTCATTGCTGCTAGTATTTAGTTATGCTACTAAATTTTCAAGAAACCCTATTGCAAAAATCACATTTTTGCTCATATCTCCTTCATTTTTGCTCCATTTCCAGTAATTTTGCCCGTAACTTCTACTCATGAACTCCTTGAAGATGATCTAAAAATATTTTCCATTGGTACCCTAATTTTTTATAGCATCCCATTTAAAATTTCAGAGAAAAAACTTGCCTTTTTAGATCCTTGCAATTCTGGAGATCGAAAACACTTGAAATTTGAAGCAGGAAACCATATGAAAATACCTAATCTAATGAAAAAATTTCATCTCAATCCAAATACAAGAAGACATGATTAAATATTTATTATTAAATTGGCATATGAGCCTTACTAAAAATAATAAGTTTTGATAACAAAGAAAAATATTTGAATAGTTCACCTAGCATGGTTTTGCTTAATGGAATAGGTTTGCTTAACAATTGTACCATGTAGTGCTTTGGGACATGGTTTTTTAATTTTAAATCAAACATACATATCTAGAACTAATTTAAATGGTTATGAAAACATACATAGAAGGATATCATACATGCAATGAAATCAAATCAAACATATAGTTCAGATTTATCGTTATGAAAACCAACACACATGGATATATAAGAATCAAACAAAGTGTGCTCCAGATGCACGTCTCTGAAAATATATGTAAGTTCATAATGTATGTGTACATCTCGAACTAAGTGTGTCATAATGTATATAGGACCACATGCGGTCGCAAAAGGCTATATATATACAATGGACTATATGAAGAAACATGTTCACTAGGACTAGATGGCCCATATATATATATCTATGTACATCCAGGTGGACTATGAATCTACTCATGAAACATCTTCCCTCTCTTCAGCCCTGCTAGAAGTAGCACGTCCATGACCTAGGGATGTAGTGGAGGGAGATGCCACTACGGATTTCATCCGTGTGGTCCTAGGTGTCTCTAAGCATGCCTGCAACCTAACCTACACATTCATAAACAACAAGTTTTTAACACCCAAAATTTTAAAATACATTCAAAATTTAGAAACTTGTACAATTTAGTTAAAATGCATGTGAAATCTTACCGCAATATCATGATCCCTATCAATTTTTGTTGAGGCATCACAGGGACAACAATAGACTCACGAGGGGTAAGCTACATACAAATAATTAATTTTCAAATTAAATATTTCACATACATACAAAATTTGATATTGTAGATTTAAGTAATAAGAAATAATGAACCTCCAAAATTTAACAAATTTGAAAAATTGTACCTCAGTTAGTGGATCTGCAGATGCTATGGCAGTATCTACAAGTAGCCTCCACAGTCTGCATATATGGAGGAGTCTCTCTAGCAGTCATAAGCTATACAAAAATATGTACAAATCAATATTAAAATCTACATGACTGTGCACCACATAATAGAGGTCCAAAGCATGTAATCCACGTGAACTTCCACAATTAGAAACAAAGTGTAAAGAGATTTACTAACCTGCGTAAAACTCATGTGAGGTGTGCCAGTAGCCTTAGTTCCCAGAGTAGATGATGACCCACTGGCTCCTGTGTATAAAAGACAAACATATTAATATGTACAACATACACGTGAAACATTATAATAATAATCTAGTGCAATCAAATGAAATTAAAAATGTAAGTTTGTACAACTTGAAACTTACGTTTGAAACACACCCAGCTGTAGTAGCTAGCATGTCGACGCCGAATGTTTCCTTCACCGACTCTTGCTATTTAAAATAAAATAAAAAATAGTTTTTACATGTATGTACATGACGTACAATCAAATACATATATATTAAAATCTCAAACATGTGAATTAAACTATGTATATATATATATATATATATATTATTTATATTTATTTGAAATTTACCTGTGAAAGACCAATATCAGTGGCACCAGTTCCAAAACATTCCCCAACATCTCATCTATAGAAAAGAAATCCTGTGAACTAGCAAATGATGTCTTGCCCACAGTGCATACGGCACCACATGATCCATAGTGGTGTGGTGCGCTAGAACTGGCACCTCCACCAACATCACCAGATGCAATCTAGTCACTATGTTTGGGTCGAGTGTCAGTGAGCTCCCTCAATGCATGCAATGTATCAATCTCCACAACCTCCTTCATTGTAGGAGGGATAACTGAAGGTAGTGGGGTTTTGGGGCATGGGGGATCCTAGGTTGACCTATGCGTGCACCAGGTCTACTCTGTGCAGAGCCACCTCCTCGACCAAAAAAGTCAGAAAAGTCAAAATAATTTGGGACCTCATTGAGCACGAACTCGCAATATAATTTCTTCAAAAAATAAAGAGGAAACCTCATTGTTGTTGCATGGTGGATAATCAAAACCATCCACCATCGGTCCCAAAAATTATTTTTGATTCGGTCATCGTGGCACCAATGGATTGGGAACCGTTTGTAAGTAACTGCGGGGGGCATTGGTTCTAGGGTCGGTAAATAATGCACAAATGAGGTCTTTTCCATTTTTTTTTGTCTTTTACGGCCACATGGGATAGTTTATCCGCATACCACCACCTACATCACCTCTAAAGGTATTCCATCTATGTATTTGGTTGGTGGCGAAGTCAACTTCGCCAATCAATGTTTGCAATGTATTGGCTAAAGTCATGTGGGATGGATTTGTGGCATGATTTTGTCTTATAGTTTGAATAAGGTTCTCAATGACAATTTTATTTTTGGATTCTTCCAATGATATTATCTTGTGTTCCTGCTGGCTTAGTGGGGACAGAAGGAGCCACAAGAGGCGGATCTATGTTTGGAGGAGGGTTTTGAGTAATGTTTGGAGGGTTTTGAGAAATGTTCGGTGGGTTTTGAGGAATGTTTTAATGGTTTGCATGATTTTGAGCTTGCCGACCAACTGATAAAACAAGAAAATTGTATACATAAACAAACATTTCAAAAAACCCATGAAAATGTAAAAAAAAACCTAAAATGCAAAAAAAAAAACCTAAAATGCAAAAAAATGATTAAAATCGGGGCTTACCTCCTCGTCTTGGTGGCATGGTTGAATCTATCGTGATCCAGAAGTCGATGAGCAATTTTGAGGTGGTATTCAAAGCTCGAGTGAAAAACATCTAGGAGAAATCGCGGTTTGAAATGAAAAATGGGGAAAATAAGGACTCATGGGACTGCTAATTTTTGTCTCAGAGTTCCGTGATTGTGGTTTATAACGCGCTAGCCATGGTTTTAGGTTCGGTAATTGCCGAACCTGAAATTCAAGAACCACGATCGTGGTTCCTAAATTTTGGGTTTTTATGTCCACGGAATTGTCCACCAACTTTGTGCACTTACCCACCACAAAAATAGGGAACTTATGTAGGAATGAGAAATATAGATGTTGGAGAAGGATGTGGAGGGGAATATCAAGAATTCCCTCTATCCACTAACAATATAAGGGCCTCTTAGATCTCTATCCCTGTGCCAAGGGAACCTCTATTGTTTTTTTACATCTATAGTTGATAAGGACATCATTGCTTTGAAATAATTGTGCTTGCTAACAAAGGTACCTGTTATCTCTGGAAAGTGCACCCTATAGAAAGATGGCTACATGTTTTCTAAGCTTGTAAAATTTGATCTCTCTCTTTTGTAGATACAATGGAAACACCTCAGGTCTGTGGGTATACCTATTTTGAGGTGAGTCTCCGGTATCAAGGCCGGTTCCTTGTTGATGTATCCTAAATTGATTTTGGGGTTTAGGGGTAAAAGATGACTATAAAATATTTAAACTAAGGTGATAAACTAAGGTGAACATGAAATTTGTATGAGGGATTTGACTGAGTATATGCACAATTGATATGTGAAGGATTTTTTATGCACGAACCAACAATTTTCTATAGAATTTAAGGGCAAACACTTTGTTGTATTAAGGAAAAATATCACAACAACACTGATAAGTTAACATGCACATTAAAATTATGCGTAAAAAATATTGAATTTTGCAGCAGGGTAAGATGATTAATCAGGAATTTACATTCACAAGACTAATAGAAACATACACAAGACTACAAATAATTGGTAAGGTAGAAAGTACTTCACACTCAGAAGGAAAACTGGAAAAATTGCTTCAGTACTCCTATATCCAAAAGTCCTCCAGAAGTCCTCCTTGTGCTTTGCAAAGGCACACAATATATAGTAAAAATAAAATTCACCCTCTTCCTAAAAATAGCCTAAGGCATGTACTTACCCATGCATTCTATTTTATCCTTTATTTAATAATAAATAAAGGAATAAAAATAGAGTATGCAATTACAAATAGGCATTATTAGCCTTAATTACAATACAATCAAAATGAAGTTGACTGTTCTATTTTTAAGAAGAGAAGGATGAATAACTTGCTAAAAATAAGATTTCCTTGCTAGGAAAGTTTCTCTCCATGAACATGCAACTCTTTCTTCTTCTCTATTATGTCTTGTTGTGAAACCATGCAAAAATACTCCCTATGTGAACATTTGTGATATTTGAAAAATAAAATATCCCATGTGGGGACCATTGTTCATGTGCACACATTGTAATATTGACATCTCCTTCCAAAAGGTCACATGAGTGACACTCTGCAAATCAATTCTAACTCCTTGAAGTGGGGACCACCTTCACACTACCATACTTGGCCACCTTTGATTATTTACCATGACCATACTACATAGTCTACCACCTTTGTAATGAGTACTATAGTATATAGTTGCCACCCCATAGTTGTCGGCCTTGGCATATTTCAAAATTCACCTTTTCGGTGATAAGCATGTATGATGGCATTTTGCATTATTTGGAAATGACTATAGTTTGGACTTTGAAAGTCAATGCAATGATAATTTTATTCGAACGTGGGGCTGGCCCCTTTCCCATGATGACTCACCCCTTGGTAACTTTTCGGTGGCATATGTAACTCAAGTTGAGTTTGCTTTGATATTTGTTGATCATTCTGGGCCATCGATCTATGTCCTTTTTCATCTTCATGGCCATCGATCTTGAACTTGCGGTTTAGGGTTTGGTAGTGGAGGCTCGAGCTTGCAGGAATTTTTGGAACTTTCAACCTTTTTGCAAAAGGTTTCAAACTTAAAAAAATACCCCCAGCCTTCGCTTTTGTTGTGGTGATGACACATATCCTTCGAGCCTCGGGCATGCAGTGAAATTTTGACAATTCACAAATTTTTAATTTTGACTGAGTTCGACCCTTCCGATGATTGTGTCGGTGACCCATTTTTGAAACTAACCCGAGTGGGGTTAGGGTTTCTATGTAGCATCGACACGTCGGTACTTGATATAACCCTAGTTGGGTTTGATTAACCTGGAGAGTTAGATGGAGGAAAAGGGGTTGAAACCCTAACATTTAGCATTTTTCACTTGAGCTCCTCTCGAGCTAGTGAAACTCTGCTCATATTTCATTGCCACCATTGATGAGCTTTACGAGCTCAACCTTTCTTTGTTCTTTTGTTTTGTCTCGATATTCTGAGCAAGACCATGGCCATCATTTTTATATGGGTTTCGAAGATAGTCGTGGGAAGTGAAAGTGGAGCTCATGTATCTCTGATCCTTGATCATGCTTTGAGTGATTTCTGGTTCTATGTTGAGCTCGACCTAGAGGGTTTTGAGCATGCTCGACCCTTTCTTTATTTTGAGTTCCGTGACTATGGCCATTCGTGGAGATTGCTCTGAGCATTTGTACTTAAGCCTCTGATTTCTTCAACAGAGTTGTTATTACTTAACATTGGATCTGTTGAAGTTTTAGATGTTGGGGTTGAGTATTGACCCACCACTTTATCATGGCCACCGCTTTGAAGGTAAGGAACTACTCTACTTTTCTCTTTTGTAACAACCCAAAAATGGGTATTAATCATTTGATCATAAAGCATCGGATTTCAGAGAATTTTAAACTTGAGTATTTCTTGTTTTCTTTGCATTCAATCATCTTTGAGGGTTTCTCTGGCTCTATTTCTACAATGTAGTTCTTGTAGCATATTTTGAATACTACCTTTTGGGTTTCCTTAAGAAATGAGTTTTCCTTCATGCTAAGCTTTATCCAGGCTGATCTTTGTTATGGTGACCATTATATAAAATGTGAAATCTATGTTTTCTATTCTTGGGGTCAATTTGACATTTGTGATTTCTGGCTTTCTTTCATCTATTTCAAAGTATTGAGCATCTGTAGCTCCTTTATGAGTTCTTCTGAGTGGGATGGTTGAGAATGTTAGCCGCCATTTTTGATATTTCAAGCACGGAAACTATGTTATTATTCAACCTCTGCATTTTTTGTAATCACCAACGCCGATTAGTTGAGCTCGTATTTGGTTGTTTTGAGGCACTGATAATTAGCTCCCTTCTGTGATTTCTTGCTACCCAGTACACATATTTCAATCATTCAGGATTTAAGAAAAATGTTTCCATTAACTGTTGACTGAGTGAAATATCTCAGATCCACTTGAACACTTGAACTTGGCTTCATTGTTTATCATTTAGAGATATTCATTCTTTTATGGTACTGTATTTGATTCATTTGATGCTTGATGTAACCGAAAGATTGCTTTAAAGTTCTATGCAAAATTCGTTGTGAAAACTGTAGATCTGAAAAATCAATTATTCTGAGTTATATAAATTCCGCTAAAATGGAGAAATTTATGCTCCTATAGACTTCTTTAACTGAAACTTATCTCCTTTTTGCAATAATGAGCTTGACTGTAATAAGTTTATCCATTCTATATCATACTTTCTTGATAATCCAAAATTTGAAAATATACTCTACCTAGATCATGATTTGATTGGACAACTTGTTTCTTCTACTGAGAATGAGATCTTCCACTGTAGCAAGTTTGTATAATACATTCTTTCTGAGATAATCAGAGAATCTATCTTTCTGAAAGTTGTGTTAAATTTCTTTCTGTAGGACTATTCTTGCTCATTTTCAGTTGTAAAATGATTTTGAAATTTTGATTCTGAACACTGAAAGTTGTAGAAGTTAATCATTTACTTTTATTTGAGAACACTTGGAAAGAACATATTACTTCTAGAAATTTTTGTTCACAAATTCCTGCATGTTGAACATTGAAGTTTTGTTGAGATGTTGTAGTTTCATTTCCTTTTCTACTTAAATACTGTATTTGAGCTTCATTACAACTTTACATGCATGCTGGAAAAGTTGTAAATGTCCATTTTACATGGTGAAGCCCTGTCAAAATTTTCCCAAAATTCTCTTTTCATTCTGTTTCAGCTATAATTTTATCTCGTTTCAGTTGACTTCAGCCTCTAAAATTTTGATTCTTCTGCTTCACCTTTGTTACACTTTTAAATGCATGAATTTATGAAGTTGGAAGTATAAAGAGTTAAACTAAACCCTGAGCTTAGTATTGATGATCATTTGTTTCTCCCTTTTTAGGTACCATGATGCAGTTGTAGTGGATATCTATAACAACAATTTAGAAAGAGAAGAACACTCCTCAGGAAATGATGGGTTTCTTTTACCTCTTTACATTTTCAGCTTCATAAATATATGCATTGCTTTTCCTTTTAGTTATTTCTCATGGCTTGTGTGAGAAAAATATGTACTATTATTCCTCATGAATAAATGAAAATATTTTCATGTTATGAGATGTATGTCCTTCCTTTTACTCATTTATATGGATAATGAATGAACTTATATAACTTAAAACACTTAAATAATTCACTTAATCATAGAAATAAATAAACAATCAAGTGTACCTTATTTGCTCACTGAAAATGCAAACTGCTTGTAAAAAGTGTAAATTGTCCCTCAAAATGCGCCACTGTTTGTAGCAGCTTCGAGATCGTCATCTCGATACATGCTTGCCCTTCCTACCTTCCTCAGGGGCCTCTACAATGGTTGTTTATAGTTGTTGCATAGTTCTGACGAGGGTTTCAAATGGAATGGCTGCATCTATGAGGCATGGCATTCTTAAACTGTACTCAAGTTGTAGTTTTGATGCCAAATGACTTCCAAGATTGTCCAGAACCAAACAATTAAAAATTGCATCTAAATCAAAGGTGGCTTATCCCAAACATAACCAAACTCATAACTGACCAATCTGAGAAACTTTTAAAAGTTTCGAGTTGACCTTTTTCACACTGGGTGCAAAAATTGTCAACATTTCTAGCAATCCTGCGGGGAAAGCTTCCTACTAGCTTGTAGACCAGTTCCTTGCTCTTGTCCATTGGGTATGGAGTCTGAAGCATGTAACCAAAATGTGCCTTTTTGGAAGGTCCAACCTTTCCAAAACAAACTAAAGCTGGGAAAGGATCTAGTAAACCAGATCACGTGCATGAATGCACTTATTGAATTGAAAAATGATGTAATGTGCGAAACTACACTTATTGAAGGGAAAATCCTAATCTACCCTATTCTAACCAGCTACAAATCGAGGCTAAATAAAACCTGAGACATGCAGTGAAAAATAGCTTCCTTTTCTCTAGAAATGAGATGATGAATTCAAATTGTAAAACAAGTAGCATGATAGAACTGAAAATGAGATGTGTACCTTGAATTTGTTCCAAAACTTAGCCCAAAACATGAAGAATCTTTCTAATTGATCTGCAAACTATTCTGAAGGGCTTTGGAACTGATTGTTGAGTGTCTGACACTCATTCTTAGGCTCTGATACTAGCATGAATTCTGGTATTTCCATAGCATGTTGTGAACCGGTGAGATACTTTATAGGACATGGCCCAAACAAATTTGAAAAGATAATCTTCTTTTCTTGTACTAAAAAATGAACCTTATTTTTGATCATGGGTTCTTTTTGAAGCTATTTTGAATGTTGTTTTGATAGTTGATCTACCTCTATAAACTATTGTATATTCTTTTCATACAATCTGAAACCGATCTAAAAAAAATTCAACCTCTTCAAGCTGTTGTATATCATCAATCATAACATCGTGAAGATGATGAGTTGGTTGTTCCCCTTCTTTAAACTATTTGAAAATATTTTCAGAGTCTTCAAATTGTTGTTCATCCTTTTCAGTCTATTGATCCACTACTACCGATACTGACATTTCAGCAGAACTTTCAAATTCTTCCATTTTATCCCTTCTTACAATGTTCTCAGAACATTTCGTTTCCTCCTCAATCAAAAATTGTTGCTCCTGAATACTTGTAGTATCATTTAATAGTCCTTGTGAAACACTGCAAGTACCTAATAACATAGCTATTTCCATGCATGTTGCACAACAAGGGTCTTTGCACTCAACTATTTGATCATGATCATTCTAAAACTGATTTGTTTCCTTTTGGTGTAAACCATGGAAACTGATAAGCTGCAAACCGAGTGATCGTCCTTTAGATCAGCTGATTTATCTTTGGAAATGATTTGAAAATTTCCTTCAGGTTCTACCAACTGGGATGAATTAGTAGTTCGTAGGAGTATGGTGCTTTCATGCACACTATTCTTGGGACACAAAGATTGATGATCATCTCTAATCTGACTTAGATCTACTAAAAAATCAGATTGTACCTTTTGAATGGTTCCTTTTTCCAATTCTGGAATAAAATCAAACTGAAACTTTGACATCCATCCATGCAAGTTCTACAAAAATTCCAGCCTATCATTGTCTTTTGATAGTTTGCCCCTCCGCTTGATCTTTTGTTTCTCTATTTCCTAAACTGGAAGTATGGGTAAAGAAGGAGTGGGCTTAGTTTCAGATTTAAATGGAAAATTTTGGACAAGAGGTTGGGGAATAAGATCTGTATTTGGAACAACTTTTGAACGCCAACTTGGACACTTAATTTTGACTTCAGTATGTGATTGTGGAGTAAAAAAATAGGAATTATAACAGCTTGATAGTTAGGAAACGGAGGAATAAGCTGCGTTGGCTGACAAGGAGAATTTATAGGCATTGAATTTTCATAGGGAGGGTAAGCAGGAACATCCCATTGATAGGGTTCCCTATCCTGACACCTATTAGTTTTCACTACTAATGATTTCTCGTATAGTTCCTTGACAGCTAAAAATGATTGCTTAAGTTCATTAAGCTCAACCTCAAGATCTCTTCACCTTTCACATTCAAAGCATAACCCTTTACATAACTTTGATCTTGAATGACATAATGATCATCATATTGACAACCATACTGATTTCCAAGGTTTGGGTCATAAGGATATTCATTCTGATAGGGGTTATGAAACTGGTCTGAAGGGGAAATTAGATAAAAGGGATGCTAGCTTGGCTGATAATACTGCTGAAAATAAGGGTTCATGGCTACAGAGCCTCATAAAATACTGAAACTATGAAAAATAGGTTTGCTGCTCATAAAATGGCTGATAATAGCGAATAATCAGATCTGATTTTTCTTGAAAAATACCTGAAAACTGTAGCTGAAAATTTGGTGATATAGTTAAGTGTTGTACTGATCTGAAATCAGATTCACGGAGTCACCAGATGAGTTCTTTCTTGCATCTTCAATCTTTAGAATGCATCAATAGTAGTTTCTAGTCCTTGTCCCACCGGGCATGCCAAAAACTGTTATCTCTCGAAAGTGCACCCTATAGAGAGATGGTTGTAGGTTTTCTAAGCTTGCAAAATTTGATCTCTCTCTTTCATAGATATAATGGAAACACCTCAGGTTTGTGGGTATACCTATTTTGAGGTGAGTCTCAGTATCAAGGTCGGTTCCTTGTTGATGTATCCTAAATTGATTCTGGGGTTTAGGGGTAAACATGACTGTAAAATAATTAAACTAAGGTGATACACCAAATTTGTATGAGGGCTTTGACTGAGTATATGCACAATTGATATGTGAAGGATTTTGATGCACGAGCCAACAATTTTCTACAAAATTTAAGGGCAAACACTTTGTTGTATTGAGGGAAAATATCACAACAACACTAATAAGTTAACATGCACATTAAAATTATGCAGAAAATATTGAATTTGTAGCAGGGTAAGATGATTAATCAGGGAATTTACATTCACAAGACTAATAGAAACATACACAAGACTGCAAATAATTGGTAAGGTAGAAAGTACTTCACACTCAGAAGGAAAATTGGCAAAAATTGCTTCAATACTCATATATCCAAAAGTCCTCAGAAGTCCTCCTTGTGCTTTGTAAAGGCACACAATATATAGCAAAATAAAATTCACCCTCTTCCTAAAAATAGCCTAAGGCTTGTACTCGCCCATGCATTCTATTTTTATCCTTTATTTAATAATAGATAAAGGAATAAAAATAGAGCATGCAATTACAAATAGGCATTATTAGCCTTAATTACAATACAATCAAACTGAAGTTGATTGTTCTATTTTTAAGAAGAGAAGGATGAATAACTTGCTAAAAATAAGATTGCTTGCTAGGAAAGTTTCTCTCCATGAACATGTAACTCTTTCTTCTTCTCTATTATGTCCTGTTGTGAAGCATGCAAAAATTAATTCTCTACCTGTGAGTGAACATTTTGTGATATTTGCAAAATAAAATATCCCATGTGGGGACCATTGTTCATGTGCACATCGTTGTAATATTGACATCTCCTTCAAAAGGTCACATGAGTGACACTCTACAAATCAATTCTAACTCCTTGAAGTGGGGACCACCTTCACACTACCATACTCGGCCACCTTTGATTATTTACCATGACCATACTACATAGTCTGCCACCTTTGTAATGAGTACTATAGTATATAGTTTCCACCCCATAGTTGTCGGCCTTGGCATATTTCAAAATTCACCTTTTCGGTGATAAGCATGTATGATGGCATTTTACATTATTTGGAAATGACTATAGTTTGGACTTTGAAAGTCAATGCAATGATAATTTATTCGAACGTGGGGTTGACCCCTTCCCACGATGACTCACCCCTTGGTAACTTTTCGGTGGCATATGTAACTCAAGTTGAGTTTGCTTTGATATTTGTTGATCGTTTTGGGCCATCGATTTGTGTCCTTTTTCATCTTTAGTTGTCGATCTTGAACCTGTGGTTTAGGGTTTCGGCATTATGGAGGCTTGAGCTTGCAGGGAAATTTTGGAACTTTTAACCTTTTTGTTAAAGGTTTCAAACTTAAAAATATCCCCGGCCTCCACTTTTGTTGTGGTGATGACACACGTATCCTTTTCCTTGTCCGGCATGTGGGTGAAATTTTGACAATTCGTAAATTTTGCATTTTGACTGAGTTCGAACCTTCCGATGATTGTGTCGGTGACCCATTTTTAGAAAATAACCCGAGTGGGGTTAGGGTTTTATGTAGCATTGATACATTGATACTTGATATAACCCTGGTTGGGTTTGATTAACTGGAGAGTTAGATGGAGGAAAAGGGGTCAAAACCCTAACATTTAGCATTTTTCACTTGAGCTCCTCTTGAGCTAGTGAAACTCTACTCATATTTCACTACCGCCATTGATGAGCTTTGTGAGCTCGGCCTTTCTTTGTTCTTTTGTTTTATCTCGATATTTTGAGCAAGACCATGGACGTTGTTTTTTATGGGTTTTAAGATAGTCGTGGGAAGTAAAAGTGGAGCTCATGTATCTCTAATCCTTGATCATGCTTTGAGTTATTTTTGGTTCTATGTTGAGCTCGACCTAGAGGTTTTGAGCATGCTCGACCCTTTCTTTATTTTGAGTTTCAGTGACTATGGCCATTCGTGGAGATTGCTTTGAGCATTTGTACTTAAGCCTTTGATTTCTTCAATATAGTTGTTATTACTTGACACTTTGGATCTGTTGAAGTTTTAGATGTTGGGGTTGAGTATTGACCTACCAATTTATCACGGCCGCCACTTTGAAGGTAAGGAATTGCTCTGCTTTTCTCTTTTGTAACAACTCAAAAATGGGTATTAATCATTTGATCGTAAAGCATCGGATTTTAGAGAATTTTAAACTTGAGTATTTCTTGTTTGCTTTGCATTCAATCATCTTTGAGGGTTTCTTTGGCTTTGTTTCTACAATGTAGTTCCTGAAGCATATTTTGAATACTACCTTTTGGGTTTCCTTAAGAAATGAGTTTTCCTTCATGCTAAGCTTTATCCAGGTTGATCTTTGCTATGGTGACCATTGTATAAAATGTGAAATCTGTTTTTTATTCTTGGGGTCGATTTGACATTTGTGATTTTTGGGTTTCTTTCATCTATTTCAAAGTATTCAAGCATCTATAGCTCCTTTATGAGTTCTTCTGAGTGGGATGGTTGAGAATGTTAGCCACCATTTTTGATATTTCAAGCACGAAAACTATGTTATTATTCAACCTCTGCATTTTCTATAATCACCAATGCCGATTAGTTGAGCTCGTATTTGGTTGTTTTGAGGCACTGATAATTAGCTCCCTTATGTGATTTCTTGCTACCCAGTACACATATTTCAATCATTCAAGATTTAAGAAAATGTTTCCATTAACTATTGACTGAGTGAAATATCTCAGATCCACTTGAACACTTGAACTTGGCTTCATTGTTTATCATTTAGAGATATTCATTCTTTTATGTTACTGTATTTGATTCATTTGATGATTGATGTAAGCTGAAAGATTGCTTTAAAGTTTCAGTGCAAAATTCGATTTGTGAAAGCTGTAGATCTAAAAAATCAATTATTTTGAGTTATATAAATTATGTTGAAATGGAGAAATTTATGCTCCTATAGACTTCTTTAACCGAACTCATCTCCTTTTTGCAATAATGAGCTTGACTGTAATAAGTTTCTTCATTCTATATCATACTTTCTTGATAATCCAAAATTTTAAAATATACTCTACCCTGGATCATGATTTGATTGCACAACTTGTTTCTTCTATTGTGAATGAGATCTTTCATTGTAGTAGTTTGTATAATACATTCTTGCTGAGATAATAGAGAATTTGTCTTTAAAAGTTGTGTTAAATTTCTTTTTACGTAAGACTGTTCTTGCTCATTTTCAGTTGTAAAATGATTTTGAAAATTTGATTATGAAAATTGAAAACTGTAGAAGTTAATCATTTACTTTTATTTGAGAACTTGGAAAGAACATATTATTTTGGAAATTTCTGTTCACAAATTCTGCATCTTTGAACATTGAAGTTTTGTTGAGATGTTGTAGTTTCATTTCCTTTTCTACTTAAATACTGTATTTGAGCTTCATTACAACTTTACATGCATGCTGGAAAAGTTGTAAATGTCCATTTTACATGGTGAAGCCTTGTTAAATTTTCCTAAATTCTCTTTTCATTTTGTTTCAGCTGCAATTTTATCTCGTTTCAGTTGACTTCAGCCTCTAAAATTCTAATTCTTCTGCTTCACCTTTGTTACACTTTTAAATGCATGAATTTATGAAGTTGGAAGTATAAAGAGTTAAACTAAACCCTGAGCTCAGTATTGATGATCATTTGTTTCTCCCTTTTTCAAGTACCATGATGCAGTTGTAGTGGACAATGAACAACAGTTCAGAAAGAGAAGAACACTCCCTCGAGGCAATGACGGGTTTCTTTTACCTCTTTACATTTTAGCTTCATAAATATATGCATTTCTTTTCCTTTCAGTTATTTCTCACGGCTTGTGTGAGAAAAATATGTACTATTATTCCTCATGAATAAATGAAAATATTTTCATGTTATGAGATGTATGTCCTTCCTTTCTGTACTTTATTTCATTTGTATGGATAATGAATGAACTTATACAACTCAAAACACTTAAATAATTCACTTAATCATAGAAATAAATAAACAATCAAGTGTACCTTATTGTCGCTCCATTGAAAATGCAAATTTCTTGTAAAAGTGCAAATTGTCCCTCAAAATTGCCACCTACTAGCAACTTCAAATCATCATGTTTGATACATGCTGCCCTTCCTACCTTCCTCAGGGCCTTGCAATGGTTGTTTACAAGCTGTTGCATAGTTCGACAAGGGTTTCAAATGGAATGGCTGCATCTATGAGGCATGGCATTCTTAAATTGTACTCAAGTTGTAGTTTTGATGCCAAATGACTTCCAAGATTGTCAGAACCAAACAATTAAAAACTACATCTAAATCAAAGGTGGCTGTCCCAAACATAACCAGACTCATAACTGACCAATATGAGAAACTCTTAAAAGTTTCGAGTTGACCTTTTCACAGGGTGCAAAAATTTCAACAGTACCTTGTTATCAAACCCTTGTCCCCTCATTCAACCCAATCATTGAATATTTCTCTTGCTAACCAATCTAGATTAGAATCCCTTACTTACCCCTATAATTTTTGTGCCATACATGTCTTATCTCCATAGGAAATGCATTGGGAAACATTCTTAATATCATGAACTCCCAAACCTCTGATTTTACACGTACAACCTATGCCATAATTCTTGTTGAGCTTGACACCTCAAAGAACCTACCTACTCACATTGAGCTTAAAGTTAAAAATAGAACTTGGACTCAACCACTAGACTATGAGGGTATTCCTTTCAGATGTAAAATTAGATGTTTTACTTTGGGATATACTGTTGCATATTGTGGGATCAGTAAAGCATAAAAATGAGAATGCTAATTGGTGGAAAAAAGCCCTCCCTAAATATCTCGGTCTTTGATTCTAAGGAAGACCTTGATATAAACATTGATTCAAAAGAAGTGGTTGAATCTGTTCTAGAAACACCTTTAAGAGAAATTCTAGATCATGTAAATAAGGGGAAGTCTAATGGTGAAACTTAGAGGATAAGAAAAGATGAATCAAAAGCGTATGAAGTGGAAAAGGAGAATGTACCTCCTCTCTGCTTCTTATATAAAAGTACATATTAACCAATTGAAGTTATTGAAGTTGTTCTTCCTATTAAGGAACCTTCAAATGGGTGGAAAACAGTTCATAAATAGAAGAAATATATTCACAAAATAATCGATTCTACTACCTATAGGTATTATATATCTTTTGTTGTCCGATTTTTCCTTTCCGCACCTATGTTTTCAAAGAATAATAGTTGTGATTCTTGTCATTGTGGTACTACTAGGAAGTGTGTTTATTTTTTCCTCTTTTGTACTCA
Source organism: Taxus wallichiana var. yunnanensis (assembly GCA_018340775.1). Taxonomy (NCBI): domain Eukaryota; kingdom Viridiplantae; phylum Streptophyta; class Pinopsida; order Cupressales; family Taxaceae; genus Taxus; species Taxus wallichiana. Next base: position 715,086,694 of record CM031243.1, read on the forward strand.
TTTCTTTATTTGGGTGTTGACCCATTTTTTTGTTCCTAGTTAGGATCCTAGTAAAAAAACCTTTTACCATTAATAAAAAACAATATAAGGTCATCCTATGTTGTAACGCACGCTAAATCACACACAAATACGACACCGAAAAAATCTAGGACAACCTTTTTTCAATTGCTTGGAGTTTACACGATGAAAAACATTACTGAAGGGTTATTGCCAACTCTCAACCAGTTAGACACAACATAGGCCATATAGGCAACAAGGAACCAAACAACACCCATCACGAACAATTCACTTTACTCTTTGACAAGGCACAACATAAAATACCAACCACAATACATAGTTACAGTTAAGGACATCCCACGGTGTAAAATATTTTAAGGTTATGCATTTACCAGAAACATCTTTCAAGACCTGACTTTACGATCAAGGAGATTCATGTTTTTATTCGAGTAATTCTTCTTACAAAGGTGAACTTATTTATTTTATATTGTTGGCTAATTAGCTTAAGATCAAGTTTTTAGAAAGAGGACCATCTATAATATATCAATAACTTTCTTAATTCGTTGATTTATAAAATACATTTTCCATTCCTCACAAGGTTAATAAAACATACTCAAGCCATTGAAATTGTTCCACACCTCTATTGCACAAAGCGATGAGCATAATCTCCGATTGAGATAAAAGTATTGTTTAGCTTTGAAACTACCACCTCCTTGTGCAAGGATCAAATGTTAAACAACAAAAAGGGAAGATTACAAAGAACTTTACAAAAATTTAGGGGAAGAAGATGGAATTAGATGTGTCTTTAAGATTTTCTAGTTATTAATCGGGATTTTATTAGGGCTAAGAATATATCTAGAATGATTAAAGGTTTTACTAGGCTTCACTGACTGGGAGTGACAAAATATACAATTTACGTTTTTCAATGGGTGAGAGGGATTGAATGGTTATAATCGGTATTCCCCTACTTATTATGACCTTATCATCTTCCAAATCTAATCAAGGATTTCATCTTAAGATCGTTTAATAATTCACCATAAAAGGATAATATTGATTAGTTTAGCTTGGGGAAAAACAAGGTAAATATATTTTTATTACAAAAGCTAGTTTCCTCTTTGATCACCTAAGGGTCCAATGTTATCAAGAAGATCACATCTACATTAATTTATTCGTATATATATATTTTATTTTAACTTTTATAAGGATCATCCAACCATTTTATTATGCTTAGAAATACATTGTTACTATGTCTTAGAAGGGTTTACAACTCAACATTTTAACTCAAGAGAAAATTTTACCATTACTCATTTGTGAAAACTATACATGGTTACATCAATTCTTTCCAACACGATGCACAAACCAAAGGGACAAACCAACTCTATGGAACCATGACTAGGGAACAAGAGAGTAATAACATTGGTCATGCCACGCTATACTATTCTTAGAATTTCTATAATACATTAGAATCACCCATAACCATGTGGTAATAAAATTTTATATTTTCCATGATAACAAAACAAGCCAAAGTTTCAGTAGCCACGACAATATTACTCCACAACACATAATACTAAGGCACTGGTTTTCTTCTAAATTTCCCACATAACCCATTCCGAGTTTTACAACATAAAAGTATTCATACAAAAGAACTTCACAACCAAGTTTGATGTAATATTCTACAAGTATTTCCCTCATCTACTCACATAAGCCATCTACAAAAATTAATAACCTGAGTCATTTCACGAGAACTGAGCAAGATAAGACTACACAAAGCAACAATAAGCTACTATCTAACAATATCAAGAAAGGAAACATTCTATTCCAAGAATTGGCTCGAAGCTCTAAATACTAACAACCCCTTAAGATAAATAAAATTTCCACCATGCCAATCTAAGAAGAAATCCTTATACTTCAATTTTGAACATTGTCTCAAAGCAACGAAAATTTAACAATCATTTGAGAAGGGGCCATTGGCCTGATTAAGTTAGAAACAACAGTCTAGTGTAACGGGATTTCCATCGAATAAACAATTAGGTTATAAGATTGAGAACTGATATTCAAACAAACAATCTACATTCATAAAAGGTACCAAAAGCACAAGCTACGATACTAAATTTATGAAATGAAAAAATTGAACAATTAATCTAGGAGGAAACACGAGATTCAAAGGTTAACATGAAAGGTCAAGTGTATTAAAATTTTAATCATGTAATCATATAGATTATATGATGGAAATCTAATACATGACCACCACTCAACATTGTTTAAAAGGGAAGGTAAATAATACTAGTTTCGGCCATTGAATCCAAGGAATTTCACAATCATTCAAGAAGAGGCCATTTACCCTTATAGGCTAGTAACGACAAGTGAGAGTAAAAGAGAGTTCCAACATACAAGTTAACATTTTAAACATCAATCCAAGTTTTACCACACTAGGGATTTCCAAACCTTCTCTATAAGTCTATAGTTTTGGTTTAAAACAATGTGGATCACCACTTTCCATCACAAGTCCTTTTAAATTACCCTCGTTAACATATTCAAACCATTCAAAAAAGGAAGTTGCATTTATAAGTATCACCAAAAGCCATTAAATTAACATCAAATTCAAATATAAATCAACAATGCATCTATATATAAATACCCCCAAATATCCCTAATGCTCTTAATCGTTCTATCATAAGTCAACAAGATATCAACACACATACATCATCCAAAAGTCAATAAAAATCAGCAAGATGCACAATTATAAATATGCCACCAAGAGTCATCACGAGTAGAATTATTCCAAGGTAGTTCTGACAATAAAGGATTACTATCCATAACACACACATGAAACTACAAATTTCGGTGACGAAAACCTTTCTTTACATGTAAGCTTCATAACGAATGGTCAAAGTGTACCTCAAGGAAAAAAACTTAAACATTTTGGAACTATACTGATGATCAACAAGAAATAATGGTATATGTCTAGCATCATACACACTTATGTAGGAATACTCAAGGTGCAAGACCACTAGTAATTTGGGTACCTTAGCCAAGATGCTCCCTCCAAGCACAAACCTAACCATTGAAGTCAACCACACAAAAGTTTTGTAAACTTGCGGGATGGATGAATATCAAAGGGACCACTTACTTAGTCCAAGAAAGGAGAACATGGATGTCCAACGGACCTTGGCAACTCACCACTCCAAATTGGCTGACAACAAGGAATCAACTGACATTACATGATTTGTTGCCATAACCCAAAGGGATGATTACATGTCCCAAAACTAAAGTCTCTCTCCCAACCCGGATTGGGTTCAATCTAGTGGTTTTCCGCTAAAGTAAAGATGTCACAACCCATGTGAATGGTGCTCAACATCCCCGGAAGAACATCAAATCTAAAATAGAAAGCTTGTAAGAAGAGCAAGAGGTTTAAAGTTACAATAGGCTTGCTTTTACCACAACATTTACTATCTATAATCAATTTAATAACCTTATTACTCAGTCAAAGGAATGCATTTAAATAGATGGTAGAAGTTTGTTTACTCAAGCATGAAAATGCAACAATCAAGTGTAGGAGAAAATACATCTATGTTGTACAATATTACACTAGCAACTAATATTGCTAACACAAGAAAATTTCAAGAGGAACAGAGAGGTTTCGTAAGGGATTGTCATCACGAATCCGCACTATGATAATTCTTCACCAGAACTCCTCGTGCTATGATTATTTATTAATGCACAACCTTTCGTTTGGTGGATATAATCTGGAAACAAAACAACAACAGAACACAAGAATACCATCGACTATGATAAGACAAAATGATGACAAATCTGAAATACCAAAGTAAATTATAATATTAACATGAAATTGTTACAATCTCACCCATGAGGCACTTCGGGTGTTATTGACTTCACTTGCCTTTCACCAAGACTATGGGAGAAACTTTACAATCACACCTCTTAGTGGCTTCTTCAACACACCTTTAACTGATGGCTTCCTTTGCACACTTCCTACAATATTTCTCACTACTTCTTTCTATGCTAAATGAGGGGGTAGCCTCTCTATTTATAGAACTTACAAAGCTTATCCATATTATCTCTAAGATAGGATAAGAAATCCACTCGACAAATCATATTCCATACCTTAACTCTTATCTCGTACATGTAAGCTTATCTTTTAAGATAAGATAAACCTTATCATTTTACATGGGTTCCACATTTTTAGAATTTTTACAAATAAAATACACAAAATATTTATGACCTCACTCCTTGTCCTTATTACCAATATAATATTTCTAATTCCTAATCATGTAGACCCTACTTCTCTAATTACCCAAACTTTGACATTTTAACATTACCGGACCACTTACGACAAATATTTACTTTTTACAACATTCCTATTGTACTTTGACTGTTACCGTACTCCACATTATTGGCATGGCGTCAGATCTATGCAGCTACTACTAATTACACTTAACAACATCCTATTCCTAATACATACATTAATGAAATAGAAATTATGGAGGAAAATTTTAGTGTCGACATCTTCCCCCTTCCTAGCTTCTACTCCGTCCTCGGAGTAGACTATTCTGGTGCTTGGAAAATCTTCAACTTGTCGTGGTTGACCCATTTCGTAATGGGAGTGCCATCCAATTCCTCCAAGTACGTACCATTTTCATGCACAACTGCTATTTTGTAGGGCCCCATCCATTTTGGAAGAAATTTTTCTCGTATTCTTTTTTTTGTATTTGGAATCATATACTAGAACCAAGTCATTCACATGAAATGGAGACCAACAGATCTTTGATCAAAGTATTCCTTCTTGCTTCATTTTCTTCTTATGGCTTGTATCCTTTGCTATTTCCCTCATTTCCTCTAGCAAATGAAGATGTACCACTCTTTCTTTTACTGAATCACTTTCATCCATCCTTTCATTTTTCATAACTTTCACAGTGGGAATATCAAACTCAATGGGAAGAACTAGATCAATGCCATAGGCCAACTAAAATGGAGAGTATCCTATTGCTAACTTTGATGTTTCCCTATATACCCACAATGCTGCATGAATCCTCTTATCCCATTTATGTACCGCAAGGTTGCATCTTTTGCTAGAATTTGACACAACACAAAATTTGTTCTGCTCCACTTTGTCCATTTGTGTTTGGTTTGTATGTTGTTGCCTTCCTATGCTTAATAGAAAAATTATTGACTAGGGCTTCTACCACCTCATTAATGAAGTGGCTTCCTTGATCTCATTACAATTTCTAATGGACAACCAAATATGGTGACAATGCGTTCATATATGAACCTTGCCACTTCATCCATAGAAGCTATTTTCAATGGCCTAGCTTCAACCCACTTGGTCAAATAACTGTGGCAACTACAATATACTTATTTTGGCGTGAGGTAGTGGAAGTGGACCTACAATGTCTATTCCCACTTTTCAAAGGGACCAAGTGGAAGAATAGGGCATAAAGGAGCTAATGAAGTCTTACGGTTACCATGTGTTTGAAAAATATCACATGTATTACAATAATTATAAAAATATTTAAAAAGAGTGGGCTAGTTATAACCTCGCATCCAAGATCCTTCTTCTTTGTAAGTTGTCCAGAGAAGTGCCCTCCACATGTACCATTGTGGAATTTTTCAGCAGTTCCTTCCTTGATCACGCCCAATCGCCCTCTTGATGTCCATCGTGTCCTATTCAAATAATACTCCATGCAAAATAGAATATGGACGATCGGCTTGAGTAATATTTCTCTTAGTCTTTGCATTAGCACCATCAGGAAACTTGAATTCATTCAGATAATTCCAAATATCTATGTATTCACTAGGGATTGTGTCAAGGGATAACAATGCTGCATCTGGGAAATCATCATCATCACAAGATGATCCTAAACCATCAAAGGCTCGAGAGAGTGCATCTGCATTGACATGCTTCTTTCCGGCCTATCTATAATATCAAATTCAAATTCTTGTAGCAAAATTATCCATCTTGCTATCCTCCCTGATGGGTTAGGCTTATTTACAATATATTTTAGAGCCTGGATGATTTGTTACAACTAGAAATTTTGCCCTAGCAAGTAATTTCTAAACTTCTTTAAGCAAACATGATAGCAGAGCCTCTTTTCAGCTTATAATATAATTTACCTCAAAGCACTGCTCATTTGTTTGCTCCTAAAGTAAATTGGATGTTCATTCCCATTTTCATCCTTTTGGCTCAAAGTACTTCCTAGTGCTGCATTTGAGGCATCAGTGTACACAATGAATGGCTTGCTCCATTCTCGGGATTCTTCAAAACAGTGAAGACACCTGTGGCTTCCTTCAGCTTGTTCAAAAGCTTCATGCGCCTTATTTCCCGGTTCATAAGTAACATCCTTCTTCAAGAATCAAGTTAGTGGTGTGTAATCTTTGAGAAATTCTTGATGAACCTCTATAAGAACCCACATGGCCTAAAAATGATCTCAACTTACTTCTATTCATAGGAAATGGTAAATCTTTGATTTTTGAAACTTTATCAGGATCAGTACCAATACCATCTCTGGATACAACATGCCCTAACAAAACACCTTTAGAACATCCAAAGACACACTTTGTAGGCTTTAATGAGGCACGTGCTTCATTTAACCTTTGAAATGCTTTCTCCATTTGGTGCAGGTGGTCCAACTTGCTCCCATAGATGCAAAAATTATCCGTAAATACTCGATGAAGTTCCCAATGTAGGGTTCGAACACCCTATTCATCAAACGCTGGAATGTTCTTTGAGCATTACACAACCCAAAAGGCATAACTATATAAGCAAATGTTCCCAAGGAGTGGTGAACGTGGTCTTCAAAACTGATCTTTCTGCTATACGAACTTGGTCAGCCGCCATATCCATCAAAGAAAACTATAAAGACTCTGGCCAGCTACTTCGCCCAAGATCTGATCGAAAATGGAAGAGGGTAATGATCCTTCTTTGTTGCCTTATTGAGCTTCCTGTAATCAACACAAATGCATAGCTTCCCATTCTTTTTTATTGAGATCACAATGGGAGAAACCCATTCTCAATTCTCCACAAAGAAATATGAATCTTGCATCAAGCAACTTATCCATTTCTTCTTTTACAGCCTTGGAAAATTAGGATTCATTCTATATGGCATTTGCTTTATGGGCTTAAGACCATCTACTAGCTCAATAGAATGTTCTACCCAACTTACTTTACGGAGTTCCTTGTAATCAAAAGTGAATAGGTGTATGTACCTTCAAAGAGCCGGAGGTAGGATTCCTTCTCACTCTCTATCATAAAGATCACCAATCTTTATTTGTTGGAGACGATCATCAACTTCTTCTTCGATAATTTTATGGGGTCATGAGTTGGTGTGGACTGGAAGGATATCCATGATCAAACATCAACCTCACATTATTCATCTTCAAAGTGTCCACTTCACCGGTACTAGAGTAATCGAGGATGTCTAATCATCGTTTCATCACTTGAATCCATAGGTTCGCCTTATGATGTCGAGGATCACATTTATCTTCACCCTCTATCTACCACGTCCAAGTGTCATGAAACCTTCATTCCAAAGTAGTTCTCGCATGAACTCTCCTTAGCCATGGTCTTCCCCAAAGAACATTGAGTATGCAACAAGTACCATTTTTCATCACCCGAAAGTCTACCACACATACAACACCCATAACAGATATTGCCACATTTGAAACTACACCTTCTAGTTTAGTTATTCCTTTATTTAATGACCTTAACATAAGTGTTGAAGGGCGATCAATTTTTAAACCCAACATATTCATTACAGACTACCATTACATTAATCGCAGCACCTCCATCAACTAAGACATCATGAATTAAAATACCATTACATAATACCTCAAACTTATGGAGCATAGGGATCCGCCCGCCTCCAAAATAGGGACCTCAACCTCCTTTCTTCGCCGAGCATTGAGTCCACTTCGCAGCCTCCCGCCTCTTCCGAAGACATAGCCAAGAGTTGACCATATGTAATATTTGCAGCCTTTTGGAAAGATCTTCCAAGATGGAGTATGGTCCTCGCCCGTGAAATCGAAAATCCCGCACACCCGCCTTTCTTCTCCTATGTTTCTTACTAGTTTCTCCTTTCATCTTCTTAGGTCATTTCCATCTTGATTATATTTTTCTTTCTTTCTTTTGTTACAAACACATCTACTTCATTATTTCTGCTCTTATCTACTACATCAAAAGAATTCACAGTGTGCTTTTCCTTTATCATTATCTTTGTACCGTATGTAGAAGCTCTATCTCGGACAATTATACTTATAATGATCCTTTTATAACAACCATAACAAACAACTTCAGTAAATATTTCTTTTTGGACCTCTATCTCCTCCATGAGAACTAAATTCCTTTCCTGAAGAAGATTAATAGTTAATCGACCATCTTTTTGAGCAAATCTTCATACTCGGTAGATGTACTAGGAGAAATATTTGTGCTCACCGGGAGTGGTTTTGGATTGGACCAAAGGTGCTGGTGTAGGCTCTACTTTAGCAACAATTTCTTTTGGCTCCTCTTCCATGCTTTCTTCTTACCTTCTTGCAATCTCCTTTGCTTGTTCAATGGTAGCTGGGCGGTCATACTTCACTCGTTGTTTGATCTCTGGCTTCATCCCAAGAATGAAGTGCTTACATAGGAGATTATCCATGCCATTCATCAACCCATCCGCTAATCCTTCCTTCCGGATCTGGGCATCGAGCTTCCTCCTTAGCTCTAGAACACAAGCATGATAATCCCTTATCTTCTCCTTCTCTCCTTGGGATAGCTTTGTGATATCGATCATGAGATCTGCATATTTTTGTTGTTCACCAAATTCTTCAAGAAAACTTTCAGTTAATAAATCCCATGAATTTTTCACATTATCACCTAGTGTTTCAAACCACCTAAGTGTTGAACCATCCAAAAAGGTAGGAAAAAATTCAGTCCATTGTTCCCTTCTTATGAGGCCATTACAAATACAAGATCGTTTAAACTCTTGAATGAAAGAAGAAGCATCTTCATTAGATTGAGCTGAAAAAATAGGAATCTTTCCCATTTTCAAAAGTAACCACCGTGAAATACCAACCCACAAGTACAATCAACAAGACTTATGTGCACCAATAATTGGAATCACTATACTAGAAAGTGACTTTACACCTTTCTACAGTAAAATAGAAATGACCACGGTAAACTATGGTAAAACTTGACTTACTACGGTAAAACCGACTTTTATGTGGTGAACACTATTCACGGTAAAAAGTGAAATTATCATGTAAATACTATTCACGGTAAAAGTGAAGTTATCGGTAAATATTATTCAAGGTAAAAAGTGAAGTTATCGCGGTAAATACTATTCCCAAAGAAGAATGACTTTACCATGGTAACTACTATTCATAAGAAGAATGACTTTACCATGGTAACGACTATGCATTAAGAAAAACAAGGTTACCCTCCAATTGATTTTTGACTAAGTGGGAATATTTCTCCGTAAAATCCACCAACGAGGAATGGTCCCTAAGAACGAAACCAAAATGTCATCACGAATCTAAAGACTATGATAATTCTTCACCGAACTCCTCGTCGCTATGATTATTTATTAATGCACAAACCTTTCGTTTGGTGGATATAATCTGAAACAAAACAACAACAGAACACAAGAATACCATTGACTATGATAAGACAGTAATGATTACAAATCTGAAATACCAAAGTAAATTATAATATTAACATGAAATTGTTACAATCTCACCCATGAGGCACTTCGAAAGTGTTATTGACTTCACTTACCTTTCACCAAGACTATGGGAGAAACTTTACAATCACACCTCTTAGTGGCTTCTTCAACACACCTTTAACTCGATGGCTTCCTTCGCACACTTCCTACAATATTTCTCACTACTTCTTTCTATGCTAAATGAGGGGGTAGCCTCTCTATTTATAGAACTTACAGCTTATCCATCTTATCTCTAAGATAGGATAAGAAATCCACTCGACGAATCATATTCTATACCTTAACTCTTATCTGTATACATGTAAGCTTATCTTTTAAGATAAGATAAACCTTATCATTTTACATGGGTTCCACATTTTTAGACATTTTACAAATAAAATACACAAAATATTTATGACCTCACTTCTTGTCCTTATTACCAATATAATATTTCTAATTCCTAATCATGTAGACCCTACTTCTCTAATTACCCAAACTTTGACATTTTAACATTACCGGACCACTTACGACAAATATTTACTTTTACAACATTCATATTGTACTTTTTGACTCTACGTACTCCACATTATTATGCGCGCACAGATCGGCAAATGGTGACAGCCGTTACACTTAACAACATCCTATTCCTAATACATACATTAATGAAATAGAAATTATGGAGGAAAATTTTAGTGTCGACAGGGACCAAAACCCACAAACAAAACAAGAGAGGCAAGCCAATTTGGGAAGAGAAGATTCTATTTTATAATATTATTAGATCTTAGCAATTATAACAAAGGGTAGATTTATCTTGCCTATTTCTCCAGCTTCTACAAGTCACCAAAACACCTCACAGTGCCTATAAGAACACTCCTCGGGTTAAATTTTTCTACCATAAAGCTTGTTGGATGTCCCAGCCCCTATTCTAGGATCCCGATTCAACACAGGTTGGGCATGGCAAGATCCATGGAGGCAGATTTACACCAGCGACTGGAAAAAGATACATGGAAAAGAAGGAGAACCAACTCTCAAAAATGAATAACATGGAGCTTAAAATCCTTGCAGAATCGTCATTCAAACACAGAAGGAAAAAATCAGAAGGTTCATATCCTAGAATAAAAAAGGAAAAAGAGCAAGAGAAAACAAATAACATAGTGTGGAGCACATCAATAGATAATATGACAACTCAATCCCTATGGTGCACATAGCTCAAATGGCTAAACAGAGAAAAATGCATAGGGAGGAAGTAATTAATTTATTACCATCAAAGTGCAACTTGCTGCTATAACCCAGAGAGCTTGAAAAGGACCGTAAATGTCAACCAGTGAGGGAAAATGTGAACCATCAACACAAGTCGCAGAGCAAAATTTAATGGTAGGTAAATAAATAAAAAAAAACACAAAATATCAAACCAAATTGGGCTGCACAAAGATCATACTCAAATTCAATTAAAGGCATGTTTTAAAGCTTCATGAAAAATAAGGAATAGAGAACTGTTGTGTTACTGTGAAGGAGAGAAAGAACCATTTCCACTCATTTTTTTAAATTGAAACACTTACCTTCAGAATTCCCTCTCATTTCAGAAGCATGGCAAGATGATCGAGGTCAATTTTCAAACACAAAGAATAAAACCCTATCTCCAAAGCAGAGGCCAAGTTTTGGCGTATTCAACCACTATAATGCTGTAACAAAGTCGAAAAGGAAGCTTCAATGGGTATGGAAATCCAACGAAGCATTAAGGAGGAGAGACTTTGTTAGATGTTTCAATTGTAAGCTCCCGAGGAGAAATATATGAAAAACATGGAAGCAACAACATGGAATGAGGAAAGTATGACAAAATCCTTGAAATCTTCACGATCGATTCAACGAACCATGACTTGCACCATCCCGGGTTCATTTCGGTACCACGCGCCAGCCTCCATATGGACAAAAAGAGGTAAAACGCATGCCCAGACACGTGTCCACAAGGAGAATTAAAGTATGACAAGAGACCACCAAACTACATCCCCTTTGCCTGTTCAAAACCACGTTTTTAGTAGAAGATTCAATTTGGCACCCAACAACAATAAATGTTTTGTTGGTGAGGCCATGTGCTAGGGATAGGTCATTGTCAGGGAGGAAAAAGTTGGTAGATAACAACATTAAGTTGAGCATTAACTAGTAGTCCTTCAACATTTGGATAAAAACAGCTTCCTCCTAAAATGGCATCACCACTAAACCTCTCTTTCTCTCTCTCCTTCCACGCAAGAAAAAATCAGACCTAAGGAGGAATATCAATGCCGAAAGTGGGCATCACATTCTCCTCCCCTTAAGAAAGCATCTTCCTCAATGCAACATAACCCCGAAGGAAGGAAAGGAGATAAGCTTTAAGGAATAGATAAAGAAGAAAGTACACCCTATGGTTAAAATTTCAATCGTTAAAGCACGACCATGAGGTAGCCTTAGAAACATTTTGACAGAATGTTTAACTTTCAAAGTTTTGTGAAGATTGGCAGTTCCCTCTTATTCATTATTTAATTAGTCTCTTTTCATTTACATTATTCCTAATTCAAGTTCTTTAAAATTTCATTGTTGTATAATTTTAGTTTATTCATTCTTGTGGGTTCCCAACATGAACCGCTATCACAATACCCTACTAGGGTCATACACAACACTAATGATTCACAAGCATAATTTTACATACTTTCATGATGGTACCACACCACAAGAGCTTAACCAAATCATGGAAGAGAACATGCACAATCCACATAACATAGTACTTGTCACACATATATGAATGACATATAATACTCGAACAAAAGTGTACTACAACAACTAGAAATTTCCACATTATTCCATGATGAAGATTTCACATAACTTAAACAATAGCTACAGATACATAGTGTCAAAAAGGGCATCAAAGCCATATCCACAACATCACAAAACATATCCAACTCACATGAGTAACACATACATCATAACACCATAGCCAAAACATCCTAACAAATCTACATATCTCTCGAGCATCAATCACACACACAAAGCTATTATGCCTCCCTCAATCTCTTATGCCTCCCTTAAGTCTCTTATATATGCCTCCCTCAACCAGTAATAAATAATTTAATTTTCCCTTTTCGCTCCCCAAAGAGGTTGGTTTCTCCATAGCCCTAGGCACATAGAGTCCAGACACCCCTAACCTAAGTGACATAATAACTCGTGATTCAACAACCCACTAGTTATTTGTAACTCCTTGGGGTGCAATTCCATTCAATGAAGTGGGCCCATAGGTCCAACCATTCCATGGTGCATCCCATGACCCTGCTCCACACATTACGACAATAGAACCAACATAACAATCCGATTCAAATGCCAAGTGGCAAAATACAAGCCTTGGGAAAGGTGGTAAAATTTTAAAATTTTAAAAGAAGATCCAAATCCAAGCAAAACAAATGGCCAAATAGCCATAGTTAGTGAAAAAATCCTCATGTTAGTACCACAAACCAAGGAAATGCCCAAAATATAAATCATGGAATTCAAGAAAATTGTTGGTCCTTGCATAAATGAAATAAAAAGTTCAATTTACAAATAAAATACATATATAAGAATAGCACATTACGATGACTATGTGACCTTATCTGGCCACCAAGGGGGTACTCAACAAGTTGTTGGCACTCGAACATCGAGCCTTAGCTCGTAAAATAACATATCAATAGTAAAATTGTCATCATCTCTATCTGAATCATCCCACCACCACTTCGACAAGGCTAAACATAGTCATAGTTACACTCAGGTTGCATCCATACAACAACCACATAGGAGAGAGGGAAGAAGCACATGTCGTCATCTACGGACTCGGGAGGTTGGCTTGAGCACGCCCATGGTACACAATTCCTCACTCCAAACATACACTTTTACCAATTTCCCTTAGGGTCGGTTAGTGTAAGGTTCACGACATAACATGTATGCACATTACTAACACAATGGAGGTTCATACACATTAACTATAGCATCTTACGCATGACACCAATATATGGTATTTCATATACATTACATTCACAGCTTTTACAACATATCACATTGCAACACCGCTGCACACAAAGCGCAATCACTATATGATAGGGATCATATACTCACCATATGTCCCTAAATCATGACATGAATCATTACATATTACATGAATTATAATTATGATGAGCACAATTACAACATATAGTCAACTTCCATATAACATGGGAATACACACATTTCTACACAAATGATAATGACATCATTAAGAAATCTAGTTCACTACAAACCAACCTTATCATACAACATATCAAAGCACAATCACACATAACAAGATGGTACATCACACTCAAATTCTCATAGAATTCATGGAAAGGAGAGATAATACTCTCATCTCCAACACATCAACATACTAAATGGTTATGCACTAAGTGTCATACAAAACATGTGCGCTCACAATATCACAATTACAACATAGTTCACATCACACTTATATCACATTACTCTTCCAATATCCACCACCATCATGTAACACCATCACAACTCCAATATGTCCCAGAGGTTTGAGAGCATGAACGCTTGCTCGATACCATGTGTAATGCCCGCTAAAACACACACAAATACGACACCAAAAAAACTCGGATAAATGTTTTTTTGAATTACTTGGATTTTACATGATGACATGGATGACCAAAAGGCTCGCTAACTCTCAACCAAACTAAACACAACATAGGTCATATAGGCAATAAGGAACGAAACAACACCCATCATGAACAATTCACTTTACTCTTGAAAAGGCATAACATAAAAGAACAACCACAATACGATTCAATTAAGGACATCCACAGTTGTAAAATCTTTTAAGGTTATGCATTTACCAAAACATCTTTCAAGACTCCGACTTTACCATAAAGGAGATTCATGTTTTTATTCGAGTAATTCTTCTTACAAATGTGAGCTTATTTTTTTATATTGTTGGTTAATTAGCTTAAGATCAAGTTTTCAAAAAGAGGACCTTCTATAATATGTCAATAACTTGCTTAATTCGTTGATTTATAAAAGACATTTTCCATTCCTCACAAGGTTAATTAATCATACTCAAGCCACTGAAAATTGTTCCACACCTCCATTACACAGGTGACGAGCACAAGCTCGATTGAGATAAAAGTACCGTTTAGCTTTAGAACTACCACCTCCTTGTGCAAGGATCAAATGTTTAACAACAAAAAGAGAAGATTACAAATAACTTTAGAAGAAGTTAGGGGAAGAAAATCGAATTGGATGCGTCTTTAAGATTTCCTAGTTATTAATCGTGATTTTATTGGGGCTAAGAATCTATTGAGAATGATTAAAGGTTTCACTAGGCTTCACTTGACGATATTGACAAAATATACAATTTACGTTTTCAATGGGTGACAGATTGAATGGTTTCTAATCGCCCACTGCTTATTATGAACTTATCATCTTCCAAATCTAATCAAGGATTTCATCTTAAGACCATTTAAGAATTCACCATAAAAGGATAATATTGATTAGTTTAGCTTGGGGAAAAATAAGGTAAATATATTTTTATTACAAAAGCTAGTTTCCTCTTTGATCACCTAAGGGCTCAATGTTATCAAGAAGATCACATCTACATTAATTTATTCTTATATATATTTTTTATTTTAACTTTTATAAGGACCATCCAACCATTTTATTATGCTTAGAAATACATTATTACTATGTCTTAGAAGGGTTTACAACTCAACATTTTATCTCAAGAGAAAAGTTTACCATTACTCGTTTGTGAAAACTATACATGGTTACATCAATTCTTTCCAACACGACGCACAACCCAAAGGGACAAACCAACTCTATGGAACCATGACTAGGGAACAAGAGAGTAATAACATTGGTCACGCCACGCTATACTATTCTTAGAATTTCTATAATACATTAGAATCACCCATAACCATGTGGTAATCAACTTTTATATTTTCCACGATAACAAAACAAGCCAAAGTTTCAATAGTCATGACAACATTACTCCACAACACATAATACTAAGGCACTGGTTTTCTTCTAAATTCCCCACATAACCCATTCCAGAGTTTTACAACAAAAGTATTCGTACAAAAGAACTTCACAACCAAGTTTGATGCAATATTTTACAAGTCTTTCCCTCATCTACTTGCATAAGCCATCTGCAACAATTATTAACCTAAGTCATTTTGCGAGAATTGAGCAAGATAAGACTACACAAAGCAACAATAAGCTACTATCTAACAATATCAAGAAAGGAAACATTCTATTCCAAGAATTGGCTCGAAGCTCTAAATACTAACAACCCCTTAAGATAAATAAAATTTCCACCATGCCAATCTAAGAAGAAATCCTTATACTTCAATTTTGAACATTGTCTCAAAGCAACGAAAATTTAACAATCATTTGAGAAGGGGCCATTGGCGCCCGATTAAGTTAGAAACAAATGAGTCTAGTGTAAGGATTTCGTCGAATGATTAATTAGGTTATAATACTGAGAATTGATATTCAAACCAACAATCTACATTCATAAAAAAGGTACCAAAAGCACAAGCTACAATACTAAATTTTTGAAACGAAAAAAATGAACAATTAATCTAGGAGGAAACACGGGATTCAAAGGTTAACATGAAAGGTCTCGTGTATTGAACTTTTAATCATGTAATCATGTAGATTATATGATAGAAATGTAATACACGACCACCACTCAACATTGTTTAAAAGGGAAGGCAAATAATACTAGTTTCGCCATTGACTCCAAGGAATTTCACAATCATTCAAGAAGAGGCCACTACCCTTATAGGATAGTAATGAAAAGCGAGTTATCTTGGGGCCAAGTAAGTAGATTTGCGGAAGTTGCCACTGCGTTCTAATGGTGCAATTCCAAGAGACACACCCAAAGTAGGGTTTCCAAATGAGCGTCATTCTACCACGTGAGCCAAGGGTTAGAGTCAAAGTCTCATCGATAGTTGAAAAGTCTCGGGTTGGGTGGAAACCTCCATACATCCCAATGACACATCTCCAAGGGTCGCGACCCAAACGTAACCCCTAAATGAGAGTGGAGCTTCTGCGTGTCCTAGGTCCGAAAAGGGATAGAGTTGATAGTTGAAAATTCAAAATGGGGTGGAGCCAATGGAATGTGCCACGTGTTGACTCGGCATAGCTTCTAAGACCAACTCAAGGTGGAACCCCAAACAAGTGTAGGCTCGCCACGTGTCCCGAGTTCAGCGAGCCCAAATGAATAAGTATAGAGAGCTAGTGGACAAAGCTACATGTATCATCAGCATAAATTCAAAAGGTGCAACCGAAGACAAAGACTCGAGATGAGTGCGGGCCTTCCACATGTCCCGGGCCGAAAAGGGCAAGATCGAAACGACTAAGTACAAAAGGTAAGCGAAGAAGCCACATGTCAGTGTGGCATAACTTCAAAAGTAAAATTTGGAGTGGGTTCCAAAATGTGCACTAAACCTCCACGTGTCCAGAGTCAATCATAGGGCCCCACCAAACGAAAGGAGACTTAGCCAAAACACAAAGGAAACAACAACAGCCGTGGATGATGCCACATGTCCCACTATCATAATTTAAGGGGGAAAATATAAGGAACATAGAGGAGCTGTGGAAGTTTCCATGTGTCAATACGATGTGATTTCAAGAGAAAAAAAGGAGTCAAATCTTTAAGATGTGCGAGGCTGCCATGTGGACCCTGCAACAGACTCTCTTAAGTATTGTGCGCCCGTGACCTGATCTTCGACAACCATATATTTCGAATAGAAACTTGGATTTGGGGGAGAAAACTTTTGGAAAGATCTTAACATCCTCTACACCATGAAGGCATGAAACCCTAATTTCAAGAAGGTTAGGTGGGTAAAAATAGCAAAACATCTTACATGCCATTAATGAAGGATCCAATTGCTTCAACCACACGGATTTGATTTGATCCACTGTTCTTCCTTCCTGACACACTAAACAGACATGAAATGATGGACTTGATAAATTCGCAGTGATTACAGGATTTAATGACAAGTGGTTGAGCTTGTAGAGCAGAGTTTGAATTCTTCCCTCCTCTCTCTCTTATTCTTCCTATATATTGTAAAAAGAGGGCATATTCAAAGGGTTGGTCATTGTTTCTCTCTTGCCCCCTCTCTCTTTCTACCTTAAGGTAGAATACGAGTCTAAGCATTTTCTCATGGCTCTGAATGGAATTTTCTCACCTCTTGCCCACCGATGATGCATCGTGTAACTTTTGGAGCAATAAAATATGTCTCATAATACTTCCGTCCATCCTTTCTTATTTGGTTGTCTCTTCTTACCTCTCATCATCAGTAGGTATACTATGCATATTCGATGTTTATGTAGGTTGTGAAGCTATGTTTAATGGGTCTCAAAGTGGTATTCTATGTGATATCTATCTCTCGGTCCATGGTACACCTTGTCCGCCCTCTCCTCTACTCACCTCTCTCCACTTCAGGAAGTTTGGATTTGTGCTCAACCACTTGTTATCCAAAATTCACCCCCCAGGGTGATTTTGATAACATGCATTAGAAGGAATCCCAACAGGTTGATAAAATGGAAGAAATAAAAAAATGCGGTTGCATGACTGTTTTGAGGGATTTCGGGTCTAAAGGGCTCGGGTCGTACCAGTTCGGGTTGAGCTAAGGTTCATCGTATCAAATCTTGGAGGCCAGGAAAAATCGTGAAAATTAGCTAAGCCCCAATTCCAAGCGGCAGAGGGATGAGGTAGGGACATCGGGCGTGAACTGCCAAAAGGCCGCCAAAGGTGTCTGCGCAGCGTTTGGGACATCCGGGCCAAAGGTACGCAATAAATCCAACTAGTCAAAGTGGAAAAAATTGACTAACTGTTAAAAACAGCGATCAAAGGACATCTGGGCAATTAGTACGCGGAGGACACAAGTCGGCCAAAAAGACTTAAGGCAGCTCAAAAAGTTGGGTCAAGGTACGCTGGAAACGCGAACCGGCCGGATCAGCCGAAATGAGAAATTACACACTGGGACAAGCGGGACAAGAGTACGCGAACCGGCTGAACCAAGCCAAATGGAAAAATTTGTCCCCTGCATAAACCCAGGAAACAAATGGGACATCCGGGTCGCGAGGACGCAAACCGCCTGTTTCTCGCCAAAATGGAGAATTTTCGTACTAAAAAAGTGGGACATCTTCGGCCGAAATGGGAAAATTCAGCAAAAGTATGCCGGGATGTGAAGGACGCGAAAAGCCAAGCGATCAAGGAAAAGGAGAAAAGTCAACATTTGACTCGTGAAACTTCAAACGGCCATAACTTTTGACTCCGAGCTCCGATTTTCACAACGTTTGACGATGTCCTCACGATTTCTTATTTTCAATGAGGGTAGATATATTTAAATAAAAGAAACATATTCGGCCCAGCCTACCAATGCTCATTCCCGTCAAATGACGAAAACGCCCGGACCCAAAATAGCTAGCCGCACTCAGAAGGCCATAACTTTTGTATTTCTCAATGAAATCACACAAAGTTGGTACCATTGGAATCATGGCTCTGAGCCCGACACACAACAATCAAGAAATTCTGGATTTGATGAGAGATTGATCAAGTTTTTTAACAAAACGTGGTCGGGTTCAAAATAAATGTTTTATTTGGTATTGGGAGTGCATTTAAGAGGCATGGTCATCATTCTTTCTCTCTTTGCAGACATGGGACAAAGATGGGGAGCCTTTTTCAAGTAATGTATAATCATTTCACTTAATTTAATGCCTCTTACAAAATGGTGGTTGAAGGATAGATTTCGGGATTTCCATTTTCCCCCTCTCTCTTCTCATTTTTCTATAAATTGGAGTGTTGGGCTCATTGTAAAGGGAGTAGTTTTTGTAGCAAAGCTCTGCCAAAATCGCTTTGTGAAGCCAATGTGTTGCAGCCCTTGTTGTGGACTCCTTGCATGGTGATCCAGGCCCTTATCTTGTAATAGATTGAACTGTGCATATCATGAAGCAATAAAATACCAGTTTGTGGATGTATCTTCCCCTGCTGTGTTTTCTTGCATTCTTCTTGCCCCTTTAATCTTTCTATAAGAATATTGTGTCTATTTATTATGTTCTTGCAGGGATTCATTATCATTGTGTATGCTTGGAATATTGTTGTGAATGCATTTTGCTAGATTATGGTGAACTGTCATCACCTCTTCTAGTGTGCACTTTGCCTCTGTATTTCACACATTTGGAGACTACTCTCACACCCTCCTTTTCTAGTGTATCACCGCTTTAGTGTAGGATTTCATTTTATGCATTCTCTCTTCTTGGTCCCTTGAAAATTTAGATCAGAATAGTTAGTTTACCCCGCATTAGAGTAGATTGTGGCGGGTAGTTTAGGAGCAAGAACCACTTTTCTCTGGAGGTCTATCTCAAGTAGAAGTCCCACAACTTGGAGATAGTACCCATGTTATCCAATCACACCGTGAGCACAAGTATATGCACTTTTATAAATAGTGTGGGGGTGCTCTTGTGATTCGGTGATAACAACCACTTCCTTTTCTCGGTGTATCACCACTTAGTGTAGGATATTTCCCCTCTCTCTCTCATGGTCCCCTTGGATGGTTAGATTAGGATAGGTTAGGTTCTCGCCGCACTTGCG
The DNA here is from genome assembly GCA_018340775.1 of Taxus wallichiana var. yunnanensis. Classification (NCBI taxonomy): domain Eukaryota; kingdom Viridiplantae; phylum Streptophyta; class Pinopsida; order Cupressales; family Taxaceae; genus Taxus; species Taxus wallichiana. The sequence continues at coordinate 715,107,013 of CM031243.1, forward strand.
TAGCTTGTCGTAGGTAGATTAGGAAGCAAGAATCGACTTTCTGTGGAGGTCCAATTCAAGTTTCGCAAGTCCACAACTTGAGAGTTGGTCCCATGTTGTGCAATCACACCTGGATGCCCCACTCGCACAAGAGTCACACCGAGAGCCCCAATCACACCTGGATGCAAATACACCTTAAGAAATGAGTGCCCTCACATGGATACTTACATTCATGCTTTTTATAAATGAGTGTCCTCGCATGAATTATACCACATTCCGTGTTGCGTAGTCCGAGTCGGCTAAGTGCAAAGAGGAGCCAACGAAAACCTCCACATGTTTCCTCGCAACTAAAAGGTGAATTCCAGAGGCAGTGTTTCCAAATGAGCGCGGCCCTCCATGTGTTTAGAACCCTAGAGAGTTACATCGACTACTTGAAAAGTTAGAGTATGGGAAGGTTCAATGGAAGCTTCCACGTGTCTGTTTGGCACAACTTCAAAGATGAAGTCTAGAGGTGGGAGTTCAAATGAGCGTAGGCTCTCCACGTGCCTTGGGCTCAAGAAAGTTACCTTGGATTGAAAGAGTCTCCGTATAAAGAGGAGCCAATGAAAGCCTCCATGTGTCTCTTCAACACACTTTTGATATGGTGCCCAAAAGCGGAGACCCAGAAAAAGTGCGGGCTATCCACGTGTCTCAAATTTGTAAAAATTAGTTGAAAGAGTTTAAGGACCAGTGAAAGGTGCCACGTGCCTAGGGTCCGAGAAAGTTTCCTTGGCCATTGAGAATTCTAAGTATGGGTAGGGCATGAATCTTGCACGTGTCTCATCAAGCTTGCTTTTTGGTATGAAGCTAAAAATAAGGACTCCTAAACAAGCGCGGAGCTTCCACATGTCTACGGTTCGACAAAGTTACACCAGACACTTGAAAAAGTATAAGTATGGGAAGATCTAGTGGAAACCTCCACGTGTCTCCTTGGTACTCTTTTAAAAGTAAAATTTAGGGCAGTGTCCCCAAACAAAGGCGCAGCCCTCCACGTGTCCCCCAGATAAGAATGTCATCGACGGCACTTGAAACGTCTAAGTATAAAGAGGACCCAATGGAAACCTCCACATGTCTCCTTGGCGCAACTCCAAAGGTCAAACCAAGAGGTGAATCCTCAAATGAGTGCAAGCCCTCCACATGGAAAATATTTGAGTTGAAGTGGGCCTGAGAATCTCAAAATTCCTGGCGACCACCTCTCCACTTCAGAACTTTTGATGTGGGCCCCAACTGAGTCATGGATCAATTTTATACTTTGCTCCTTTTCACAAAAAGGAAAAAATCTTCAAAATCCTTCGGTGACCCGCCTCCCTGCTTTTAACTTGAAAAATGGTCACGTGTCCATCTTCGGGGTCAAAGTAAGAAATTTTCCTTATTGCTTCATATTGTTGAATAGCCAATTATATACTATCAAATCATGGGACCAATTTGGCATTTTACAAAGGTAAGAAAAGTGATAAGTTTCACCAAAATTACCCACCGGCTGCATCCAATTAGAAAGGACCATGTATTCATGGATGTTGGGACAAGATTTACAAAGGAAAAATAGTCATGGAAGACGCCCAACAACAAAGTTTTTCCCCATGGAGATGAAGAATGTAAGTAAAACCCAGACTCAATGTGATCCACGACCCAAGGAAAGGATTGACAACGATAATCAAATGAAGGATAAATATTTCACGCATCCATACAGTGGAGATAGAGAATACTTCAAACTATGCAAATGAGAAATTTTTATCAAATAGGAGAGATTAAATTGAGCACCAACATCAGTTCCGACTGTGGATGGGCACTCCTCTGCGAGTGCCACAAGAACAACAGAGACCATGTGCCAAAAAATCCATTGGGAAATGGAGTTAAGAACAAACTTGCAAAGTAGATTTTTTTTTCCAAACCCCAAGAATGAATTGAAAAACCAACAAAAACTAGTCATCGCCAAGGACCAGGACAAACAAGGCGAAAAAACACAAAAACAAACAAAAACAAAACCAAATACTATACACTATATAATGATGTGTACCCTATGTTATGTTTGTGGAGCCTATTTTCATGTTAGAGTGTGGTACACCTTCTATGTGTTATACTCGGCTATTTTTTATGGCGGTCCCGCTCACCGGTGAGCGGGGTGGGGGTTGTGGGGTGAAGCCCCAAGCAAATTTTCATGGGTGATTTATTAACCCATGGGTAATGGGTAACCGTTATGGGTTGTTTTTGCTCCCATGGTTTTTTTGGTACCATTGTTTTGTAAAACCACCTTTTTCGGCTACCCATAGGTTTATGGGACGGTTTTGGTTTTTCCATTGTTTGATACCCACGTTTTGTAAAAGCTGCAAGCGATTGTCTATTTATATGGTCTTATGCATATGATAGATAGAAAAGCAAATGTATTGCAGATGTGATTTGAATTCGGGTGTGAATTCTAGAGTTTGTTGAGCATAGCTCCAAACGGATCTGGGTATTGTATTGAGAGAGTGGAGGCTTGTAATAAAATCTGAGCAAGTGATTCTTGGTGGACGTAGCCCAAATTGGGTGAACCACATTAAATCTTGTCTCTCTGTGTTGTGTTATTTATTCTGCACTTTTATTTGAGATTTGTAATATTTTCTACATATTAGTTTCTACTGTTGCAATTATGTAAGGGATTATTCCGCATATTTTATCTCTTATTTCCTAACAATTGGTACGAGAGCCTAGTTTGGTTTGTCAAGTGTTGAATCAAAGGGAAATTTTTAGCTTGAGTGGGAGCTACAGATGATGATGGAAGATCTAGGGTTGATAAATTCAACGGTAGAATTTCAGTCTTTGGAAGATGCGAGATGGAAGATTAATTTTATCGAAGGATACTTATACTCCATTGTCCGAGAAGGTGAACAAACCTCGAGCATGACAGGATGTGGAATGTGATTTGTTGGATCGGAAGGCACTTGGAATGATCTCGCTATGTCTTGTATCTTCGGTATTATTTAATGTTTCAAATGAAAAGACTACAAAAGAATTGATGGATGCATTAGGAAGTCAGATGAAAAACCCTCTGTCTTTAATAAGATATTTTTAATGAAAAAATTGTTTAATATGAAGATGTCTGAGAATAGTTTAGTAGCAGATCATTTAAATGATTTCAATATGGTTATGAATATGCTAGCTTTAGTTATAATAGAATTTGATGAAGAAGTTAGGGCTTTATTAATTCTGTGCTCTTTACCTGAAAGTTGGAATAGCCTGGTAATGGCGGTAAGCAACTCGGTTCTAGCTAACTCGAAGTTAAAGTTTGAGGATGTTGTAGGGGTGATTCTAAGCGAGGAAATGTGAAGAAAAAGCTCTGGGGAATCTTCTACTTCAGGAATGATTTGATGAGTGGAAACTAGAGGGAGGAAGAATAGAGGTAACCGTGGAAAATCAAAGGATAGAGCAAGGTCAAAATCTAAAAGCAAGATAGTATCTTGGCAATGTGGAAAGTCTAGGCATGCAAAGAAGGACTGTTGGGAGCTTCGGACAAGAAGAAACAACAAGAAGAAAATAAAGAGGTAAATGTGGCATCGGGTAATGTATCTTTAGGATGCTTTGATTATGTCTTTGCATAATATTACCGAATATTGGGTTTTAGATTTAGGGGCTTCTTTTCATGCTACTCCACATAGGCATTATTTTGTTGATTATGTTCAAGGAGATTTTGGGCATGTTTTTCTTGGTGATGATGAGCCTTGCAAAGATAGTTGGAAAAGGTTCATTCAAGTTAAAATGCGAATGAGAATACATGGCTATTGAAGGATGTCGACATGTGCCTACATTAAGGAGAAATTTGATATCGACAGGCAATTGGGAAGTCATGGTTGTCTTATGCTATTTAAAGATAACTCTTGAAGGTTACCAAGGGTGCTCTTGTGGTGGCAAGAGGTAAGAAGGTTGGAACCTTGTATTTAACCATTGATAGTACTAATGATTGTAATCTTGTGGCTTCAGATGCAGATACAACATTATGGCACTATAGGCTTGGTCATATGAGCCATAAGGGTATGAACATCATAAAGAAGAATTTTCTGGATATACAGAAATGGGTTTGGATTTCTGTGAGAACTGCATATATGGGAAACAAAAGCGAGTAAGGTTTCTCAAGGTTGGACCTACAAAGAAAGAGAGTAAGTTAAAGATGGTACATTTTGATGTGTGGGGATGGCTTAGGTATCATCTCTTAGGGGTTAAAGTTATTATGTTACTTTTATTGATGATGCAACAAAGAAAGTTTGGGTTTATTATATTAGAAACAAATATGATGTATTTGACACTTTTGTTAAATGAAAATCCTTGATAGAGAATGAAAAGGTCTTAAGCTAAAATGTCTCAAAGTCGATAATGGAGGGGAGTATTGCAGTAATGAATTTAATGATTACTGTTCTAAGAATGAAATCCACAGGAAAAAGATGGTTCCAAGAACTCCGCAGCAGAATGGGGTATCAGAAAGGATGAATAGAACAATAATGGAATGTGCTAGGAGCATGAGGTTACATGCAGGATTGCCTCTTTCTTTTTGGGTAGAAGCGGTGAGCACAACTATGTACTTGATAAATAGAGGACCCTCAAGTGCCTTGGATGGAGGCATACCTAAGGAGGCATGGTATGGTAAGAAAGTTGATTATTCATTTCTTAGAGTCTTTGGATGTGAGGTGTTTGTTCATATAGACAAGGATGATAGGACCAAGCTAGAGGCTAAATCAGAAAAATATACTTTCATTGGTTATGGTGGTGATGAATTTGGATTTAAATGTTGGAGTATTAAGGACAAGAAAATCATTCGGTCTAGGGATGTGGTCTTTAATGAGAAAGTCATGTATAAGCAACAGCTGGGAAAACATGGAAGAATCCAAGAAAGAATATGCAGTGGTAGAGGATCTTCTAGATGGGAAAGTGACCCATGAATCAGTTTAGGAACCTACTCAACAAGAACCCCAAACTCCTACAGTGAGGAGGTCTTCTAGGGTAAGAAAAGAACCTGAACGTTTTTCTCCTTCTCTTTATTATTTATTACTCACTGATAGTGGAGAGCCAGAGAGCTTTGATGAAGCAATGCAGGTAGATCCCAGTAAGAAGTGGGAGCAAGCCATGAATGAGGAGCATAAGTCTCTCATGGAGAACCAGACTTGGGATTTGGTGAAGCTACTGGAAGGAAAACGAGCATTGCAGAACAAGTGGGTGTACATAGTTAAAGATGAAGAAGGAGGAAAGAAAAGATATAAGGCCCAATTGGTGGTCAAGGGGTTTGCACAGAAACAAGGTATAGATTTTGATGAGATATTTTCTCCTGTAGTAAAAATGACTTCTATTAGAACTGTTCTTGGAATAGTGGAAGGTAAGAATTGCACTTAGAATAGTTAGATGTAAAGACTGCATTTCTCCATGGTGATTTGGAGGAGGAACTATATATGCAGCAACTAGAGGGCTATGAGGTCAAAGGTAAAGAGGAGATGGTGTGTAAACTGAAGAAGAGCTTGTATGGCTTGAAACAAGCTCCACGTCAATGGTATAAGAATTTTGATAGCTTCATGATGGAGCAAGGTTATATTAGATGTCATTCTGACCATTGCATGTATACAAATAAATTTGAGGATGGAAGTTATATTATCTTGTGTTTGTATGTTGATGACATGTTGGTTGCAAGTAAAAACATGCAGAAAATAAAAGTACTCAAGAAACAACAAAGTGAATCCTTTGATATGAAGGATTTGGGGGCAGCGTATGTGAGACAAATCCTTGGTATGAGGATAGCTCGGGATTGGAAGGAATGAAATTTGACTTTATCTCAGAAGAGTATATTAAGAAGGTATTGGATAGGTTTAACATGTAGGATGCTAAACCGGTTGGGACTCCTTTGGCAAGCCATTTTAATATATCAAAGGAGCAAAGTGTCCCAAGACAGAGCAGGAAAGAAACCAGATGTCCAAGGTACCTTACTCATTAGTAGTTGGTAGTTTGATGTATGCTATGGTGTGCACTAGGCTCGATATTGCCCATGCAAAGTGGGAGCTATGAGTAGATTTATGACTGATCCAGGGAAAGAGCATTGACAAGCAAGAAAGTGGATCCTTCGGTATTTGAGAGGGACCATGGGGGCGATTTTGTGCTATAGTGGATCGAGACACCACTTTACATGGTTATATAGATTCGCACATGGCCGGAGATGTAGAAAGTACGAGGAGCACACTGAGTTATATTTACACTATAGGTGAGACAAAGAAGTGAGATGGATTTCACAACTACAGAACTGTGTCTTTGTCAACCACTTGAGGTTGAGTATGTTGCTACCACATAGGCAAGAAAAGAGATGATTTGGTTACAAAAATTGCTTGAGGAGTTGGGGCATAAGCAAGAGGAATGTAAGCTGCATAGTGATAGTCAGAGTGCTATACACCTAGCTAAGAACTCTGCTTTCCACTCTAGGACGAAGCATATACAGTTGAGATATCACTTCATCAAGACAACTTTGGAGGAAGATAAGTTGAAGTTGGAGAAGATTCATACACCACTTAATCATGCAGACATGATGACCAAGGTGGTCACAAGGGATAAACTAAAGCTATGTTCAACTTTGGTTGGCCTTCACGGATGACAGTGAAGGGTTGAGAAGATTTCTCGGTGGAAATCAAAGTGTCCAAGTGGGATATTGTTATGTTTGTGGAGCCTATTTTCATGTTAGAGTGTGGTAAACCTTCTATGTGCTACACTCGGGTATTTTTACTGGTGGTCCCGTCACGGTGAGTGGGTTAGGGGTTCAGGGGAAAAGCCCCCAAAGCAAATTTTTGTGGGTGATTTATTAACCCATGTGTAATGGGTAATCGTTATGGGCATTTTTGGGCCCATGGTTTTTTTCAGTACCCATTGTTTTGTAAAACCACCTCTTGGCTACCCATAGGTTTATGGGATGGTTTTGGTTTTTTCCAATTGTTTGATACCCACGGTTTTGTAAAAGCGCTTAAGCATTTGTCTATTTATATGGTGTTATGCATATGATAGATAAACAAGCAAATGTATTGTAGATGTGTTTTGAATTCAGGTGTGAATTATATAGAGTTTGTTGAGCATAGCTCCGAATGGATCTAGGTATTGTATTGAGAGAGTGGAGGCTTGTAATAAAATCGAGCAAGTGATTCTTGGTGGACGTAGCCCAAATAAGGTGAACCACGTTAAATCTTGTCTCTCTGTGTTGTGTTATTTATTCTCACTTTTATTTGAGATCTGTAATATTTTCTTGCATATTAGTTTCTACTGTTGTGATTTTGTAAGGGATTATTCCACATATTTTATCTCTTATTTCCTAACACCTTGATTACGAGAAATCAATCAAGGAAATGTTTCAAGTGCCTACTATTAACAGAAACTAAAGCAATTCCCCATCCAAGTATTTTATGAAAAAGTGTGTTCTCCAATCCTAATATCAATGGAATAAGGCCCATCCATAATGCATCAAACTTTCCATGTTTTCCCTTATCCTCATGTCTCTGTTATCCCACAATAGCACCAAATCTCCCACACGAAAAGATCTTGGATTCACCTTTTTATGAAATAGTTTCCTCAATTTCTCCCTGAACTTCACATGTATTTGGTGGGATTCTCTTCTCTCTTCATCTAATTCAACAATTTGATTAATACAAGAATTATAGGGATTGACCTCCTAGTCCTCCAATTATTGGATAAATTGGTAAGAAGATAATTGCATATGCATGGGAAGTAGAGCCCGAGTTCTATACACCAACTCAAATGGAATTTTTCAGTGAGGTCTTTTGATAGTAATTCTATCAGCCCAAACAACAAATTTCAACCGCCCACCCCACTTCCGTTTGTTTAATTCCAAGGTCCTTCGACTATCTTTAACAAATTCTTGTTGCTTGATTCTAATTGTCCATTACCTGGGGATTATGATTTGAATCATATGCTAAATTGATCCCATACTCATGACACATGGATACCAAAGGTTTGGCTCGAAAACTCATAACTTATCAACAACTATCTTAGTAGGCACTCCAAACCTGTAAATTATATGATTCAGAATGAAGTCCATAACAATTTGGTGGGTAGCTTTCTTGGTAGGGATTGCCTCCACCCACTTGGTGAAGTAATCAGTGGCCACTAATATCCACTTGTGGCATGTACTTGAAGAATATAAAATCTCACCAATGAAGTCCATTCCCCACTATTTAAATGGGGCTTAATTGATATAGGCTGCAAAGGGAGGGAGCCGAAGCTTTCAATCTTCTTGAAAAATGTTGACAACTCTCACACTTTCTTACCAGCAGAGTTGTATCTTTAAAAAGAGTTGGCCACCAGTAACCAACCCTTAATATCTTATGGGATATGACTCTTCCAACAAAATTCCCTCCACAAACTCCTCCATGGAAATCATCAATTATTTTGGGGCTTCATCTTGATGATACATCTCGAAGAAATCCCTCGGGGGTTCTTCCAAGCTAACCCATAATCAAAGTGATGATGTACTTCATGAGGCTAACTTAAATGATCTCTTTGGATTATTTCTTAAATACTCGAGGAACCGTAGATGTTTGAGATAAAAAATAATATCCTTGTACTCATTCAGAATTTGTCACTTTTTCAAGAATATTCAATCTTTCTTCTTCAACCTCATTTATCTCAAATTTACATGAGTTGTTTTCTTCCATTATATTTTCTAGGCCCAATCCTCCTGAAAATTTTTGTAGTTCGGATGTCCATATCATATTCTTGCAATTTATTTTCCCATCAAACATCTTTTACTTGAAATTTTCATCTCGATAGGATATCCTGACCATGGTATGGGAACATAAACTATGACTTTAGAGCTCAAAATATATGGCCTAAAGTTTTTTGTGGCTTTGACCAAAGCAAAGGCATGTTTCTCCATGATAGTATACTTCAACTCTTCCCCTTGTAATGCTTTACTAAAGAAAGCAATTTTCCTTTTAGCTCCTTCATCATCCTTTTGTAACAACACAGATGCAATAGTATTCTCTAAAGCAAAGGAAAACATTTGGAAATCCTTTTTATAATCAGGAGTTGCTAAAACAAGGGCATTATTCAATGCTTCCTTAATCCTAGTAAAGGATTGAATAGATGCTTCTTCCCATCTGATACTCTGATCCTTCTTCAACATACTGGTGATTGGGATAGTTAATTCAGCAAAGTTGGAAATAAATCTCCTAATAAAATTTATTTTCCCGAAAAGCACTGAATTCCCTTTTTGGTTCTTGGAATAGGAACTTTGCTAATGGCTTCCAATCTCTTAGGATCATTCATGACCCCTTCTTTTGACACTATATGTCCAAGAAAATTTTCCTTTTGAACCCCAAAATGACATTTCTTAGGGTTCAGTAAGATACCATATTCCCTGTATGTTATCAACATCTTTTCTAAATGTTGCAGGTGATCACATCTTTTCCTTGAAAAATATTGTCACATCATCCTGATACACAACAATGAAGTCATTTATATTTCACGAGAATGCTACTTCCATTACTCTTTGAAATGTGGCTCCATCATTCATCGACCAAACAAAATTCGACATACACATATGTTCCCCATGGAGTGGTGAAAGCGGTTTTGATTCTTTTTGACCGCTTCAACCCCACTTGGTCAGTACTCTAAAAACCATCCAAAGTGGATAAAAACTCTTAACTTGTAACCAATTACAACATGTTATCCATATTTGGCAATGTGGGGATACTTGTCTTTAATTGATGCCTTATTTAAGTTTCTAAAGTCAACACACAATCTTATATCCCCATTTTTATTTCGAATAGGTACTGTGTTTGCTACCATGAAGAGTATCTTTTAGGTTGTATAATTCCTCCATCCCTTAACTTTTGAACTCTTCTTGCATTTTTGAGGAAAGGAGGGGATTAATTGGTCTTTATTTCTACTTAAATGGCTTGGCATTGGCTTCCAAGGTATTTCATGCTGAAAAAGGTCTTCCCTGTATGCTTTCAGTTCTGAATATGACCAAGCCAAGCAGTCTTGGTACCTTTTTAACAATTGGACATATAACTACTTTTTTTCTCTGTTCAAGTTGTTGCCTAGCCAAATTATCCTAGGTTTATCCTTTATGCCCAAGTTATATTCTTCAACATCCCTCAAGGCTGACATATGTCTATTAATAATGTAATCAACATTATCAAAATTTGATTCCAGTGCAACCAAACCTCTGGGAATAGTATTGGTTTTCAATTGGATAATGTCTTTACCAAATAGGGTCTCTTTTCCATCATTTACACAAACCATTGGTTCCCAGTCTATAATTTGATTGTAAAATTCTCTTTTATTTTATAGAAACATTTGGACTCGAGCATCATCTTCAAACACCTTCCAAAGTGCTTGATATTGTCGTGATGACATTTACCGGTCAATATTTCAATATCATATTCACAATAGGGAGACATTATACAATTTTCAAACCTATATCCCAATTCTACCAATTTGTCTACTATAGTATTATAGCTCCTATCATGATGTATTATATTGAAAGAATCAAACATTTCAATGAAGTCCCAAACTACATGCTTATATTGTTTCATTCTTTGATTCTTTGTAGCATACAACTTTCTAACTTGCTTGACTATCAGCTCTGAATCCCCTTTAACAATAATATCCTTGACACCATATTTCCATGCAATCCTTAGACCTAAGAGTAGTGCTTCATACTCAACAATATTGTTTGTACATTCACAATTGAGTTTAAAATAAAATTTAAAAACCTCTTGGCTTGGAGATATCAAAGCAACATCGGTGCCATTACCAAATCTAGAACATGCTCCATCAAACATCAAAGTCCAAGGAGAACCAACCTGCTAATGATACTTGCACTCATCAGCTTTATGCTCCTTACAATAAACATATCCCACTAAGTTATCAACATCAACATATGTGTACAACACTTCATAAGAAGCATTGTTAGGGTCCTCAATGAGATGTAACATTTTATTCTCACCATATAACTTCACAAGGCTGCCCTCAATTGGTATGGTTTCATAAGACATGTCCATTTGCACACTTCCACCCACACTAGCTGCCCATTTACAAGGAACATATTTGGGTAGGGTAGTATTAGGAGGGAGATTCACCACTTCTTTTGATAGTATAGGAATTTTCAAAGTCTGGACATGGGCAGGAGCACCGGCCTCTCCCCTTCTATTTGGGGAAATGAGGCCTTTGCAGATATATCTTTTCTAGGAAGGTCCTTTGGGATATTGGTAAGGACTAGAAATTTTGGCTTGGTTTGTGGCCCTCCTCGATTGAAAAATTTACTTCTATTGTTATATTATTTCTCCCGAGAAACCACTTGTGTTCATCAATAGTTTCCTGTCCTCTTCAGAAGGGATTCCTCCATCATACTTTTTAATCATCAAGGCCCTTAAGTATTCAAAATCATGATTAGGTAGATCAAATTCTTGTACCATATCAATTTAAAAAGTATTAATGGGAGGAAGAGGTAATACCCTGGAAACAATCACGAAATCTTCAATAGTTCTCAGCACTTATTATTCGGTTGAGGTTTCCCCCGTGAGTTAGCAAGATATTCCATCATGCACACATCATCATCATCTACTTCCTCAACTTCTTGATCTACATCACATGGGGAGTGTGGTAAGAAACACCTATCACACCACTCGATAACATTGGCCTCCTCCGAGTAAGAACCTAAGTGATAGTCAAAGGACTATGAACCAATCTATTCTCCCTAGGTTGAGGTTGTTTATTACCCGATCCTACAAGCCCTTTTCTCCTCATCATCTGGTCTCGTGATCACCTCCGGGATTATTTCCAAATCTCTCTAACCATGTGGCTTGTGCCGACTGACCTGGAACTTTTTCCCGTCCCTTTTTCCACTCGCCAATTTATAGGATATCTCTTTAATCGCTCCAACCAAAGTTTTTACAACCTCTTCCAGATCCACAACTTTGCTTGACTGAGGCTTTTCAGGATTGATCAAATTAACACCTTCCCTCTTAGGAGGCTTTCCAACTGCCTTAATATTATTCTCTATTTGTAAGGCCATGGTGAAATCCTTCCTTAATGTTCCTGGGTTCTTATCTCTCAAGTAATAAGCAACCTTTTTATCAAAAGCATCAGAATATTTTATCAAACATGACACATCACTTGGCCTTAGGATTATAGGTAGCCTATTCAGTGGTCTTATTAAACCGAGTATTGAAATCATGGACATATTCATTTGGATTTTTCTTTATATTTTCAAATTCAGATAAAAGGAACCTAGGATCTGTCTTATCCCCATATTACAATCTAAAGGCATTTTTGATCTCGGTCAATGAATCTATTCAATTATTTGGTAAAGACTTGTACTACCACGTACATCCTCCTTAAGAGTATGAATAAACAAATTTACATTCATGTCTTCAAACTCAATATCAAAATATTCCATCATATTGACAAAGAGTTTTAAATGGCAACCACCAAGTGATGGCATTATTTCCTTGAAATTTTGGCAACCTATTTCTGACATCTTGTGGCACTATATTAGAATATCCATCCATACCTCTGAAATCTATAGGTCCAAAAGTGTTGACAACAAAAGGAGGTCTAGGTGGAGGTTGAGCCATATTTCCTTGAGGTGGTGATCTTACTGGGAGAAATAAAATGATAGGGAATGATGGGTCTTTGGAGCACAGGAATATAGATTCCAAAATAGATATTCTTTATTGACTTAGATTCTTGAAAAACCCTATCAACCTTGGAAGAAACAGGGGAAAACTTAGAGGAAATATTTTCAGACACAAATGATGGCCCCTCTCCAGTTGGAGAACTCAAATCTATATAAAGATTACCTGGTTCAAAGTCACTTGAAGATATATGGTAATCTTCAACCATAGATTGATCACCTTTCGGAACCGATATCTCCTTTTTTGATTCTTGATTTCCAACAACTTTCTAGAATTGTCTTCCTTCGAATTTGCTTTTCCTACCTTTGGAAATAAGTTCCTAGTAGGGTCCCTAGTGAAGATAGATATTCTTCCTCTAACTTTACACAAATTAATGACAAATTTCTCTTGACATAGTTTAAGAAACCGACAATCATCAAAATTTCAATTCAACACGAAGTTGCCACTAAGAATTTTCACCTTAGTTGTGCGGATGCACTACAAGTAACATGCCAAGTGTCTATCAATGCTTAATTTATACAAATATTAATAGATTTGACCTTCCTTTACCCAAATTTATCACTATTGATGTAAATTTAGTGTAATAACCACTAGAAACTAGAAATGCTACACAATCAACTTGTAATCTTTCACAAATCTTATAATTCTTAACAAAGGATGACATTTAAACAACAAATTTTTACTTAAATCATGTAAGAATCATTACCCGGTCAAGATGTGTACGCATTTATTCAAATGCTCCCCGACAACGATGCCATTTCGGTATTGGTATCTAAATTGATTCTCCCACGAGGGATGAGCAACATCACAAAATTGGCAGGATGCTTAGAGACATATGAATCATGATATGAGTTGTTTTGTAATTGAGAAGGGGATTCAACTCGACTCTTTGTCACTTGGGTGTTAGAGGAGTGAATATCACCTCACCGAGGGTTTGATCTACCCTCACTACTTTAGGTCATACCTTCAACCATCATGAACTTGCGGGTGATAGGACCCATTCTCAGAAGCACTTGTGTTGGTGAAGGAAATAAAGAGATCCTTCTTTGCACAATTTTAATGAGAACCTTGAGGAAATATGATCAATGTAACACAATCTAAATCTCATGAGTTATCACAATAGAGAGTGGATATGTTTCCTGGACAAGGTTTGGGTTACTAAAGAAAATAATTGAAACCTGATTGTCTCTGCATACTTTGGCAATGGAATTTTTTCATTTGTGGATACACAATACAAACAGGGGTAGTTTATGTAGGATTCATCATTTGGGAAAATTTTTGTGGGAAGTTAAGCAAGATAAATTTGATTATACCAGATCTTTGAGAGCCTTTACAAATATTAGAAAACTCACATAACAAAATGCTTCAAAACAGCCAAAATATTCCTTCAACTAGAAGATGTGAATCAATGGAGGCCTAGAGATGCACGGTTTCACACATTATTCATGAATTCAACATAAAGGCTCATGCTAAAGACTCAATTAAACATTATAAATCCCTAGTTTTTCATGCCTAAGATACACTCATAGGCTTACAAACAATCTTTATCAACATAGTGAAAGTAAAGTGATTTTAAATTGTTTATTTCATTACCAGATGAAAGCTCTTCTCATAATGAAATTAAAAATACCACAATACTAACAAATGGATGAGATCTTGTGTGACTTAGAGATATTTTAACATAATATTTCAACATAAGATTGCAACAGAACAAGAAAAACTATTTTAAAATACTTTAAAAATACAAGCAAACACAATTATGCTCATGATCAACAAAAATTTATTTGAGGTTCATTAGATTCATCAAGTAGGGAAATTTTCTTGAACTATCTAAGAGCTTGTCAATGGTTGTACACTTGCAACCATCTTGATGTGATTAAATCTAAAACATAAGAAAATAAATAGGTTTCTCAAACGATCTCTCTGGCGGTTTTTGGGAAAATGGTTTTCTCTCAAACTTTCTTAGAAAAGTTAATCCCACGACTTCATGTAAGAGTATTCTCATTGCATTTATAAATTTCACTCGCTCACTCATCGAAAATTTCTCCCCCAAAAGAAGAATATTCGAGGAATCTTTGTTTGTTACTATTTTGTTCCAACGTGAAGTGATGTTTAACAAATTTACACCCAAAATCTACTAGGTGGATAAATCATGGAGTGATCACGTTTTTAGACCTCAACTATGCCCTCGGTATGCCATATCATAATTTTTGATAGTATTCTTAATCATTCTTTTATTTCGTCATGCAAGAAATCCCTTTTTAATAATTCATAGGTGGTTCCATATGGCTTGATATGACAAGCAATACCTTTTATAGATGAGAATACACCTTAAGAAATGAGTGCCCTCGCATGGATACCGCATTCATGCTTCTTCGGGAAATGAGTGTCCTCGCATGGATTATACCACATTCCTATGTCTGTGCGAGTTTGAGTCATCTAAGTACAAAGAGGAGCCAGATGGAAACCTCCATGTGTTTCCTTAGCACAATTGCAAAGGTGAATTCCAGAGGTAGGTTCCCAAATGAGCGTGGGCCCTCCACATGTTCAGAACCTAGAGAATTGCACCAGATATTAAAAATTTAGAGTATGGGAAGGTCGAACGGAAGCTTCCACATGTCTGTTCGGCGCAACTTCAAAGATGAAGTCTAGAGGCGGGACCTCAAATGAGTGTAGTCTCTCCACATGCCCTCGGCTCAAGAAAGTTACCTTGGCCTTTGATAGAGTCTCAGTATAAAGAGGAGCCAGTGGAAGCCTCCACATATCTCTTTAGCACACTTTTGATATGGTGCCCAAAAGTGGAGACCCCAAACAAGTGTGGGCTCTCCACATGTCTCATCCTAGAAAAGTTGTTGAAAGAATTTAAGGACCAGTGGAAGGTGCCATGTGCCTAGGGTTCGAGAAAGTTTCCTAAGCTATCTAAAATTCTAAGTATGGGCAGGGCCATGAGAATCTTCCACGTGTCTCATCGGCAATTTTTGGTATGAAGCTCAAAAGAAGGACTCCCAAACAAGCATGGGCCTTCCATGTGTCTAGGGTCCTAACAAAGTTACACCGGACACTTGAAAAAGTCTAAGTATGGGAAGATCCAATGGAAACCTCCACATGTCTCCTTGGCACTCTTTCAAAAGTAAAATTCAGGGGTAGGTCCCCAAATAGGTGCGGGCCCTCCACGTGTCCTAGGCCTAAGAAAGTTGCATCAAACACTTGAAAATTCTACGTAGTATAAAGAAGACCTAGCGGAAACCTCCACGTGTCTCCTGGTGTAACCCCAAAGGTCAAACCGAGAGGTGAATCCTTAAATCAACATAGGCCCTCCATGTGTAAAATATTTGAGTCAAGCGGGCTGAGAATCTCAAAATGCCTTGGTGACCCGCCTCCACTTTTAACTTTTGATGTGGGCCCAAATGAGTCACGACTCACTTTTATACTTTTCTCCTTTTCAAAAAAGGAAAAATCTTCAAAATCATCTCAGGTGACCCGCCTCCTCCGCTTTGAACTTGAAAAATGGCCACGTGTCCATCTTTAGGTCAAAGTAAGAAATTTTCCCTGCCACTTCATATTGTTGAATAGCCAATTATATACTATACGGGGCCGCGGGACCAATTTGGCATTTTTTACAAATGTAACAAAAGTGATAAGTTTCACCAAAAAGACCCACCGGGCCGTATATCAATCGAGAAAGGACCATGTATCCATGGATGTTGGGACAAGATTTACAAAGGAGACAAATTCATGGAAGACACCTAATGACAAAGTTTTTCCCACAGAGATGAAGACTATAAGTAAAACCTAGACTCAATGTGATCCACGACCCAAGGAAAGGACTAACAATGACAATCAAATGAAGGAGAAAGCTTTCACGCATCCATACAGGGAGACAGAGAATACTTTAAACTAGGTGGAATGAGAAATTTTGAACAAATAGGATGAGATTAAATTGAGCACCAAAAGGTTCATCAAGAGCTTGAATTTAGATTTGGGAGGTAAGGTCATTCATTTCAAAGAAACCTTAGCTAAGGCTACGTGATTGAGAAGGCCTACATTATAGAGGAGACTCGGGGAAAGACTCAGGAGGCCATGGAAAAATAGAGTGCACAAGTGGATCCACAGACTGTGAGATAGATAGGTCGAGGGGGTCAGCTCCTCCTCCTCGTGGTGGACATGGTTCTACACATAGTCTTCATTTAGGCCACCACAATGCCACCAAGAAGAATGAAGACTCATCCACCATATAGGCCTCACAAAGATTCGACAGAAGAGGGGATGGAATATGGGGCCTCATCCTAGGGGTTCCATTAGGACATAGGGTGCATCGAGAGATCAATCACCAAGATCTTGTCAAAAATACCTTAGTATTCCATAGACGGATCATCATGATCCACAACAATGATCTCAGTGAGTACTGACTAGAGCTGCATCTCATTAGAGAGGACTAGGAAGTTGTTATAGATGTGGCATTTTAGAAATCATTGGAGAGAGTGCCAAAACCCTAAGTAACAAGGGTAAGGTGTAAATTTTAAGAGCCTATTGTTGTCGACATGAGAGGTATCCATCGATCTATGCAGCTATTGAGAACTGCTAGGCTGAGCACCAGAGCACTATGATAGAGACTACATGTAACATTGGTGGTATACCTACCTCTATACTATTTGATTCTAGTTCGTTTGATTCTTTTCTTACACCATCTTTAGTAGAGCATTACAGCTGGTGGTAGTTAGGCAAGGTCACACTTGGAACATCGAGATGGCTTCGGAGCACAAATATTTGTAGACTCCTTAGTTAAGGAGTGTGTAGTGGATTTGGGACCCTTCATCACTACCTCGGATATTCGTATCCTTTCGTTAGGTTCATATGGAGTCATCTTGGGCATGGACTAGTTATCATAAGATTATATTATTTAGAAATTATTTTTGGGTTGAGTAATGATAGTAGGAGTTAGGAGTCCCATTTTAAATGCACTATTTATTCTATACAACTTAAGTAGTGTGTGTGAAAAGGTTACCAAATGTATGATGTCATGGTTAGTGAAAGATCTGAGGATGAGTCTAGTGGGCCATATCTTGATGACCATCACATCTTGAGAGATTTTTTTGATGTCTTTCCAGTGGGAGCTACGGGGTTACCTTCCCCACATGAGATATATTTTCACATAGATTTGATTATGGGAGTAGAGCCTATCTCATGAGAACCTTATCAGATGACTACCTATGAGCTTTGTGAGCTCAAGTTACAGCTTGAGGGTCTTCTGGAGAATTTCCTAATCCATCCTAGTGTATCCCCTTGGGGTGCATTGGTGATTTTTGTAAAGAATAAGGATGGATCTCCGTGTTTGTGTATTGATTATTCCCAGCAACAAAGTAACGATCAAGAATCGTTACCCCCTTCCACGGATTGATGATTTATTTGATCAGATGAAGGGGGCCACAATATTTTCCAAGATAGATCTTAATTTAGGATATCATCAACTGAGGATCACGAAGTCATATATTCCTAAGACATCCTTCTATATGAGATATGGCCATTACGAGTGCACAATAGTGTGTTTTGGTTTGATGAATGCCCTACACAGGTGTTCATGAGCTTGATGAACGGGGTGTTTAGGAAATTTTTGGATCACTTTGTGCTCATTTTTCTTGACAAAATTATGATATAATCACGTACGCGTGAGGAGCATGAGGAGCACCTTCGTTAGGTTCTATAGTGTCTTTGTGAGCAACAACATTATGAGAACCTCAAGAAGTGTGCATTTTTTCAATCTAAGTATTTGTCACATATTTTGGGTCAATCAGTATTTTGGGGAAAGTATCGCATCGATCCTTCCAATATTAGAGCCATTATGGATTATCCAACTCCCACTAGTATGACTAAGGCACGCACTTTCATGGGTTTGGTCACGATACTACAAGAGATTTATACATGACTTTCCTCAAAGTTGCGACCTCATCACTTCTCTTCATGGGAAAGGGAAGAAATTTGTATGGTCGATATATGTGAGAAGGCCTTCAGGAAACTAAAGAAATGTCTCATGAAAACATCTATTCTTATGATACGAGACCCTCATGGAAAATTTCTTCATTTGCATAGATGCTTATTTGGTAGGAATTGGAGGTGTGTTGATGTATGAGGGTAGATTAGTTACTTTTGAGTCCCGAAAACTCAAGGATTATGAGCTCAATTATTAGACTCATGATCTTGAGATTTTAACAATTGTGCATGCCTTCAGTGCGGTGCATACACTTCCTTCTTGATCGAGATATTTACACTTAGGACTGATCACTGAGTCTTCGCCACTTCTTCATGTAGCCCAATCTCAACGCTTGTCAGTGGCAATGGATGGAGTTGATTTGTGAGTATGACATGGAGATAGAGAATGTGAAGGGGAAGGAGAATGTTGTTGTAGATGCCTTGAGTAGATGGAGACATGTGGCTATGGCTACTTCAGTGGGTATATATTTGTGGAGTAGGTTTAGAAAATCTTCCTCATGAAAACTTCTACCATGCAGCCATAGCAGATATTGAGTCTCGAGGACCCCTGGAGGGGAAATTTGATGTATTTTAATTAGAGACAGATGGCCTTCTCAGGAAAAAAGGTTAGATTTATGTTCCTAGAGATGGAGGCTTGAGACATGACATTTTGATAGAGGCTTATTTTTCACCTTATTCAACCCATCCCGTGGTGAAGAATATGCACACCACCTTCAGTCAGTTGTACCATTGGAGGGGACTTTAGAGAGATGTGGCTCATTTCATGTCACGCTCTTTAGAGTGTGTTGGTGCCATTTTGAGCTTGCACCATGTTGCCCTAAAATTTTCAAATATGTATGTGCTCAAAAATGTTTTACCATTTGAATTGATGGTCCAAATTATTCCCTCCAATGAATGCTTTAAAAATGATCACAAACTTGTTGTTTTTGCCCTAATTTGAAAGAATAATCCAAGTTTGCCCTTTTTTGTGTCCTAGTTTTTCCATTTTTGTGGGCTATGTCGTTTTTCCCTTTGGTAGATCATGAAAAAATTGAAATTGATCAAATCATGTTTGTTTGTAATGAAACTCCTATCCCAAGGTCAAAAATGTTTGGAAATCATGCTTCAGCTTGATTTAGAATCAAAAAATCTGCCATCCTTGGTGAAAAATTGAATTCTATGAGCATCCTCGAATTTTTTTACATTTTGACTGGACGACGGGTGTATTTTAGTCGTCAAATTATTTATAAGATATAAGAGGTTACGTGGTAGGTTTTCATTGGCTAAGGAAAGGCGAGGAGGTGTTCTAACTTTTCATTTTTCACCTTTTCAAGAAAATGGGGCATTTTTAGCCCCAGGACCCATTTTTTCCAAATTTTCCTATGTGGCATGTTCTGATTGGCAGGCGGGATGGTGGGTGGTCAGATTCCCTTAAGGTTTTTCGACCTTATTTTGTAAAAATTTTAAAGTCAAAAATTGGTCCAAAGCCCCACAGCCAATCGGGAGTGGACATGTGTCCTAAAGACCAAAAGAGGGAGGAGCGGGCTGAGGGAGGACTTAGAGTTTTTTGGCTCTAATTCTATAAAGCTTCAAAATATGTTTTATCCCCACTCCAATTAGAGGAGGACACGTGGTAAAGACAGGTACAGTAGAGCGGGACGGCGGGCCGCGGAGGTAGGAGGGATTTTTCCCTTTTGCAAAAAGGGCTCAAAATCAAAATTTTAAGCACTGGCCCACTAGTGAATCATCGAGCGACACGTGGTGGTGGAGAAGTCGGAAGCACGGGCCAATGGAAGGAAAATTGAATTTTTTCCCTTAGCAAAAAGGGGAGTTAAAATGAGAATTGGGCCCGCGGATTTTAGCGATAGAGGAAGCGACACATGGCGAGGGAGAAATCGGTGTGAGGGCCCATGGGGAAAAAGGTGAAAACTTTCCTAGATTCCAAAAAGGTCAAAATGTGTAGAATTGAAGCGTGATTTCAGTGGGACCCACCATATGCCACGTGTCAACTCCAAAATTCAAAGGCGGAGGGGTGGAGAAAAAGTTAAATTTTTTTCCATTTTTACAAAAATGTGGAAAAGTAAAAAATGATCCCAATTTTGGTCCCAATTGTTTTTTGACACGTGGAGGGCCCAGTTTAAAGGACAAAGATGGATAAGATCGACGGTTGTTATGCATCCATTTGTTTTGACCGCCATGGGAGCTCCAGGAAGCTTGGAATCATGATTTTTGCGCCAAAATTCATCAAATTTATAGTGATTTTGTGTCGTCTTGGTCTTCAGGATCATTGCAATTGATTTCATGGCTCAATATTTTGATTTGAGATGTTTTTGAAGTAATTTTTTGCCCCAGCCCGAGAAAACACGTGAAATGAAAAAATCAAAAGTTGTAGAGGTAATTTGAAAAGGTAAAAAGGTGAAAATGATGAGTAAAAGGTGTTTACATGCCTCAATGATGAAAAACATGCCTCCAGGATGGATAATGATCTAGATATTTGTAATGATTTAATATTCTTGGGCACACCTGGCAACTTGCAAATGTTTTTCTGTTTGATGTCATTTTCATTGAATCATGAGAATTGTTGTAACAAACTTGATCCCATGGCATATTATTTTGCTTGGGAAAGAAGGCTCCAATGTGGCATAAGGTATATAGTGCATTTTGGAGAAATTGTAAAGGGGGTTGGAAGTTGAAAATCACGAGAAAATTCTGAGAGAAAGCTCATTTTTCTGAAAAACCCACCAAAGAACCAAAATAATTTCTTCTGTGTTGGATCTTCATGTATGTGAGTTGGTTACAAGTGTATAGCCATCACACAACTCTGAGATTGTTCATGAAACTCTCCCTTGCTGATGAATCTGACAAGCTTTTGAGTTAATTTGTGTTTTTCTAGGCAATATGATGTTTGTTATCATTTTTAGATGCCTGCAAATAGTTTTCATTGTTCTTGTTGCAATCTTGCATTGAAATTCTTTAGAAATCACACAAAATCTCTATTTTCTTGTTGATAGTTTAGTGGCATTTGCAATCTCATGTTTCGTAAGAGCCTTCATTTGATAAAGAGATAAACAAATTTAAAATAACTTTACCTTCCTCGACTACAGAGACTGCTTGTAAGCCTTTGGGGTACCTTATGAAAGGAATGATAAGAATATTGTTCCAAGCCACGATCTCAAATGATAATAGCACACCACATTAGATTTACAAAGCGAAGAAGAGCTAAAATACCATATATGGAAATCCATCATAATCCATAATGCTCAATACATTACAATAGAATGAATTTAATTATTTAATAAGAAATATGTACATATAGGAGGAGGGAAGTGCAACTACTACCTAAATCAATGGTGAAGAACTCCCACTAATTGATATTGGTAGTTAAGTTAACTCCAAAATACTAGTAAGCTAACTCGACATAACTGAGAAGCTAACTCCACACAACTAGTACACCTAAGCAAGCTAACCCAACAAGTGTAGGGCTAACACAAGTGTAAGAATTATCCTAATAAATAAATAAAAGGATAAATAATAACCTACACTAACACCCTCCCGTAAGCATAGCTTAGGTGGGTGGAAAAGAAGGTGGGTCCCGATAACAAGGCCTGATGAGGTACCCATGTACAATAACTAGGAAAATTGGACACCGCAAGGTACCCAAAACTAGTAATAACAAAGTAGAGAGAGCAAAATCCTACTGCAAGATATCCTTAGAAGCTCGGATCTAAAAACTCGTACACATCGAAGAAGTGTGGTGCACTATGGTCTGAATCCACTTCGATCATATAACTCAAAAAAAATGACACTGGGATTCACTAGAATAGCTCCATGCAAGGAGATTGTCAATGGAGTGATGTGAAAATACAAAAACATCAAACATAATTTGATCAATTACAAATAGGTGTGCCACAATCCAAGAACAACCAAGGAAACAAGGCAAGGACACGAGATCCAAATAAATAGGAGTGCCACGATCTAAGAAAAGCCAAGGTAACAAGGTAAGGACATGAAACCCGAAGAAGAAGTATCAACACCACACCCTCCCATACTGCTGAATGAGTAGAGTGATACCACAAATCTGCATGAGTTGCCGAAATCAACTACTCGAACACTGACAAACTAACACTGGGCTCCACCAGAATAGCTCCCCCACAAGAGAGATTGTCACCATGTCAAAAAAAGAAAATACAGATCCAAAATATCTCAACAAACAAGAGAGATATAAATGTATACACCCATAGATACAATAATGCAATACCTAAAAGTTTAGGATGTTAGGCTCAATCGAAATTGTGTCCACAAGTGATCACAACACCCTCTCGAATTTGGCACTTTATAATTGAGTGCATGTAAATATTACAATGAGTAACAATACCTTTACCTTTGAAATATGTGTATAAAAATTTCACCAATGCGTATATCTCAAAAAAATACACAATTTAAAAAAAAAGATCACCTTAATCCGAGCTATGATCAAAAGTTATGAGCTCTACAAGGTTTTGCTATTAAAATAATATTTTAATGCTAATCTTTTTAAAAGGTACACGTGACACCCAAATGTCCAAAGGGTAAAAGAGTGCATCCACACGATACATGCTTGTGACCAAAGGATAAAATCCTGCTCCCAAAACCTAAATGTCCAGAGGGTAAATCATTGCATTCAAAGGGTACACGTTAATATCCAATGGATAAAAGAATGCACCCAGAGGGTACAGATCTACATCCAGTGGATAAAAGATTGCATCCAAAACCGAAATATCTAGAGGGTAAAAGAATGCATCTGGAAGGTACACACTTATATCCAACGGATAAAAGAATGCACCAAGAGGGTACAAATCTCTGCGTCCAAGTGGGTTAAAAGATCGCATCAAAACTAAAATACCCAAAGGGTAAAAGAATGTATCTGGAAGGTACATGCTTATATCCAATGGATAAAATAATACACCCAGAGGGTATAGATCTACGTCCAATGAATAAAAGACTGCATCTAAAACCGAAATACCCAGAGGGTAAAAGAATGCATCTGAAATGTACATGCTTATATCCAATGGATAAAAGAATGCACCCAGAGGGTACAGATCTACATCCAGTGGATAAAATAATGCATCTAAAATTGAAATACCTAGAGGGTAAAAGAATGCATTTGGAAGGTACACACTTATATCTAATGGATAAAAGAATGCACCCATAGGGTATAGATCTACACCTAGATTTGATTGTCTCAAAACATGGTCGAGTTTATAGTCGATTCTAGGGTTTTGGCACCTTCCAAATCTAATGCCGCACTTCATTTTGCATAAAAATACATATTGCAAAAAATTGCTAACAAATTCCATATACATGAAAAAAATAAACCATTGCTTGTAAAGAAAAACTTACAAATGGATGTATACATCATCTATAGCTCTGATACCATGAAAGGAACGATAAAAATATTGTTCCAAGCTACGATCTCAGATGATAATAGCACACTACATTATATTTACAAAGTAGAAGAGCTAAAATACCATATATGGAAATCCATCATAATCTATAGTGCTCAATACATTACAATAGAATGACTTTAATTATTCAATAAGAAATATGTACATATAGGAGGAGGGAAGTGCAACTACTACCTAAATCAATGGTGAAGAACTCCCACTAACTGATACTGGTAGTTAACTCCAAAATACTAGTAAGCTAACTCGACATAACTAAGAAGCTAACTCCACACAATTAGTACACCTAAGCAAGCTAACCCAACAAGTGTAGGGCTAACACAAGTGTAAAAATTATCCTAATAAATAAATAAAAGGATAAATAATAACCTACACTAACACCTTAAGTGTGGTTTGATCAAGGATTTTGTGTTTAATTGAGTTCTTTACTTCAAGCTTTTGTGGTGAATTCTCAAAGATTGTGTAAAGAGTACAACCGGGTTTCCATTTATGCCTCTTATGGTTAAAAGAATATCCCGATTATTTGAATCATTTTATCTAATAGTTGTTTAAGTATTGTAGAAGTTATCAAAGATCTCATATATCCCGGTTTGTCTTGTCAACACCCCACCAAAAATTCATTCAAACAAACTAATCCTACCCATACTACCCCTGCATTGCATTGTGTGTCAACAAAAGGATCTAACCCATCTACAAAAATGCACAAGGAAAATCAGGATCACACCATGTCTCTAGTAGCCTCAGCCTTGTCTTGAAAGAATTTCCATCATTTAGTAGTGACAGATCTATTGAGTTTGAATAATGGAATATTGATCATGTTTTCCCAAGGCCATCTCCATATAATATGCATAGTATAAGGATATCTCCACCTCCTACATAAAATAGAGGATGCAATATAGGTTCTCTTACCTTGGTTAAAAGGCACAACCTAAAATAGTGAGGGTTAGATCAAAATCTTTCAAAGTGCTATCCATCTCTCCACAAATCTGAGTGTCAGTTAGATCACCTCCCACTACAAAATGACACACATCATGATCTATCTGACTTCATGCTTCATGCCATATCTCTGATGCTGCTCAGGATAAAAAGGAGAAAAAATTTAGGTACCAACAGATTGTCAGAAGGTAAAGCCAAGCATCAGCACCCAACTAGCCTTTTCTTCACTCACGCTATATACCGGAGTGGAAATGTGACACCATTTCCATGGACTTCATAGTTGGGTTAACGACATCGAGTTACCACCATGATGCCATCATGGTCATGGTGGATAAATTGATGAAAGTGGCTCATTTTTCTTCGGTATAGACCACCTACACAACTAGTGCAAAGTGGCATGGGTATACCTTGATGAGATTGTCATATTATATGGGATTCTGGAAGAACATTTGGACCGTGATCCCTTGTACACTTCCCACTTTGGACTACGATGCAAAGATAATCTTAGGATATAGATCAAATTGTACATCTTATCACCTTGAGACATATGGACAATATGAACAGGGAATCAGATCTTAGAGGACATGCTTAGGATATACGTCATGGACCATCAGTCAAGGTGGGAGGAGTACTTTTATTTGGTGGAGTTTTCCTATAATAATAGTTTTCAGAGTTTTATAGGCATGGATCCTTTTCAGGAAATGTATGGCAGAGAGTGCAAGACACCACAATGGGACGATAGGTTAGAGGATATGGTTTCTCTTGGGCCATCTTTACTACAAGATATGGAGCAATAGGTTGTTATGATCAAGCAGAGATTACAGGAAGCTTAGGACAAACATAAGAAGTTTACGGATAAGCATAGGATAGATCATAATTTTGAGGTGGGAACAAAGGTGTTTCTTTGTGTTAGGCCTCATAAGAGCCCTATCCATTACGGAAAAGGCTCTAAGCTTTCTCCTAGGTTTGTGGGTCCCTTTGAGATCTTGGAGCGTATCGGTCCTTTAGCCTATCGTCTAGCATTTCCACCTAGCTTGTCTTGCATCCACGATGTGTTTCATGTTTATGTACTTAGGAGGTACATTTCTATCCTTCTCATGTATTAGATTTGACCTTATTATAGGTGTAGGATCAGTTGACATGTGATGGTGGAGCCCATCTATATTTTAGAGCGCAAGACCCACAGGCCTCGAGGAAAAGTGATTTACTAGGTTTGAGTACAGTGGGACATGTATGATGAGATTTCTACTACATGGGAGGATGCTACATTTCTACGAGTCCAGTTTCCATACCTATTTCAGTGACTTCTAGGAGAAATTCAAGTCTAAGGGGAGGGGGATGTAGTGCCCACTTCCCTTCGACACTTATTATATTTTTATCTTGATTATTGTTGGTTATATACATGGATATTATTGTATCATTTTGGCTTAGCATGATGATTAGATGATAGAGATACTTTGATTATTGATGGATTTTGATTCATAGTATGATTTGTGTGGATTTCTTAGAGAGACATTTTATATTGATGATGATGTGTTGTTGACATATTTATATATTTCTAACATTCAACATTTTCATCATATTGAGTAGGATTTAGTAGTGAACTAATCTTGTGATCTTATTGGTATTGATGAAATATAGAATTGAGATGTTGTTGGAATTTTAAAATAGTAACATTATTTTCCTAGATGATGATTTAATTTATGTATGGATGATTGTTGACTTATATGCATATATTTTATCTTGGATGTTTTGATGTGGCCATAGGACGAAGGAGGTATTGTGTGTTTTGTAGGTGATTATATCACAACAATCAAAGGGGATTGGGACCAACCACAATAGAATACTTGGGTGGATACAAAAATGGTCACCATGGCAACTTGTGTTATGTTGTGTGTGTTTTATTTTTTTGTTAGGGGGTCCCCATGGGGGGGATGACCTCCAATTGTGACCAAGGGGTTTGTGTGTTGTTCTTTTCTTTTCCTTTATTTAATTTTAGAGTATGTGATTTTATGGTGATGTAATTCCCTTTTATCATTAATTAATTTTGTGTCTAGATTAGTAAATTAATCATGTTACTAAAATAATTATGGATGGGACAAAAATAAGTCATTTATTATATTATATGGTTCTTTGGTTTATGTGTTTTAAGTTGAGTGTATGTGATTTTGAGTGTTCTACACTCTACCACATCTTAGAAATTCGGATTTAGCCTTAAGGGACAATTTTGGAGGCTTGTGGGAAAAGCCAAGCTTGTACCACACCTCTTAATTTTTATACCAACCCTACTATGGGTTGGGGGTAACAAATAGACCCCATTATGTGTTTTGGGAAGGTAAAAAGGTGAATTTTTATTGCACTTTCTTACATGTGTTTAATTTTAGTCCTTAAAGGGTGTGGGTTGGAGTGGTGTGTGTAAGAGGTTTGTCATACCTATCAACCACCCATTTATTATGCCTTGGGGCATGGGTTTGACTTGGGAGTTGTGGGATGGAGAAGGAATGATGTGACATCCTACATGGAGCCACATCATCTCCCTCTCCCTCTTTTCTATTTATTGAAATTTTTGGGAAGTAAAGGGATTACTTGCTTGGTTTTGGATCTTGGATTTTGGGAGTCCTTTCTTGTTGGAGTTGAATGGAGCTTGTAATTTCTTGAGTTTGAAATATTTTGGAAATTTCTTGAAAAGTGAAGCTTTACTATGGCAAGGTAGGGTCTTGCACTCTTGTTTTCTTCTTTCTTTCTTGTATGATATGTGTTGTATGGATGTGTGTTCTTGTTTGAAGTTTTGGGTATTATATTTACCTTAGGTTGTGTTGAGATGGTGACATGGGGATGAAATATGTGGGGAGGCATAATAGTTTCTTTGTGTGTTTAGGAGGGAGTAGGTTGTGGATGCCCCACCTTGTTCTATTTTTTATTTTTGTGCATTGTTGGAGCCATAAGAGAGAGGGAGGCATAAGAGTGAGGGAGGCATAAGAGACATATATTTTTGTTGTGGGGAGGCATAAGATATTTTGGGGTTGATTGTGTTTTGGAGGATTTTTGAGGTGGGCATCCAAACCCTTGGGAGGCACAAGGGTATCCCCATATTCCTATCTCTACTTGGCTTATTTTAGAGCCATTATTTTGGGAAGTTGTTGTGCTTAAAAATAAGTGTTTTTGTGTGGTTATATTTCTTGTGTGTTTTTTCTTGAAAGTAAGTGTGGAAGCATTGTATAGTTTCCATGTGTTTGATCCATCCCTTATTGCCTTGTGGTTGGGGCTCGAGGGCCAATGAGAAGAATTGATTCTTCTTCTCATTGGAGTTTTGGTTGGGTGGAGAGTGTTGCCTCTCCCCATTTTTGGTTGTTGTGATCAAGTGAAGAAAGATGGAGCCATGTTGGAGATTTGATACTTGGAGAACTTGTAGAAGACTAAACATTCCTCTATTGTAGTTACCTTCTTGTAAAATTCCCACTTCAAGTGGAAGATTTATTGTATTGCTTTTGAAAGAAAATTTGTATTGATTATTGGTTATTAAGGTTGTAATGTATGTGGGAATGAAAGACATTTTTAGTGAAACAAGTTTGATAAAATGGAAATGAAGTTGAAAGAGAAACAATTTTAGTGAGTTAAGTTTTTGTATAATGGAATTTAGATTGAAAGGAAAACTACTTAGTCCTCATTTTAGTTGGTTTTTTTGTCTCAAATGGGTGTGTATTTCTTATTGGAAAATTAGTAGTTCTTATTTTAAAACTATGAGAAATCTTGTTATAATTGCTTGTGAGAATGGTTGCAATTTGTAGTTTGTAAAAGCAAAGAAATAGTTACTTCCATTGTATTACATGAAACATATAGGGTAGTGAAGTAAATTATATTTGTTCTTTATTTGTATCGAGTGAAGGAAGCCCAAAATTCATGTGTTTATGGAAAAGTTTTTTAAAAATTCTTTGATTAGTTGCTTTGTCAACAAATGCATCATATTTCCTTTTAATCTATGGAGTAAAGAAATTGTTTGTTTACAAATTAGACTATAGCTCTGTTGAGTATGTAAATTTATTATCAAGTGATTATAAATTTACCTTAAAACCTAGTGAGATTAATGTAACATCAAGTGAAATTTGGGCTTGATTTAAGATCTCTTATCAAAAAAATATATACTTATCAAATTTTAAAGAAAATTTTTAGTGTAAGAGTAAATGGCTAATAGTATCAACAATAAAATTATTGTTGCTTATTAGAATAGTATTAATATTTGAAATAATGTTAATACTAGCATACTATTAGTATTAAAATATTATGAATATTAAAAGATATTAATATTAATATATCAGTAATTATTAAAATATTATTAGAACATATTAGTAAGAATATTTTATTAATAATATATATATAATAATGTGTGTGATGTATGTGTATTAAGTAGTATTATATTGTATTAATTTAATAATAAATTAACATTATAGTGTTAAGAAAAAATTTAAATAAAAAAAAAATCAAAATGGCCGTGGGTTATACCCACGACTGGACTATGTAAATTTGTGGGGAAAGGGGGGCGAGGGGTAGGCACGACTCCCACCCCCCACCCCATAGTGTATGGGATGGGGGGTGGGGTTAGTGACCCTCCCCCTATTTAAATAAGTTTAAACCCAATCCAAAACTATTGCCTATTAACACATTAACCCCGAAGCGGTTTTCATCTGCGCGTAGTTTCATTTTTTATGTAATGTAAATCGAACCCGTGGCCGAGGTGTGGGTATTTTTAATTCATCACACACACACACACATATGTATATATTAAGAAAGATATATATCCACAAATATATAACCACTATAATTTGTGTGATTTCGGGTTTTATTTAGTTTAAATTTTCAAATATATATACATATACATATACATATACATACACACACACACACACACACACACATAACATATATACATATATATGTATGTATACAAATGTATATACATATGTATATGTAAATATGCTCACCCAAATGAAAACATATACCAAATTTAACCATATCACTAAAATGGGGCAAAACCCATAAGCCCATTTGGGAAAATCTTAAAAATATGAGTTAAATAAAATAAATAAATACATTAAAACCCTAAATGAGGGTGTAAACAAAATAAGAAAATAAATGAAGCATGTATGTCTCTCCAAAAGCTTGAGATGGCCTCTAATGGCTTCCTCCTTCTCCTCCACCAATCTGTAAAACAAAAGAGAAATAATAAGTCAAATAAAAGAGAAAGAAGCCTTTCATAAGAAAACTTAGGGTTAGTGGAATCCCTAGATCTTGTGGCCCCAAATGAATCCATCCAATGGATGAGATTCATCCCTACAAAAAGTAGGCGAGGAATGGGTGAGAGAAAATTCAAATTTTTAAATTTAAAATGGATGGGTTGACTTTTTTGAGGGCCACTATAATTGTGTGAGGGGTGTGATTATGTTCTAACCCTTGTGCTAAATTAAGGACCTTGTTATTTGTTTTTAAACCTTATCACCTTGTGGGATTAATATAACTTTAGTATTTAATTAAATAGACCCATTTACGCTTGGGATTAATTTGTTCAAGTTTGACTATAGTGGAATTTAAATGTTTGTCAAAATAACTTTTAGGAGGAAACTAAACCATACCTTAGACTATTTAAGTTTATTAAAAGGTAATGAGAGTTTTATTATTTTATTATAATGGGGATAAAAAAAAATCTATATTATTAAATTAAAGTGTCTTAGAAAAACAATGTGTCAACTATTACTTTTGAAAAACATTTATGGGCACGCTTTTATAAAAAAAATTCCATAATTTTGATAGTTTGACCTAGGTTATTCTTGGAGTTTCGTGTAGGAAAATCTAGCAAAGCGTTACACATATCCTATTCCTATAAAATATCTCTACATGTATTTAATATTATAAACTCTTCTTCAATACACACACATTATTCATGCACATATATCTCATTATTTAAGGGAAAAAGTTAATAAATTATATATTTTTATGAGTTTTTATGGGTGGATAACAAGATAGATAGACAAGGTATCTCCTACTATTGTTACATTACTAATTAAATACTATAACTATGTTTAAAAATATCCAATTATGTAGTATATGATCATGGGGCTTATGTTGTAATTTAAAAAATCAATAAATTAGGACATTATTTTATTTCTTAAGGATCTTATATTTTATATGACCATAAAGAAATATGAATTTTTTTTATGGTAATTTGTTTTAAAGGGGACCATACCTAGAAGTACAAAGGGGTTTAAAATACAGATAAAACAAGTGCAAGAGTGGTTTTTAACTATTGGGGACCACCCATAGAAAAAAATCCTATAACAACAAGATATAGTAGTAAAAAAAGACAAGGGCAACCATCTAGCATGGAGCAAAAAAATCCATAAAAAAAAACAACACAACGGTTACCAGAGATGTGAAAAAATAGCTACCAAACACCAACGGCTAGGTGGGAAACAATATTATTAGAAGAGGATTTTTACTTGTTGTGCACCATTTTCTAACCACCGAACCCTCCATGACAACAAGAAATACCTCAATAGTTTCAATCGGTAGATATGTGTTATTTTCCTGAGGAAAGAGAGGAGGGATATTTTCTTTATCTGTTGTACACGCAAGTGATTCATCTCTCAAGTCATCATGTTTCCATAAAAGCAAAATTTCTGCAAGGGGTGTTTCTAGAATTGAATTTTCCACACCGTCTAGATCTTCATTTGAATCCAAATCATCATTAGCCTTAAAAACTAGATGTTCAAGGAGGACATCTTTCCACGAATTGTTTTTCTCATTTTTATGCTTTTCCAGCCCACATTCAAAGAACAATATGCCCTATAGAGAAGCACTTTCTATATCGAAAGGTAATCCATCATATTCTAATGATTGAGACTATTTTCTATTTTGTACGTTTATCTTATGTTTGTAGGAAGGTCAAGAGAAGTATCCAGGTTCAACAAGGATCCCGACATATGCAAAGATGGGTAAAATATGTATTTTGAGAGTCAATGTAGAGAGTGTGGTCCAATTAGTTGCTAATAGAAATCATACATTCCTAGCTATAAAATTTTAGGGGTATATAGGGAAACCTAATCCAAATGGGTTTACGGGAGAAATATTCTATGAGAGGGTTAAAAGTGGGGAACCAAGGTTTAACAATAAGGTATCCTAATTTCTGAGGACCTAGAGTTTACCCGCTATGATACATCTATCTGTTGTTGAAGAACACACCACAATAAATATTCCTTTAGCACATGGATAGAGATATAACCTTCCCGAGAATAGTGGGATCTATTATTTGGAGATCCATTCATGTAGATCTTGGGATCTTGGGAAAAACACCGCTAAATCTAAAGATTAGTGCATGTTTTTATAGTAATAATGAACTATGATTAATTTAATATTAGAAAAAATTACACATGAAGTGGGTTTATGAAGTTACTTATTTTTATTGAATGAAATAATTGGTAAGTATAGCAAATTTCCTCATGGAATACATAAAATAAATATCTTATTGACTAAGGTTATATGTAAGACAAAGAGTTTTGTTATATGAAGGTTATAGAAATAAGAAAATTATTTCAAGGAAGAATGAGATGCATGCATGCTTAACCAATAAATTTTGACATAACATCATGATTGGAATATTTCATATGAGAAGGATTACATTTGAAATAAAATAGTTACACATATATAGAGAGTTGATGTAAGAAGTTTGATTAAGGAAAATTGTGGTCAAATTGTTAAAATTCATTATAACTGTGAAAATTCATTTATAAAGTTGATAATAAAATATATTTTACCTGCTTGATTACAACAAATGTGCAAAAATATCTTTAAAATTGTAGAGTTTTTATGAGGAAAGGTAGAAGTAAGAAAAAGGATCGTGTCACCCAATGTATTTTCCTTAGAAGGTCTAAGATTTTTTTGGTTTTATTAAGATGTAGAAAAAGTTATTATTCATTATTTTTCATCATCGATATAATTTACAAGATGCTATATTTGGGGTATGTAGTAAACCTAGTGATAGAACAAATATTTTTATTATTTTTTCAAGGGAAATTATAATCCTTCATGGATATTTTCATAGAGTAGTTTTAGGTTGAGTATTATGCTTTAAAGTATATTTATACAAATCTTCATGAACAATATGAATACATGTACATGAATTAGTTAACAAAGAAAAGGAAATCAAATCTAACACCTAATATCTTCAATACAATGCTAACTAGATCAATATACCATCATGCTTAGAGCTTAAACAAAGCTAATCTATTAACATATTTGCATTAGAACATAAAATGAAGATTCAAACTAGCATGCTAAACATATTAACCTCTATCTCTAATTGAATGTTAATGAAATGAACCTATTTATATCCTTAGCAATCAAAGGGTTTGATTGTATGCTTGAATCCCAAGGTTTCAAGAATGGAGTTGTCAATCCATGGCTACAAGACCATTTGACATATCTCCATATGACTTCAAACTTGGAAGAATGAATGCAAGAAATGAAAATAGCTAGCTCCTCCAATGAAGAATGCTCTAAGATGATAAAATGGCTATAGCTTAGGCTCTATGATCATTTAGGTGTAAGTAGAAAGGTTAGAGGAGGGTTCCTTTTATAACCCAATGGTTTGAAGAAGCTTTTCATCCTATTGTATGTGGGATAATAGAAAAGCTAGGTTAGTTATGGATAAACATGGTTTAGAAGTGGTTGATTTTACTTTAGGAGAGTTTAGTTTGTCCTCTAGTGAATCATGGGGATTGAGGGGGTTTATTAATTAACTAAAGTGATTAATTAATAGGTGTGTAAGCTTATAGAAGATTTTTAGAGGAATAGTTAGTATGATCTATGTTATGAGGGGATTTTAATAAAATAAATGATGATTTATTGATTAAATAGAAAATTAATTAATTAATTAATTAATTTAGATAAAATGGGAAATAATAAATTAGAAGTAATTAATTAATCTTGATAGAAAGGGGATCTTATCTAATTATAAATAATTAATTAATCTAGATAGAAAGTAGAGTTGATTAACGATAGATTGTTAATTGGTCGTTATTGGATGGAAGAGTTAATTAAGTAATGTAATGTAGTCAATTAACGAAAATAGTAGAAAAATGTCGATATTGATGATATGTCATCAATTTGTGGAAAGGGTATAATTAGTGCAATTTAAGTATTTAAATTGCTCAAGCTAAATTATAGGTGTCTACATTTTCCCCTCTTTGGGGTGGCATAAGTGACACCACTTCAAAGATAGTACACAGATAAAATTTTGAAGGGTAGAAGAAAAATTAGTAGAAGTGAGAGATGCCCCCTTGAGTGTTGATGGGGTGATGAAAGAAGGCGATCGACGATCGAAAAGGTGAGAGAAATGGATAAAAGAATGGGTAGGGGTAGGATGCCCAGTGAATGAAGAAGAATAGTTTTGATAGGAGAATGATGTAGAAGAGGAATGAAGATGGAAAGAAAAGAGAAAGATTTCATCCAAGGCGTATTGAAATAAGTTTAGTGTTATCATATTTCCAAAGATATACATCATCAGTCCTTATTAAAAATATAAGCATACGAAAAAAAGTATAATGACATGAAAAGCCATACTACGAACAATTGTCCATTGCTAAAAACACCAACTCAATGCAACATACAAAAAGAAATGCAATATGAGAAGGAAACTATCTCATGTTGTCCACTCAAAATTCCCCGCTCTGATGAAAGTAAAAAATTTTCAAAATTTTGAGTTTAAGTGTTTTCTCTAATGTACCGAAGTCGTGAAATTGAGAAAAGTCTGCAGTTTTAGGTCATTTTGTATGTATTTCGGGCCTGTCGGACATTTTTGTCCCGCCTGTCCCAAGTTCCAAGTGCGCTCTATTCCCGATCAGTAAATCCGAAAGTTGTTCCATTTTTGGGTCCGTGAACTTTTCGTCCCAAGTGTCCCAAAACTTATGTAAGCATTCCATTTTGGCCGAAACACCAACCGCGTGACTTCGCACTTTTGTGTTTCAAATGTCCCAAATCAAATTGTGCAAGTGTTCCATTTTCGGCCGAAACACCGAACTGTACTTCACACTTTCGTGTTCCAAATGTCCCAAGTCAAAAAGTGCAAGTTGTTCCATTTTCTACTGAAACACCGAACCGCTGACTTCGCGCATTTTCGTCCTGAATGTCCCAAACTTCTCTGGACCTATTGTACCATTTTCACCCGAACCACCCGAGTCGCGTACTTTGAGCTTTTGTCCCAAGTCAAAAGTGAAAGTTGTTCCATTTTCACCAAAACACCGAAGAATGATGCAAGAGGAACTTTTCGCTCCAAATGTCCCAAGTTCAAACGGGCCTTTTGTTCCATTTTTCGAAACACCGAACCGCGTACTTCATGCGTCCCAAATATCCCAAAATGCATTTGTGCGTTTCTCCTGCTTTCCCAAATCGGCCAAGAAAGTGAGCCATTGTCGTGTCTCACATGTCCCAAGTGAACCAAGTGTCATTCGTACGCTTTTGCCGCTTCTACCCGAATATCCCGCTTATTCAAATTGGTGAGTATGCATCAAATGCGCATTGATCACCCCTTCTCTCTCCTCAACGGCTATGTAACGAGCAAGCCACCTTTGCATTCTTACATTGTTTCCATGCTACCCTTGCTCGAACCCTTGCAATTTGAAAACTGCGCGTGTTCCCTCCTCTAAAATTCCTTTCCGATTTTATGGTCTCGTCCTCTTAGTTGCTATCAATATGGAAGATCAAAGTTTTGGAGTAGGCTTTGGGAGAACTAAAGAATAGTTGGCGTAAAGGCGAAGCTTTCAAGATGCTAGTTATATCAGTTTTCAAGGATATTCATTGTCATCTTCAAGATGAAATTTCTATTCTCGCAAGAAATTAAAGCTCAATTCGAGCTTATGTCAAAGATAATCTGCTCAAAGAAAGCTCAATTTCCAAAGAGAAAATGAAGGAAATCATTGTCTTCAATTTGCCGTTGGAGAAGCAAATAAAGATTATCATACTCATGTCGAGTTTGATAAAGAGATGGAGAAATGTCTTGGATTCTCGGACTACCAACGGCCAACACGTCAGTCCCCTCATGGAAGACATAGCTTGAGACGCTAAGGAAATTCAAACAATGGATTACGAAGTTGGTGGGTCCTCTCAAATGATCGGCCACCTATCCTCTTCTCCTTGTTCTTTCTCTTCTTCCCTTTCTTTTTCCGTTTTCTTTGTAAGAAGTTAAGGTATCATGCGATTGGTGGTCCTTAATGTTTGGTTAAAGAAGCTGTTACGAAAGAGTAACTAATTACGAAGCTATATAATGGCCTTCCTTACGCCATTCTAGTGGAGAAAGAACTTGGCTTATTTTTCGAAAAGTGTAAATAGATTATAAAGAAATCAATACTGAAGGACTTTCCCATTCTTTGTCTATCTGATCTCTATTATTCCTAAGCTTTCATTTATTTTCTTTGTGAAGATCATTTGTCTCAAGTTCGTTAGTCTTACCGATTGCATACTCTTCAACTTTGCAAGCACGGTGATCTTGTATAACCAAGAAGGAACTTTGTTTCCTTGATTAATGAATCTGTGTTATGTTAAGAAACTTTGTGTTCTAAGCAGATGTTATTTACAGAACTTTGTGTCTTTAAATTCCATCTTATTTATTCGATACAAATGATCTTGTTTCAATTCACTGTGACTTCACATACATAAAGAATTACTCTGATATCTATAATTCTGCATGTTGCCTTTCTGCTCTTTCCCGTACTCTCATTTCCTCGGTCCTTTTGAATTGATGATCTTCATAGAAAACACTTTCGTGATATCCAAGTTTAACAAACAAATCATGTCTTGTACATTTGTAAATAAGTTCATTTTGAATAAGGAACCTCTCCCATTAAAGAGGAGGGACTTCTTTGTCCTAGACGACCGTTGCTCTTCGTAAAGTCCTATTCGACGACCAACACTCATTTAACAGGAAACAAGTACAAACACACATACTCAAACCAACAATGGTCAAACAATCAGACAAATGTTTTTTATCAAGATGAAGATCCCCAAATGTTTATGATTGATGACAAGGGTGAAAAATGATGCCCCTAACAAGGATACATGTAAGGGAAAATGATGAAGGACACTAGGTCCAATGATAAAGCATTGCACATAATGAAACAATATTAGGTAACTGGATGTGCCCCAAAGTACCGAATGAAGCAAGTAGGATAGCTTTGTAAATGGTTGTAAATCTAATGATCCGTGAGTCGTTTGATTTGTGAACACGTGAAAATTCTAGCAAGATATGGAATGAATACCATGCACAAGACACAAGTTTCAGCCGCTATGAGTTGTTTACCTATTTTTGTAAATTTTACAATTTTTAGGATTTTTGAGAAATTTTGAAATTTTATGTGTTTGTATTTTTCTATGTTTTTGAAATTTTTTTATTTTTGTAATGTTTAGGGATTTTTGATTTTTTAGAAGAAATGAGAAAATAGGAGATCACTTAAAGAAAGAAAATTTCCTAGGGAGAAGAAACAAGCGTCAGGTAGCAAAAACATGCCCCGACATGGCAAAAAGGAGTTAAAAATGATTATTTAATAAAAAAATCATTACGGTGGATAGAAGAAGTGTTAGAGTGATCACGAAAGGTTAAAATAGCCAAATATACCCCTCTTGAGGGGGTAAATCATCATGATCAGTACATTTTCTACCAAACCCTACCAAATTTTTACCGTGAGTTACCATGAGTGACTAGTGAGATGGCTAGGTACATAATCACCATAAATGCACGTTGATACCATTCCAGAGTACGTTTGGAATGATGACAACAGACCTTTTATGAGTACCCCATCCATTTGGGTCTGTTTATGCATTTAATTTCATATTTACTAGCATTAATTAGAATTTAGACATGCCACATATTTATATGATTCATGATGATTATTATGGTTATGGATGAGGATTGGATCATGATGTTGTCTGATTTTATTTCTTATGTATGTACCATGATGGATATTGATGACGTATCACATGTGTTTGATTTTTATGATAGATCCATAGATGATATCAATTATATTGTATATGTGATGTTCTAGATTAGTGGACGAGATGATATGATGATATTGGTGCAAGGGGGGATAGATTTTGATATTTGTGATCCCTCTTTCCCCATTTGATGATACAATATGTGATGATTAGCTTAGCATACATGTATGATGTACACGTAGCATTTTATTTATATATGATGTATAGATGATGTTAGATGTGATGATATAGATGGAGATATGATGATGTGATAACAAAACTATGTACATGTGACAAGCAAACACAAGCAAATGTTAACAAACCTATCAAATATACATTGCTAAACAACATGAATTAACACAACTATGTACAATTATTTACAAGCATGCAAAAACACACTTCATATGTACAAGTAAGAATGAATCTAATCTAAGAAAGAAAATATGAATCTAACAAAGTATGTTTAAGCAAAACTATACAAATGTACAAGCAAGTAGAAACTATACAAGCAATCAATGTACACAAACTAACAAACAAAGCAAGAAACAAGATAAAGAAAGTAAACTAAAGATATGTTTTTGTAAGATTGTTTTTAGTGCATTTTGCATTTGTGGGAATTTTGTGAAACAATTTTCTATTGTTTTTATGTTTTCTATTTTTCTATTGTTTACGGTTTTTCAAGTCTTTGTGACTATTTTTTTGTTTTTGAACATATTTGAATGTTTTTGTGATTTTCTAAGGTTTTCCTGAAGCTATGTATAGGAAACCAAGAAACATGGATGCCCCCAACATCTGATGGGAATATACAAGGGTAGGTGCCACGTGTTATATACAGGAAGGCAAAAGTATGAAGACACCCCCAGCTTTAGATGAGGAATATACAAAGACAATCCCTTCACCGATTTACAAGAGGAGAAACAACTAGATCAAGGCTTGACATGATAGGATCACAAGGAATCTTGGATGTAGGTGTGGAATTAGCCCTATAGCTCAAGTAAAAGTACCCCTAGATGTAAGATACTTGTGAAAATCGAATCCTTCCCTAGGCACCATAAGCTGGTTTTAACCAAAGAACCTATCCAAAGTGCCAAAATTATGTGGTTTTCACATATGGATGACCTGTTTTCTCTGTTTTGAATTATTTGTATTTTGATCCTTACTTTTGGTTTTTTTTGATTTTGGTGCCATGTTTAAGAATATAAATGCTTAAGGTGCATGGTATTCATTGGCTCATGGAGCTCATCTCCATCAAGATGAGTAATTTTATATGCTAATGTTCCATATTTTTCCATAATGATGTAAGGTCATAATCAATGTGGTTCAAACTTGCCTTTCTTCTCTCTTTCTACCCTTGTGTTGAACTGATTCTCTTTCATGAACAAATATTTAACCTCAAATTGATGAGGTATGATCCTTTTGTTGTAGTTCTAGGAGACTCTATTTTGATATACCTTGAGATGGTTAAGGGCACGAATGCACTTTTCATCTAGGAGTTCTAATTCTGCTAGCCTGGCCACTATGTAATCCTCATCTTTTCCAGATAATCCCTAAGAGATATTCTTAAGGAAGGAAGATCTATTTCCAATGGGATGATAGATTCTATTCCAAACAATAGAGAGTAGGGTGTCACACTAGGAGTGCGAATGGAGGTCCTATAAGCCTAGAGGGCTGGGTGAATTTGCAAATGCTAGTTGTCGACATGTCTTACTCACCATATTTTCCATGATTCGAACCAATGTTTTGTTAGTGGCTTCAGCTTGCCCATTACCTTGAGGGTAATATGGCGTGGACCACTTTAATATTATTTGAAATTGATGACAAATATATTTCATTGTCTTGTTCTTGAATGATTTTCCATTATCAGTAACTATGGTCAAGGAATTCCATACCGACAAATAAGGTGATTCATGATGAACTTTGATATCTGAGCACCTGTAACATAGGTCAATGGAACGACCTCCACCCACTTAGTGAAATATTATGTGGTCATGATGATGTGGGTATGACCATCAGATGAGGTAGGGGTGAGCTTCCCTATTAAATCTAGTCCCCATTTGGAAAATGGCCACGATGTTGTAATTGGTTGCAATGGTTGTGATGATGCATGGATGAAATTTCCATACTTTTGACATAGAACACATTTCCTTACATGGTTGCAGAAATATGTCTCCATAGTAGGCTAGTAGTAGCCCACCCTTAACAATTTCTTCGCTAGGAC
Organism: Taxus wallichiana var. yunnanensis; assembly: GCA_018340775.1. Taxonomy (NCBI): domain Eukaryota; kingdom Viridiplantae; phylum Streptophyta; class Pinopsida; order Cupressales; family Taxaceae; genus Taxus; species Taxus wallichiana. The sequence goes on from CM031243.1 coordinate 715,147,260, forward strand.
CATTCTGTTTGTATGGGTGCCACACACCCCTTCATGTACCTCCTTGATCACTTAGACCGACTCTGCTACATCTAGACAACACAATAGATTCCCATCATAGCCATGATGATAGAGCATACCTCCTAGGAGGGTGTAACAGGCTATTTGGTGGATAAGGATTTATTTTTCAGATCGGGAGATGTTAGGAGGAAAGGTACCGCTTTGGAGGTAGTTAAAAATAGGGTCATACCATGGGGAATAGGGACCAACAACTTCACATGCCAGAATGATTCCGACATGTCGTATACATGTTGACATATATTTTCAACAAAAATGACATATCATTGTTTTCTGGAGGAATTTGTAGCATAGATAGAACCCATCACGCATTTGCCATTTCATCTCGTAGATTGGTTTTGTGCCCTTATAATTTTCTCAAAGGTGATGCACACAAAGTATTATTTCAGAGTTTCCACCAACTTTTTATATGGGATGAGTTTATCATCCTTGACCTTATACTCATCATTGACTTGTTTGATGATTAGTTGTGAGTCACCAATGACCTTAAGGTTGTGAATATTCCATTTTATAGCCAACTTCATCCCAACAATGAGTACCTCATATTCTATAATGTTATTTGTGTAAGGAAATCCAAGATGGAAAGCTTGCGGTATGGGGTCTCTGAAGGAGTGATTAGAACTACACCTACCCCCAATCATGGAAAGTGAATGATCCATCAAAGTGTACTTTCCACATGAAAAATTCCTCAATATAAATCAGTGATGCATCTAGCATATCTAGACTTACAGGATCTATTCCGGTAAAGATGCTTCGCTAATTGGTTGGAAAGCACTTGTCCTTTAACTGACTTCTGGTGTACGTACTCAATGTCGAATTCACTTAGAAGAATGAACCGATTAGCCATTCTACCTGTAAGGGTGGGTTTTGATAAAAGGTACTTGAGTGGGTCAACTTTGGATATAAGATTGGTTTTATTATTCAATAGGCAATGAATTTTTTTGGAAGATAAAAACGCATGGACTATGAAACACGTTTTCAATTTAAGGATAGTTGTTCTCATAGGAAATTAGGTATGACTAAGATAGTACATGGATTTATCTTTGTCTTAGGTCATATTGTTCAAGAAAAGTGCCAATAGAAAATTGGGTAGCAGAAATGTATAGAAAAAGTGGTTCATCGAGAGTTGGAGGCATGAGGATAAGCGGATTGGCAAGGTATTGTTTAAGCAAGGAAAAGACCTAGTGTTTCTTTAGTCTCCAAATAAAGTCAACATCGTTCTTAAGAATATGGGTGAATGAATTAAATTTGTTAACAAGCTATGAAATGAAGCGCCGAATGGCTTGTATATTTCCTCATGCAAGCTACATAGTTGTTTGATTTTTTTGGGAGGAGGCATTTCAAAGAATGGCACTTACTTTAGCCTGGTCTACCTCAATCCCTATCCTTTATATAATGAAGAATCCTAGTAACTTCCTTGATAATACTCCAAAACACATTTATTTGGATTCAATCGAGCTTATATTCATGCAAGCATTCGAAAATGCATCGCAAAAATTCAGGTGGTCTTCTCTTAGCTTTGATTTCCTAGGATTTCATCTCGTATAGTCCTCCATGATGTCATGAATCATATAATGGAATATCACTGTCATCACCCTTTGATAGGTTGCACCAAATTTTTGAGGCCAAAGGGCATTACCTGATAGTAGAATGTCCCCCAAGGGGTTGTGAAGGTTGTCTTGTGTTGATCTTCTTCCACTATCTTGATCTGATTATATCCATAAAAATCCATCCATAAGAGAAATCATTTCATAGCCTGCAGTTGAGTCAACAATCATGTCAATATTGGGCAAGGGGAAATCATCTTTATGAATTTCCTTATTGATGTCTCTAAAATTTGTGCAAATTCTGATGCCTATAGGTTTCTTTTGTACCAAAACTATATTTGATATCCATTCTAAGTAGTCAATAGGTCTAATGAACCCTACTGCTAGCAATCTTTCTAACTCTTCTTTAACCAGAAGAGCCACATGTGGATGCATTTTTCTTAGCTTTTGTTTGATGGGATTTGCATCTGCATGCACAACTAAGTTGTGCACTATCAACATTGGATCCAAGCCCGACATATCTTTATAAGACCATGAAAATATATCTGCAAATTCTCTAAGAAGAAAGGTGAATGTCTTTTGTTCTTGTACTGAGAGCAAAGCTCCTAATTTGACTATGTTTGGGTATTTTTCCATTCCAATGTTCACGTCAATGGTTTCTTCTACCAATTTTTTTGACATATAATCCATACGTGTAGGATTGGGAGGAAGATTGAAATCATCTTCCAAGGGAATCTCTATGAGATTTTTACCCTTGGCGTGGTAAATTTTCTTGGTCGTTGATTTTTTTAGTTGTTTGTCACCAACGCCTCAAATAGGTTTTCATTGTGTGACTTGGACTTTTCTTTTGCCTACGCTTTTCGTTGGAAAATTTTCCCTCACTTTTTCTTAAGTTTTTTTGACCAAAAATCTCAGCTTCCTCTCCGAAATATGCGCGCAGTATCTAAGTCAATGTAGAAACCTTTCTTATGGTCTCCAATTGGAATTGTATCTCATATGCCCATGAATTCTACAATGGCCTCATCATTCTCAAAGAGGTCTAATGGCACATGACGTTGTTGGTCCCAATTGACAAGGGAAGGGTAGATAAGGTCAATTTTAGGTTCAGTGGGGGTTAAGGTAAGGAAATCGGTATCCATGAATAGTTTTGTGGAGGCAAGATCCTCATATTGGCTATAGTGGGAATCTGTGTCATTGTCTAAATAATCAGAGCTATCCTCACACTCAGAATAGGTAGCATCTTGATCATTGGGTTTGGCCCTGTTGGTTTTCAAATAGGACTTTTTAGAAGAACAATGTGGGGGACAAGAAGTCCCTCCTCTTTAATGGGAGAGGTTCCCTTATTCAAACAAACTTATTTACAAATACATACAGAACATTATTTTATGGTCAAACTTGGATATTACGAAAGTGTTTTTCCACAAGGATCATCGATTCGCCGGGATCGAGGAAGGGGAATAAGAAGATGAGCAGAAAAAACGCTGTAATTATAGATGGCGAATAATTCTTCGTGTATGTGAAGCTTCAAAGGATTTAAGACAAGATCATTTGTGTTGGTTGAATGAGATTAAATTTAAGGACACAAAGTTCCATAAATAACCTTCTTGATTTGTTAATCAAGGACACAAAGTTCCTTCTTGGTTGTACAAGATCTTTGTATTTGCAAACCGAATAATGATGCAATCGAGAGAGACTAAATGAGCTAGGAACAAAATGATCTTCACAATATTAAAGGAAAACACAGAAACAACAAGAATCAGATAGACAAAGAATGGAAAGCCCTTTTGTATTGATTTCTTTAAGATCTATTTACACTTTCAACAAATATCCAAGTTCTTCCTCCTCGTAAAATGGCGTGGAAAGGCCATTATATAGATTACAAGTCAGTTACTCTTCGTAACCGTTTCTTTTAACTAGAGAATAGTTAAGTACCGCCAATTGCAATACCTTAACTAATTACAAAGAATACAAAAAGAAAGGAAAGAAGAGGAAAGGAAGGAGAAGGAGACAGTGGCCGGGCGAGTTCGGAGAGGGACCCTTGTCTTGAGAATCGCCGCTTGAATCTTTCTAACGTCTCGGCCTTTGTCTCTACCACGTGGGCGACGTTTCATCTTGAGGATGACAATGAGTGTCTTTGAAAACTGATGCAACCAGCGTCTTGAGAGCTTCGTCCTTCCGCCAGCTGTCCTTGAAATTTGATCTTCGGATTGATAGCATCAGAGCCGCAACTTAAATTCATATTTTGAAAAACAGCATATTCGGGTCGAGCGGGAAAAACTAAGTATGAATGACACGATGTACGCTTGGGACAGTGAGGCGAATGCGCGAAACACGCTGGCTCGGGAGTTTGGGCGAAATAGGGAGAGGATGCACAAATGCATTTGGGACAAATGGGACGAGAATATGCGAAGTACGCGATTCGGGTGTTTCGGCCGAAATTGGAACAGCGGGCTCGTTTGGACTTGGGACATTCGGGACGAAAAGTTGGGAAATGCGTGACTCGGCCGCTCGGCCGAAGTTGGGAAAGCTCACACTTTTTCAAATGGGGCGGTTGGGACAAAATTGCGTGAAAGACGCGGTCCGGGTGAACCGTCAGAAAATGGAGCAGAGCAATTTGGAACTGGGACGCTTGGGACAAAATTAGGCAAATCGGCCGAAAATGGAACAACAGTCCGTTCGAACTTGGGACATTTGGGACGAAAAGTTCGAGAGCGCGTTTGGCCGGTTCGGGCGAAAATGGAATGACTCGCACTTTTACTTGGGACATTCGGGGGGACAGAAAGTGCGAAGCACGCGGGAAGGATGATTCGGCCAAAATGGAACAGATTGCATTTTGGCTTTGGGGCACTTGGGAAAACTTCCGCGAGCCTGAAAAATGGGACAAATTCGGAGGTTTGGCCGATCGGAGAACGAGAAGAAACTTTCGTACTTGGGACAGATGGGACAAAAGTTCGACAGCCCAAAATCACACAAAAAGACCCAAAACACAGATTTTTTCAACTTCACGACTTAGGAACTCAGAGAAGAACTTAAGACTCAAAATTTTGAAAATTTTACTCTTATCAGAGCGGGAAATTTTGAGTGGACAACAGCTGGCTCCTTCTGGGGATGACTTGGTGTAAATTCATAGAATGAGACAAGGCAAGAACTTAGAGAACTTGGTGAAGCAGACCAGTGCCTTATCCATTGGGCAAAGGAGTCAAAAACAAACCAATACAGAGGGCAACACACACAACCAAAGGGAAACACACCAAAAGCAGGAAAAGCAAAAACACTGTACATAATATACAAAGGGACTCCCTAGTCACCTAGGATCTGAACAACTTCAAATACTGCCCACTATAAGGAAGTGGGAGGGGAGAACCATCCATGTAATCAAGATAGAAAGAGTCCTTACCAGCAAAGTGTCTTATCTTGAAAGGTCCAAGCCACAGAGAATCAAATTTTCCATGGCTGCCACGAGGTTCATGTCTTTTGTCCCATAACAGCACGGTATCACCAACTTGGAACTCTCTGGACCTAGCTTTCTTATCGAACAGAACCTTCACCTTCTGCTGGTGAGCAGATATTCTGTCAGCAACCTCCAATCTATCCTCGTTCAGTTTGTGCAGGTACATGATTCTTTTGTCCAGAGCATCACTGAAACTAGTGTCTTCAATGGCCTTCACCTTGTCACAATTTGCTTTGGGATTATACTCTCTGTTTCTGCTCAAAAGATTTAATTCCTGGTTTGAAAGGAATAGGATGTTGCATATCTCTTGGCTTGAAGACTTTTAGATCTTCATAAGGATAAGCAAGAACATCCTTATACCTCTTTAGAAGATCAATTACTTTTCTTCTTTCATCGGTTGTGCAACATTTCCCAATATTTACCAGCTTGGGATCAGTAGAACTCCCTATATCAATCTTATCATACTCAGCTGATTGCTGAGGTCCAGTAGAAGCTTTAGATTTCACGTATCTGTCATGTTTATCAAACAACTCCTCCAAACTCACCAAACCTTTGGGAATCTTGTTTCCTTTGAGTTTAATGCACCCTTCCTGATCTGTTTCTTCTCCTTGGGTGACAGCTTGGTCAGAGGACACACTCTCACGAGGCAGGTTGTCACTTCCCTCAAAATATAGTTGTTCGAAATTCCCCTTGAGTTCCAGGAAGGAAAGCAGATGTTGGTCATCGTTGAAAACTTTCCAGTTATTAGTATTGTCAGGTACACTAGGCCGGTGGACCATTTCAATAGTGAACTTATCCTGAGAGAATTCAGGATGGGGAATCAATAATGACCCTGAGACAGCCAGTGAATCAGCCCTGCTGTTCTTTTCTCTAGGTATTGCTTCAATAGAGAAAGCATCAAGGAATTCAATTAAATCCAAAACCCGATTCCGATAATGCTTCAGCCTTCCATTCTTTACCTGAAAAAGGCTTCTGAATTGCTTCACAATCAGCTCTGCATCACCACGAGCCAGAAGATTTTTTACACCTTGTTCTTTGGCTACTTGCAGTCCAAGAAGGAGAGCCTCATACTCTGCTGTATTGTTAGTGTTTTCGAACTGCAACTTGAATGAAAAAGGGTGTAGGTATCCTTCAGGTGATATTAGCAGGACACCAGCTCCAGAACCAGCCGAGGAACAACTTCCATCAAATTCTAAAGTCCAGACGCCGTTAGGATCTTTTGGTGATACTTTGGAGGGTTGGATTTCATCAGGGGATAAAATCATGTAATTACCATGGCCCCTGTCCTCATAGAGTATTTGTGCCTTAGGATCATCAGTCTTCTGCACAATATACTCGGACTGCTTCTCAGGTAGTAACTTCTTCATTTGTCCATTGACAGGTATGAGTGCGTGTGACCAATCCATTTGAATCTCTCCACCCACATCTTTACAGAAGTTCCTACTTAGCAACATTCCATAGGAAGGAGGAATGTCTACTACTAGGATGGTAGCCAAGACCTTCTTCTCAAGTAAAGCAGCAAAAGCCACTTGTGCATCTTTAATCCTTCCAACTAAAGGTACTTCCTTACTTTCCATGGAGTAGCAAGATCCATAAGTGCGGGTAAGGGTTAAGCCTAAAGCATGAGCTACCTTAGTAGGCATCACATTATCGAGGCTCTGGAATCTATGACACGATTCATCGAGCCTATGGCCAGCTATAAGAAGTGTTACATAAAAAGGCTTGATTTTGTCTCCAGGTGAGGTGACAGCAGCTACCAGACTAGGTTGTGGTGCAGAAGGAGGTGTGGGCAAAAGGCCTTTAGAGGTGGTCTTGGAATGGGAATTTACAAATTGGATCATCTTGGCAAAAGCTTTAGGGTGGGTTTGGTAGTATTCAGCTTCTGAAATTTGAACCTTAGTCCTTTTAAGATGATCAACAATATCAAAGGATCCAGAGGTGGATGGGCCATCATCATTTGGAATTCTAGGCTTATCAATTCTGGGAGAAAAAGAAGAAGAAGAAGCAACTTTGGGAGCAGGATTGACAGTACTTACCTTTGGTGCAGATGAGGTAGGAAGAGGAGATCCTCTTTTTGCAATCACGGGAATAGTTGCCGGCTGCTCCTTAGATTTCTTTAGGGGCTGTGTCACCTTTTCCCTCTGATGTGTCTGTTCTCGAGTCATGACAGCAAATGACTCACTGTTCATGTCTGCTACCACTTCATCATAGTCATCTCCATCATCAATGCCTTCAGTGGTAAAGAAATTGACTCGAGATCCTTCGAGTTCTTCTGCCTCATCATCGAATTCCTCCAGGAACTCCTCACAAGCTTCATTATCATCTTCTGGCTCTTCAACCTCACAAGTTGCATTCACCGGAACTTTGACAGGAGGTCCTTCAAGTGCCAGTCTTGTGTGGGGAGCTGGCAAACGGTTTCTGGGTTGAAAATTTCTTCTCGGAACGTCTGCATATGGTGCATGCTGAGCTAATTGTTTCTTTATAGCCACTAGATCATTTGCAAGTTTCTGGACTAATGGATCAGTATTGGGTCCAGAGGTGGAAGAGGAAGAAGCAGTAGATTTAGATTTAGGAGGATCTCTTCTCAACTTCCCTGACATGATCAGGTCATCCTCGACACTAACAGCCAGTTCTTGATCCAGAATTAGCGTTCCAAGATTATCCCTTCTTAGAGCATAATTGACTTTAGGAGTTTGGGCATTCAAAAGAAACATTTTGAATTTGATCAACCAGTCGAGTATTTACAGAGAATCTTGTTGATCAACTGTTGAACCGAGCCACAAATTCTCTCATGGGTTACGATGGATCTTTCTTTATCTCGAGAAATCTGGGCAAGCGGGGCATGCACATCTTCTACCGGCTCGAAACGGCTTTCAAATCGAGTTCTCATGGTAGTCTGGGTCGGTGATGGCACCCAGTAGGAAGGTGATAGAACCGATGGCCAAGGCATTATCCTGTAACGTCTCAACGAATAGTCTTCTTACCGAGGCGTCTTCATGCTCAACCCCAAAACTCCACATGCAAGTATGAGGCTGCAATATGTTCATCGGGTGTACTTTGCCATCTCCTTTAAATTTTGGGAAGTTCTTAGGTTACCTCTAGGTAACTCATGCAAAGGTGCAGAGAAGAGCCGAGGCTCGACACGTTGACCCCATGGTACTTGTGCCATTCTTCTTGGAAATACGGTTCGGAGGGGAACTGTAACACCAGCAAGGATCAAAGCTTGTAGATTAGGACTAGCAGGCTCTGAAGGAATACCACCCGTAGGACTTCTTTCTTGAACAGGTGGAGTGCTCGTCGAACGAGTTCTTCTATTTGAAGGGAAAGGAAAACCCTGTTGCTCCAAAAGCTGAAACTGAGAATCTTCGATACCAAGGGCCCTTCTCCCTCGAGTGAAACGCGGAGTCGCCAGATCAAAGGATGATCGAAAAAATTGTAGTACTGGAATGTGATTTTCCCCAGCGGAGTCGCCAAAAACTGTTGGTTTTCAAATAGGACTTTTTAGAAGAACAACAGTCAGGGGACAAGAAGTCCCTCCTCTTTAATGGGAGAGGTTCCCTTATTCTGAAACAAACTTATTTACAAAAGTACAGAACATTATTTTATGGTCAAACTTGGATATTACGAAAGTGTTTTCCACAAGGATCATCAGTTACGCCAGGACTGAGGAAGGGGAATAAGAAGATGAGCAGAATAGCAACGCTCGTAATTATAGATAGCGAATAATTCTTCGTGTATGCGAAGCTTCAAAGGATTTAAGACAAGATCATTTGTGTTGGTTGAATGAGATTAAATTTAAGGACACAAAGTTCCATAAATAACCTTCTTGATTTGTTAATCAAGGACACAAAGTTCCTTCTTGGTTGTCTGACAAGATCACTTTGTATTTGCAAAATCAGACAAGATGCAATCGAGAGAGACTAAACGAGCTAGAACAAAATGATCTTCACAATATTAAAGGAAAACACGAAACAACAATAATCGAGATAGACAAAGAATGGAAAGCCCTTTTGTATTGATTTCTTTAAGATCTATTTACACTTTCAAAGCAAATATCCAAGTTCTTCCTCCTCGTAAAATGGCGTGGAAAGGCCATTATATAGATTACTAAGTCAGTTACTCTTCAGAACCGTTTCTTTTAACTAGAGAATAGTTAAGTACCGCCAATGCAATACCTTAACTAATTACAAAGAATACAAAAAGAAAGGAAAGAAGAGGAAAGGAAGGAGAAGGAGACAGTGGTGGGCCATCTTGGGAGGGACCCACTGTCTTCAGAATCTGCTGCCTGAATCTTTCTAACGTCTCAGCTCTGTCTCTACCACGTGGGACACACCTGACGTTTCATCTTGAGGATGACAATGAGTGTCTTTGAAAACTGATGCAACCAGCGTCTTGAGAGCTTCGTCCTTCTGCCAGCTGTCCTTGAAATTTGATCTTCGGATTGATAGCATCAGAGCCGCAACTTAAATTCATATTTTGAAAAACAACATATTCGGGTCGAGCGGGAAAAACTAAGTGTGAATGACACTTGGTACGCTTGGGACAGGTGAGACGCGAATGCGCGAAACACGCGGCTCGGGAGTTTCGGGTGAAATAGGGAGAGGATGCACAAATGCATTTGGGACAAATGGGACGAGAATATGCGAAGTACGCGATTCGTGTTTTGGCCGAAATTGGAACAATGGCTCGTTTGGACTTGGGACATTCGGGATGAAAATTTCGGCACGTGACTCGACGGCCTACGAAGTTGGGAAAGCTTGCATTTTTTCAAATGGGGCATTTGGGACAAAATTGCTCGAAGGACGCATGATCCCGCGAACCGCCGAAAATGGAACAGAGAGCAATTTGGAACTCGGGACAGTTGGGACAAAATCGGACGAATCGGCCGAAAATGGAACAACAGGTCCGTTCGAACTTGGGACATTTGGGACGAAAAGTTCGGAGTACGCGGTTCGGCCGGTTTGGGCGAAAATGGAACGACTCGCACTTTTTACTTGGGACATTCGGGACAGGAAAGTGCGAAGCACGCGGAAGGATGATTCGGCCGAAATGGAACAGATTGCATTTTTGGCTTTGGGGCACTTGGGAAAAACTTCGGACAGGCCCCAAAAATGGGACAAATTCAGAGGTTTTGGCCGATCGGAGAACAGAAGACACTTTCGTACTTGGGACAGATGGGACAAAAAGTTCCGACAGGCCCGAAAATCACACAAAAAGACCCAAAACACAGGTTTTTTCAACTTCAAGACTTAGGCACTTCAGAGAAGAACTCTTCAACTCAAAATTTTGAAAATTTTACTCTTATTAGAGCGGGAAATTTTGAGTGGACAATGAGCCCCAATGGATGAATTCGATACCATAGTGCTCTATTTTGAAATGTGGAAGTGGGACTGGCTCCCTTGGTCCTTGCTTATATTTTCCACATCCTAGGCCTTTATAGCCCATAGAATACATCATTCAACTAGACTTCTCATATTTAGGGATTTTTTAGCAGGTAGGTTGAGTGTCTTCGGGGAACCAAGTTGTAGGTGGGTCCAACAATTTCTCTTCTATAAGTAATCCCCTAGGTAGGAATTTCCCAATAGTTCGTTCATCTCTAGGCCGCTTGAAACGATAGTTGGGCCTTCCTCTTATTTTTGGTGATAAAGATAGGTCTAAAACCGGAGAGCTTGTTGCACATTGTATTCTCCACAACCATATTCCATAATTTTCATCTCCCATGAATCAAAGGGAGAGGTAGATGTAAACACTTCATGAGCATAAGATTTTAGGGATTCTGAATATACCGTTATTCCATAGTTTCGATTGAAGGGGAACAACTATATCCATAGAAGGACATGTATATGTACCCCTACGTGTAAAGCTGTTGAGATATTTGTAGTGAGTGAAGGGTTCTGGATCTCCTTGAATGGTAACAATGTGTCCTTCATGTTTTAACTTGATGCATTGATGGAATGTTGATGGTATGGCTTACATGGCATGAATCCATGGGCGGCCAAGAAGCATATTATAAGGAAGTTCCAAATCTAAGACATGAAACTTCATGTGGTGACAAGTTGGTCCTACTTCCATCAACAATGTGATTGTTCCAACTGATTCCCACTCCACATTGTCGTAAGTGGTTATGGTAATGATATGGGACTCTAGATCTTCCTCTGTGTGTCCCAACTATTTGATTAGTTTCAAGGTGCATATATTCAATCCCGAACCATTTTCCACAAGCCCCCTGTTTTATCTTCTGACAGGTAATAAATACCTCTATATACAAGGGAAGATTATGTGTGTGATCTTCATTGGGGATTTCCTTGTGGTTAAATGAGATGTGTTTTCTTGGTGCAATATTTTCCACCACAGCTTGTAAATGTGAAGGGTCTACTTCCATTGGCACTCCTGACCCCTAGAGAGTTTTGTATAGGATTTATTTGTGTACGTTTGATATCTTAAGAAGATATAAGATTGAAATATTAGTAGATGTCTTCTCAAGTTTCTCTAGGATATTATACTGACAATCATGAGGGGTAAACAGAGGAGGTTTTGAGATCGTGAGATGAGCACGCCTTGTTACCGCAGTGCAATCTTTTCCCTTGATGCTAATGGTATTCACATGCTCATCAGAAGAGTGAACACATCCAATAAGTGAGTCATATTGATTTTTTTCACTTTTGGTATACAGATAGTTTTATGATGTGTAGCTTTGTACGAATCTCCCTGATCCGAATTCTTCTCATCTAGTTTAACATGTTTAGGGAATGGTTCTTTGAATATCCCCATCTTTTCATTTGGTGTTTGAATTCTCTATGGTGTGTCAACTTCTATTTCTCCATTGTCAATGAGATCTTGGATGTACTGACAAAGTATTAGGAATTTTTCTGTCTTATTTCCATTTACACAATGAAAATCATAATATTCATGATACTTATACTAGGATGGTTTAGGAACATTTTCATCAAAATATTATGTTGTAGGATAAGTCACCATGTGAACTACATCCAAATTGTCGAGACAAAGTCTCATTAATAGGAGTAAACGTTCTATGCTTTGGTGGTGGTTGAATTGATGCTTTGGTCAATTTACAAGGTTTACCAACTCAGACCATTTGTACTCATTTGGAATCCATGATTTTGTTTCCCACCACATTCTTTTTTGTTAAAAATATTTGGATTTTTAAATCGGTTTGGTAGTTTGATTGTCTTTTGATGATGATTGGATTGTTACTTTTTGCAATGAGGGCCTTTTCTATCTGTATGCCCTTTTTAATGAACTCTTTGAAGGTATAGACACAATGCATTTGTAAATGAAAAGTGATGTCCAAGTTTAGTTTAGGCATAAAGATGCTCACTGCAAGTTGTTTTTTCAGAAATGCGTAAGGAAAACAACTAGTTATCCCCCACCATCTCTATAAGAAACTCGAAAATGTTTCATTAGGACATTTTTATTACTACACACGTCTTCCATAGTTATGTTGCCTTATATGTTATATGAGAAATTTCAAACAAACCTCTGTGCTAGTTCAAGCCATGTGAAGATAAAACCATGAGGTAAACGAGTGAACAATTCTAAGGGTTGTCCCCATAGACTCTTTGGAAAGAGTCATATGAGGTAATTGTCACTATATGCCATTTCTTGGTATGCCATGTAAAAATATTTCACATGATCTCGTGGGTCACCTTTCCCTATATACTTGTCAAACTTCTTAGGAAAGGGTTGAAGCATCATAGCTTTATAAAATAGATGGGGGCATAGCTCTTTGTATTGTTAATTTTTTCTATGCAAAACATTTCTTTCTTGAAGGATTGTAAGAATTTATTTCATGGATTGTATTTCTTGTTTAAGTAATTATTCCTTAGTAGGAGAAGTGGGAATATATACGTGACTGTATTTCATATTTTCTCCTTCTTGATTTTCCATGTGAAGTTCACTAGTTTTGACCTTAGGCTTCTCCTTATGTAAATTTTTTTGTTTCCTTCTTTACATGAGATGTTAGTAAAGCTAATTTTCGACTAAGGTTTTTTATTTGTTGTTGAATAGTAACTTCTTCCTCAAGAGGTTATTCTTCCTCTATGTTGTGTGGAGGTTGTTCCACATTTTCATGTTCTATTCTAACTCTACGTGGCATCTTGATGAAGGGAATTTTATAACCCACCATATTATCATTTCCTACATTGGATGTGGAAGTGTGTCCATGTGTTAGGATGTCTTCCATGTTAATGAGAGGTTGTTATTCCTCATTAGCTTCATTAATAGGTGGGATTGTCTCATGTTCGTAGGCATTTAAGCTCCTAATTCCACCACTCTCACTAGTACCCGATCTTTGTTTCTAAAAAGGAACTCATCTAATAAAGTGGGATCAAAATAAAACTCCATGCGTGGTGACATTAAATTATCACCACTATGATCAATCATCTCCTCCACTTATTTCTCTGCGGAGAATAGAGGTTTGAGATCATGACCAATAAAGGTATTTGACCCTTATTGGTTTGAGATTTACCAATTTTGTGCTTGTTTCATTTAAAATGCTTTCCTTTTGGCTCCCAATATTGTTTTAGGGGCCATGATGAGTAATGTTTTCACTAAAGTGCTTTGAATTTCTTCAAAATTGTTGATCAAACCTATGTGAAAATCTACAAATGTTGATAAAATGTCAATAGATTCAAGAGAAATGAATGTCAAAGGATCAATGTGACAAAGTGATTGTTCTAAATGAATAAGTCAATAGTGAAAAACAAGATACAATCACACAATGTTTAGTTCTAGACCAATCAATCAAATGATGTACTTCCTAAGTTTGTTTCCAAATGGTAGTTGGTGTTTCAAGATGATTAACAAAATGTCACCACTTATGTCAAGTTCAAAGAAATGAACAAGGCGTAAGTAATAACAAGAATTTAATGCGATCCCCAAACAAAGTATACTAAAAGTGAGCTTGAATCCAATCAAGACCTATATCCCAAAAGTGGCGATTATGATTGTGGTGACTCGATACTACAATACCACTAAGACATGTTAACCAAACTTTTTTAAAAAATAAGGTATTAAAATCAAGATGATATTGATATAACACGCATAAATGGTAACACTTACCACTTCTCAAAATTGAGGTAGTAATTGAAATAAAACTAGGGCTAGAGTATACCAAAGAATTGTTAGAGTGTGTATAGCGTAACGTCAAAAATATAGATATTTAGGCCAAGTTTATGAGAAACAAGACGTAAATATCGAAATTATAGCGACACGATATAAACAAAATAATAGTTCAAAGGAGAATCAAGGTGATGAATCAAGCCTAACTACGATGATGATCTTGACTTGGGTATCAAGATCAAAAAGGATACAATGATATGAAAACATTTCCACACACTTTAAGTGTTTAACAACTTAGGTGCAAATATGGATGAGCGTAAATGGACACAAAAGTGGCGAATAAAATCAATTAGCAACACAAGGGTAGTCACTCTTCTTCTAATCAACAAAGTGTTAAAAGAAAGTGAAGGAAGTAGATCAATTGGGGTTGAAAATTTTGGCCTCAATTTGGCGAGTTTTGCCCCACCTTAGGGCAAGTGAAAAAGTAATCAATAGTAATGCTTTTATATTTCGTGATTAATAATGGCTGTTAACTCAAATTGGTTTTAAAATGGTCAAAGTTGGCACTGGTCAAAGATAACTTCCTAGGTGGTTCACTAAACCATGTGTCAAAAGTTATCTAAGAACGAGCTCGGTTGCAAGGTTTCCAAGTATTATCCTAGATTTACTTTACCCCCTTCAAGCATGTGGCAATAAATGCATCCATTGTGTACTCTCACTTTGGGGTCGCAATCTGAGATAACTTTGAATCTAAATATCACGTGTATACTAGTCAAGTAGGTGTGAAGAGCACTTCCCATTTCATCCACAAGGTTCCCTTTTTCATAGACTACTTTGGGGTTCCTAGGACCACCCCCATTGTTGTAGCTTAAGGCTTATGGTAAAGGGGTTATGTCCTATTTTTAAGCGGACGGGGCGTACCCTTATCCAAACCTGCAAATTAAGTGTTTTGAATGTGGAGTGTTTTTTTAATCTTTTAGACTTAATTTTGTTTATTCGTTTGTCATTTGGCAACCTTTAACACACGTGTAGTTAGAAAAGTTTTCTTTGAACTCCTTTCTTTGACAAGCATTTTTAGGTCCTGCACTCAAGCATTAGTAGTTCTCCAAGCAAGTCACATTATTTAAAATAGGATTAAGGATGAAGATATTACATAACAAATAATCCAACTAAAAATTCAAGGAAATCTTTACAATTAATGAACCATACAAAATCCTTGATAAATGTTCACTCATTTAAACCAAGAATGAAAGATGAAGTTTCCAATTAACCAAATGTTAGAAAATGAAGAATAAAGTTTATTTTTATTCTCAAGATCACCTTAAGGTGCAAGAGAATAGCATACACAAACTTTATCCCAACTATATAGAAATGTAAAACTTCAAATTAAAGGACCATAAAAATGCTTTGTAAAAGTTTCATTCCCTTAAGAAAAATGAATAATCAAATTTCTAAGTTAATCCAAATGCTAAAGAGATAGAGATAAAAGTTGTTTTTGATTCTCAAGATGAAAAAAGGTGCAAGAGAAGAGCATACACAATATTTGGTCTAAATCAAGTAAAACATGGAAATACAACATTCATCAAAGCATTATACATGCTAGAAAATGATCAGTTTTACAATAAATAGAAAACATGTAATTTATGTAAGTATAAATCTCCAATTTATGTTTTCATTGCATATTTAACTTCAATACCTTTCCAACACAAAACAAATTAAGTCATTTTTGGTTCGGGAGCAAAATTTATGGCCTTCGGAATATGGGTTACGCATATGATCTTATACTCACGGGTATGCACTTAACATGTACTCAAAAAATGTTAAGAAACATCCCTTAATCTGAAAAAAGTCAAACTTTTCCAATCAAGATTCAATTTTGACAACAAACCATAATATTAATATATGAATAGAAAACTCAATGCTATCAAACATTAACATTCATGATAAAAACTTAACATTTTCAAGAAATTGACAAAACTAGCATGTAGAATGTTGAAAATTCAAGTTCTAAACATGAAAACATGGAGATATATTGAAATTTTCTCACCAAGATTCAATTTTGACAATGACCCACAACATTAATATGTAAATAGAAGAATCAACACTATCAAACACTAACCTACATGCTCAAGAATTTAAGATTTTCAAGAAATTGACAAAACTAGCATGTAGAATGTTGAAAAATGAAGCTCTAAACATGAAAACATGGAGAAATATTGAAATTTTCCCATCAAGATCCAATTTTGATAGCACTTCACCTCCTTTATACCTACAAGGAAGACTCAACACATGCAAACTCAACAAAACAAGTTAAGAAAAATAAGTTAGATCAACATGTGCAAAAGAGGGTTAGTAACCAAAATTGAAACTTAACTACAAAAACTTGAAATTAAGTGCAAATGACAATGGAGTAAGTCCCACCGAGCATGCCAAATGTGTACATGAATTATTTAATAAAGAAAAGTAAATCAAAGCTAACACCTAATTGTTTCAATACAATGCTAACTAGATTAATATACCATCATGCTTAGAGTTTAAATAAAGCTAATCTATTAACATATTTGCATTAGAAAATGAAATGAACATTCAAAAAATCATGCAAAACACATTAACCTCTATCTCTAACTGAATTATAATTAAATGAACCTATTTATATCCTTAGTAATCAAAGGGTTTGATTGTATGCTTAAATTTCAAGGTTTCAAGAGTGGAGTATTTTCAATCCATGGCTACAAGACCATTTGACATATCTCCATATGACTTCAAACTTGGAATAATGAATGTAAGAAATTAAAATAGCTAGCTCCCCCTGATGAAGAATGCTCTAAGATGATAAAATGGCTATAGCTTAGGCTCTATGATCATTTAGGTGTAAGTAAAAAGGTTAGAGGAGGGTTCATTTTATAACCCAATGATTTGAAGAAGATTTGCATCCTCTTGTATGTGGGATAATATAAAATCTAGGTTAGTTATGGATAAGCATGGTTTTGAAGTGGTTGAGTCCACTTTAGGAGAGTTTAGTTTGTGAAGTACATGAACTCATTCCCAAAACTTGAAAAAGAGTAAAACAATACATGAAGTGCACAACACTTCATATTACTATAAATGATTTTTTTATTAAGGGTAAAAGGATTTTTGGATGGGATCCTACCTAGTTACAAAATAGGCCTAAAGCCCATATAATGCATTACAAAGCAAGATATATAAACAAGACTAGTAATAAACATAGTCAACAAGAAACTCAAAGGTAGTGGGAAGAAATTACAATGTCAGCACAATATCAACACAAAGTCAACTTGACGCCTTCACACAACAACAAAATATTTGGGAAAATAAGAAATAGAAAAGGGAAAATAACAGATAAGTATTGAAGGAGAGGCTAGAAATTTTTTTCTTATGGCCCTCCTTGTGATTCGTCACATTGCAAGGGAGTGAATGCTTATGTTTGTCTCATCTCGAATGTATTGTATTCCACCCATCCTCGAGTCATCAACAAAACAAACTCCAAATGCCAATTTGATATAATCTCTATAATTCTCCCTCTAGAAGTCAAAAAATTTATGAGAGTATAGATTAAATTTGGGGGAAAGCACCCTAAATGGTGGCTTCTTTTTAACAATCTCGGTGGTGTCCCTCATAACCCCCTCTAAGTTTTCCACTGGGGATTTAGCCAAAAATGGATTGGAAGTCATGTTTTATGTATGAATGATTCTTTGGCCTTCAAAGGCCCTTTTTACCTAAATAAATTTTCAATGTTCCCTTCAAACAAATCCATAACCCTATCCTGAATTTTAAAAAATAGGGGACAAAGCCCTCTCACTTATTTTTCCCAAAATAAGGGCCACCTAAACTAAAGTTTCAAAGTATATTTCTCTGGCTTAGATAATGAATCCTCCTCTTTCTCATCACATGAATCCTCCTTGTGGTCTTCTTTGTTATGGTCTTCATCACGTTCTTCCTCAATATAATCTTTAGAATCCTCCAGTGTAATCTTCGAGGCTTATGCAGTGCGCAAAGGTCACGATAGAGAAAGTGAGAATGATCTCAAGCACGAGGGAGACCACCCCTTGTTTATATCCCGATCATTTCCTTCAATGCTATCCACCACCTCATATAATGGTGGATCTCCAAAAACTTTGTTGTAGCGTCTCGACTAGAGCGGGGTTCCCCAAAATGTCGACTGTCCCACCCACAGAGAGTCTTGTACCAAAGTAGGGTTTGAAAATCCATTAAAAGATATTAAATCAACATTGGTAAACACATCTATCTCCCTATTAATACCTTGCACTTCCTTCACCTGTAAGTATTTCAAAAATATGCGTTGTTTCCCTAATCCCATCCACTATTCGATTAGAACAGAGGCAAGAGGATTTAATCTTCCATTCAAGAGATAAGAAAAGAAAGCTACCTGCATTATGATTAACTAATTTACATTTGAGAAAATAAAAGGAGAGATATCGTACACCAATTTTTGATTATACACACCATAGTTAGATATTAGTTGAATAAAAGGAGCCCAAGATCTACCTACGGGAACATTTATGTGCATTCTCATAGTGATCATTTGGGTCTAAGACATAGTTGTTAGATCCACAACTAGAAAATCTCCAAGATATTTAGAAATCCCTCAATAATTCCTTGTCCCAAAACTCTATCGCGAGTAGAATCTTAACCCATACTTGGGAAATCACTAGAGGAGCATATTGTTTAGACCTGACTAGGGTGCCATCTAGTAATGTGTAGAATGGTGTTTCCAAATAGCTATGTCCCTCCATTAATCATCATGTGTATGTATTCTTCCTACATAAATATAAAAAGGAAGGATTCACATGCCATGGCCGACACATGAAGGCCCCGTTGGCTTCGATTTTCTAAAGACCCAAGCTATGCGAGAGAGTTGATATTGGGCCTTATTTCAGCAAAATAACCAATTAGTGTAAAACAATATTTTTAGGGATTTCTCCACCCATGCATCCAGTACTTTCTGTGGATGGACCCTCTGCAACCCATTCAAAAGAAATAGGAGGAAAAAAGAACCCTTTATATTACACCTAACACCGATACATGATCTTTCTAATTGCATGGTTACGAGCTAGGTCTAGGTTCCTTGTTGGAATAGTCTCCATTTTAAAAATATTAAAAAAATAGAATGAAAATATTTCCTTGAAGGAAATATGAGCTATTTTTAAATTGTAGCAATAATACCATTAAAAATATTTAGAAAATTTACATTTGATAAATGTGATACTTCATTTCTATATGTATAGATACATGGAATATTAAAACAATATGGAAGATATTTATCTTTATTTGACAATAGACAACAATGGGGAAGTAACAAGGGTAACTTAAAAATAAAAATATTAGATTTAAAAGTGTACAAAGAATAACATAAAGTTAAACAAAACACAATTGTGAATACAATGAAGATTTTGTAAATTGGGATGGAAAAGTAATTAAATAGGTGAGATGGATATGTTTTGTTTAAGTATGCATATTACCTACATTATTAATTTTTATTAGGTTAAATGCCAGCTTTTAAAGGCTCCCTCAAACCTTATACCCATCACCAAAAGATAGACCAAGATTAAATTTTTTTACAACAAAATATGGTATAATGTAAAAAATTCTCAATCCTAAAAAAATAAAAATCCAATGACCTAATAAGGATTAGCATCAACCATCAACCTAAAAATAACTCCAATAGGGAAAAACAAAACTCTATTTTCCTAGGGAGAAACAATTTTTTTCCTAAAGTCAACAATAAGTGAACCATTATTTTGGACATCACAACATCATTTTCACATGTTATGTGACCCTAGTTTACTCTCCTTTCATTTTCTTTCTAACCACGGTTGATCCTCCTCCTTTAAAATAGGAATGAATATTTCCTTAACCCCTAGGGAGAATTTCCTAATTATACCAATGTTTGAGCCCTATCAACTGCACCCCCATTAATGTCCTATAGGATGCACTCTTTAGATGCTCAAGCATATGATTATCAATATCCCCCTCTTATTTAAGTTGTACATTACCTCCAACTATTTAACCATAGGAGTACATGGATCCATCCTAAAATTCTTTATCTTTGGCTCCGCATAAGAAGCATCCTCCAAGTCAACTGGATCGATCCCGATTCTAAATAGAAATTTATATCTACCTCCACATCTAGGTGACTAGGAAGGGAATCCTTCCACCATGATTTCTTTCCATTAACCTTATACTTCATGCTAATGCACTTAGAAGCCAACTGTTCCATAGAAAATCATTTTTTGCACCTAAAAGGAAACCCTTCATAGTTTTGGGGTTGGTACCATATTATTTCATGAAAAATGAGTTCCATTCATGTTGGTATAGATTGGATGAGGTATCCAAATCCACCATTATGTGGGAAAAAGTAGTGTGTTAAGTCAATGGCTAGACATCTACCCGATTCATTTCACAGACATCAGTCCTATCCTCACCCCAAAATTGCGGTAGAAGATGGGGCGGTTTGACACAAAATATTTTAGAAGAAATGGTTTTGTTGGTAGGATTAAAGTATATGAACTAGGGTTTCATAATAAAATGATACTTACGGTGATCTCATAACTTCTAGAGGATCAAATCTCTAATTGGACCATATTAAAGCAAACAATAAAAGCTCCAGGATATGTTTAAATGTCAACTTTACCTTCCATAATAGTCAAATAGTTTGTAAAAATTCATGAGTAAATGTTGACTTTACCTGTAATAAATGGGTAAAGATTGAGTTTATATTTATTGTTATAAAATTTATATTCATTAAATTGTGATTTCAATCTATTTTTAGTAGTATGAAACATTTGGATGGAAATTAAGTACTAACCATATATACATAAACGACAAACACTTATCAATAAACCTTCTAGTGACTTCCCATTTCATAAAGCCAAAATGCATGGTATGTCACTTCAAGAAAGGAAGAAAAATACCGAAGTAACATTTGAACAAGATCGCTCGCTCTTGTTGGAATATTATGGACATGAGAAAAGATATTGTATTGACTTAACAATGTATATATTACTAATTTCACTTCACTATTAGTGATATAATACATTTATGGTTAAAACATTACAACTGATTAGGTTGAAGTACAAGTAACTATATACAATAATTCATATTGTCAAAATTAATTCAAAAATATTTTAACGATACCTATAAAATGATTTAAGAAATACAATAACCCTTCATCTTCTTGCATGCATCGAATTCAATAATGAATTAAAATCAATTTTTATAGGTAATTATATATTTTTATAACTATGATTTTCTTAGTGTAGTCCTATTTATATACATACATTTTCGTTAATCCCAACTATCTCTCATGACTTATATAAATGGTTTGTAGAATTAAAAACCTCGCAGAGGTTATCTTTTCAATACTTTTGCATCTTCATGTCGATGACATCTCTACATTGTATGTAAATAATATTAAAAAACATGTTGTTAATGTTGTCGGATATACGTATATAACAACACAAGGTTTTAAATATTAAATAGTTAGATATAAAAAATATGAGGTGTTAATATTAAAAATCATGAGGTGTTAAATAGATATATAACAACATGATATAAAAAAATCATGAAGATGAGGTCTTAAATATTAACAATATTAAATAGTCTATTAACTAAAAGTAAATAAATAAACTAATTAAACATAAAATTAAAAATTATACTATTAAAAAATATGAAATATTATTCTAATATTTTATTAATAGAAATTCTAGCAGAAAATAATTTCAAAACTATAAGAACAAGAAGAAAGAGTTAAAGAATTTGTGTGTTTTGATTGGTGGCTGAATTAATGATAAAGAAAAAATATAGAATAGTTGCATCACTTGTCCAAACGTGCAAACTAATCCCTAAAACGAATATCCGTTGTATAGTAGATTCGTGAAAGCATATGAATTATGGTATGGTCCAATAATGCATAATAGTCTTCTAACTTTAGTATGAAGAAATAGAATCTTTAATTTTTACATTATTAAACAATGTGTCCGGGGATTATTATCTGGCACTGTTTGTAATTTATATTGTTTGAAATGGAAAAAATATTTGTGAATTACATCAAATAAGACGAGCATTACCGTTTGAAAACCTTTGAAAATATAATACCGTTTTTTTGACTAAACCTTTGAAAATATAATACCGTTTTTTTGACAGCAAATGTAATAAAATTATTGGAGGGCGAATTTGGAAAATGTTTTGGACGTTCCCAGATGAAAGAACGAACATAATAATCCCCACTGTTAAGTTGAATGCTTAATCTCTTAAAAATTAATAATCTAATGTCGAGTTCATCACCAACATGAACCTATTAATTGCATTTAAGCGTTAGCAAAATGACATTAGCATATTTAGACATTATTATGTCAAATACTACTATGTACCATATTATTATGTAAGTGGTGATAATTGGTCAAGGGAGTTTTAGAAGAATATACATTTTATTATAGATTTGAAAGATGAAGAACCAAAAAATTGAGCAAGAACAAGCAAATTTCTATAGAACCATTATTGCACTTTTCAGAATTTTAAATCTGTTTTTATAATTTTAATTTCATGGAAAAATGGTTTTCCATTAATAACAAATTATAAATGTACATATTTATTGTATTTTATGCGTCAATAATACTTAAAGTAACTAATGACATTATTATGTCAAATGTTATTATGTAAGTGGTGATAATTGGTCATGGGAGTTTTAGAAGAATATTCATTTTATCATAGATTTGAAAAATGAAGAAGAACCAAAAATTGAGCAAGAACAAAGAAATTTCTATTGAACAATTATTGCACTCTTCCTTAAATTTTAGTGCAATTTTGGACCCCATTGTTTAATATAAAACAAATGTTTACATTGTCTTTTCATTAGTTTAAAGGCCATGTAAACTTATGTCTTTTTGGATTATTTTGCGTAGCTCTATAGAAAAGGCATTTGGGTTCTTTGTGTTTTACAATTGTCCTATTTAATTGTTGTGGTGCATGTGTACTCATGTATATATTTATTATTGGCCTAGATTAGGATCGTATTGGAACATGTTCCTTTTATATGTGTAATATTTCATGTGTTCTCTTATATTGATAGAATCTCAATATTTTCATCTCCTCCTTTTTACGGTTGACTTTCTTCTTGTATTTTTTCTTTTGCATTTAAACATCCTCATGTTTTCTCCCTCCTATGTCTTCTCTCTTTTCCGCATCTCATCATTAGTCATATCTATTTGTTATAATTGTTTTTCTATTTTTACGGTCTTCTACAACCATAATACCACGATTTTGGTCACCCTTCTATGGTTCATTACATTTTCTTGAGTTCCTTAATGTTTATTTTCATTTTATTCGGGTTGGTGTACTCATTGTGTCATATTTCATGCTAGTGAGTACTTTAGTTCCCTTTTAATAGAAAACATTTTAAACTTGAGTCATTTAGTGAAGATGTAAGGCTAGCGATTTTTTTAAATTTTGAACCATCCATTTGTAATAAGTATAATTAGTAGAATCTAGAAATAAGGGTATGTGCACCAAGGTGTGGGAAAGATATAACAAAGGTGGCATGCAAAGAAGATATGAAATCATGTAACACATATGAATCGGGAAATAATGTAAATTACACATCATCAATATACACACATACACATTATATAAAATGTACACATTTTAAGGAACATATACATGTTATAAATTGTACATATTATATGATTTATGAATTAATCATGGAAAAAATTCATTATATTTATTAAATAAATGCTATGTATAAAAGTTGATGATACTTGTTCACTATCTTCTCCTCCGAAATTACTCCTGTTATATTTATTAAGGGTTGAATCTAATCTGTTATTACTAAAAATCCTCCTTACGTACCTCCTCATGATCCACATCCTTTGATGCATTTCCTAATGTTTCTTTTAGGATGGTTAAGGAGAGGGAAACCTTATCTTCTCCTTATAATAATTCATTTCACCCCATTGTATCAGATTGAAGTTATTCTACCTTGTGGCACTAATTGCATTGACGATATTAAATAGGAAGAGTGGAAAGATGTCGAAAATAAGAAAATAATCCATTCTAAGTTGCACTCAGCCCCAATTCATATGAATCTTAGATCTCAAACTTAATCTTTGGGATGACTCCCTTTCTTGTGTTCTTTTGCTATTATATTGTTGTAATTTGCTATTTTTTCATTTCAGGGCAACTATTTTAGCTTCTGGTTGTTTCTTTCGCTTTCTAGAAGCAGTTGATTATTGTTGTCTCATGTGGATTTGGTTTTTATATGGGTTTGGGCACCTTTTTTGTTCTTGGGTAGGGTCTGAGCCAAAAAACCCTCTTTTACCCTTATTTAAAACATGTTAGGTATAAATGTAAACATATAATTTTAGTTTATTTTATGAAATTAAATGAATAACCTTGGTGATGAATTCTATAGTTAGTTTTAATGATTCGGGAATTTCCCATGAGAATGTTAGTTTTCAAAATCTAAATAGATTAGTATTTACTCATTATTAGGATGTTAGTGTTGAACCCAACATTATTTTAGACTAAAATGTTCACCTAGTTAATATTTTGGCCAAAGAATTGGTCCTTTTATAAGTTTTGGACCTTCAAGATTGATTTGAAACAATTTTAAGAGTTTTTGGTGTGCCAAAACTAAAATGTAAAACCCACTCATCTACTAATGATAATGATAAATGAGATGACATTATAACATGAAATTACTTGAGATATGAGGGTAAGTGCAGGAAGTTGATGGACAAATATAGGGTCATCCATGGACATCATATTGCAAATAACAACATAATATCAACTTGTAGGGATTATTAGCAATACATACACTCAAAATTAGACAAAATTATATTAATATGAATTGTAGAATCTAGAATCTAGTTTCTAAAATACTAATTTTTGAAAAAATGGACAAGATTAGCTATATTAAACACTCAAAATTCAATGACTTGGTATTTTTATTAAAAACACCGATAAGATTATAGTCCGTTTGCCCACAATTTGGATGACCAAAAATTGATATATATTTTTTTCCTTTAGTGAGAAGTTATATGCCACTATCTATCTTGGGATGGATTTTATTTTGTATTTTTTTGAGTAATATTTTATTTTTATGATTTTTTCCGTGAAAGTGGTATGAAAACATAAAGAAAACAGAGCACTTTCCGTTTGCCCGCCATAACTTCATCAAAAATATTGAAATCAAATAATTTTTTTTTTTGAACATGTATATAATTTCACCACGGTTGGGATGGTATAAGTTTTATCACATTCTGATAAGTGAAACAAATTTTGCAGTCTTAAATGTAGACATAAACATTCACGGGAAAAAGTGTCTTAAAGACCTACTATTAGTAAAAAATTATAAAATGATATTTATCCTCTTCTATTCACTTTAAAATCAGTATTTCTACAAAGCTAATAGTCTCCCCTACACAATGGTACCATTTTTATGACATATTTTTTACTTTTCGGCATGGTTCAAGTCCATGAAGACTAAATTTGATGTTTTGCTGTTTTTGATGTAAAATTTAGGATTTGATGTCCACTTAATTGTCCCAACTTGCTGCACTTACCCATGAGAGGATAGTGAAATAAGTTATCTTTTCTAAAATCAAAAATAAGTTCATTTTTACTTCTATCCCAAACACATATGTGATCCTGCAAAAATAAATATAACACCCAAACACAAGTGCAAAACTTTTAATTAGATTTTTTGTTTATTATTAGTAAATGGTTTTTTTATGGAGACCATACCCCAACACACCATAAGGGTCAAAACGTAGATACACCAATAGAGCATGGAAATCAAAGGTCAAAAAAATAAATATACAACATAGCCCCAAGAAAAGGCAGATGAAACATCCAACATATAAAAAACACAACACAATAGGTCCACAAAAAAACAATGACATGCACACGGTAGAGAAGAACAACTCAAAAACATAAGGCCACTAGCCTAGATACAACAAAGGTTACAGTGAAAAAGGACAAGCCTCATGCCTTATCCAAAATGATGGTGGGTTTTAGTTTATTATGTCCTTTCCTCCTCCGTTCCACCACCATCTAATTCTCGTTATCATCTTCTTCTATGATCGGAAGAAAACTTCAAGATTCTTGATAGGAATGTGACCCTTAACAAGGGGCAACGAGGCACAATCCATCGTATAATCATCAATGAGCTCTTGGGTGGAAGAATCTTGTTTAGTCTAAGCAGAGAAAAGATGTAGAGGCTTCTCCTTTAGAGGGGGAGCATAAACCTTTGAGGGCTTTGATTGTTCCTTCGACTGGGTCTAAATTAGGGGTAACTACAAGATGTTCTAAAAGAGAATCCTTCCACCATGCTAGTTTTTCCTGTGTCTGCGGAATGCTCACAATCATCGAGAAAGATGTCTTGTTTTAAAGCACCTTTGACATATAAAGGATAAACCTCCATAGTCAATCCTTTGAACTCAATGTCTGTCACCTATTTATAGGTTAATTTTTGCTGCAAGAGTTTGAGATATTCCAAGATCTACCAAAAATTTGGTGTAAGTTGTATGAGTTTTACTAGAGATTTTATCATTGACTTTCATAGTAGATCCTAAGGTATTTCCTATAAAAATAAGGAAATATTTGTTCCAGAGATGTAATGGGAGTCCTGGAAAGTGGATCCAAACAAGGTAGGTATCAAAGGAATCTTTTAGAGGATAAAAAGATGGATACCATGGCTTGAACATGAGTCCATGTTCACCCCAATATTGGTCAAAATTAAATCCCTATCCTTAGGGGTTTCAAAAATAGAAATAAAATAAGCTTTACAATAGAGGTAGAGTTCAATCTTACCCTTTATTTTTTCCTCCATTTTGAGAGATCCAATTGTGAAGTTAGGTTATCTTGGGGCAAGAGCTTATGGAATTTGTAGATGAGGCCCAAGCCTGAGATAGATTTTCCTCTTCCTTGAGAACAATTTGCAGTATATCCTCCTCTAGCTTGTAATCGGTGTCTTCTGCAATGGTTTTAATATATTGACAACATTTCTTGTACTTTCCTTACGTTAGGAGACCACTACAACAAAGGATTTTCTAGATCCACCATGTTTCCCTTGACTTTTGCTAACCCAACACTTACTGTTACAAACATTCACAAAAGTTTAGAACCCAACATCCCTCAAAGATGAAATACAACATCTTAAGGATGATTCTCATGCCCATGCTAGTTATTCTTCTACACCTCATCTTAATCCCATGTCAACTACATGTTCTCATACAAATATAAATTCTTCGCTACTACAAGATTGCCTCTCAAG
Organism: Taxus wallichiana var. yunnanensis; assembly: GCA_018340775.1. Taxonomy (NCBI): domain Eukaryota; kingdom Viridiplantae; phylum Streptophyta; class Pinopsida; order Cupressales; family Taxaceae; genus Taxus; species Taxus wallichiana. The sequence goes on from CM031243.1 coordinate 715,174,708, forward strand.
TTTGATCTAAATTCTAAGAAACATGATATTCTTCTTGAGCTCCTCAATCACTAGTTGATAAAATTTCTACCTACTCATTACTACCATCCTTATCGGATTGAAAAATACAAATTTCACCTAATTTTCAATTATTATAAAATCAATGGACATCATGACAACAATTTATATGATTTCAAATGAATAATTAGGAACCTTAAGCATCATGGTTTTATTTAATTTTCTAGACAACATCCTCCTACATGCTCATCTTGAATTAATAAATCCCAAATGGATCCAAAATTTGCATCTTCTATGTCTAATGAGCATCATGCCATAATTACTAATGTTCCTTCTCTGGTAAGTCAAGATCCACTTATCCAAATCACTGTCATACCACCTTTAAAAATACTTACCCCATTACCTCCTTCAATCAAGTCCTCTACATCGTTACCAATTACAAATAAACAAACACATCTAAAACTAATTACCCCATTACCTCCTCCCATCAAGTCATCTATAACATTACCAATCCAAAATAAGAAACCAACATCCAAGGAAGCACCACCACTTCTAGCACCACAAGCTGAGATCCCTAACCAACCTCCTCCAATTAAACATATAATTCATATTTTGATCAACATAGCTCTTACACGTATGGTATTTCTCACATAATCACATATATCTCCATAACTCATACACTTGGGAAACATCATAATTCCCCCAATCTATCACTCTTGGATGCCTCTAGTATATACTTATAGTTTCTCTAGTACATTTCACACTCTCGTACTTTAGCATCTACTCTCGATTGCATACAATGTCTCCATTACCCGATGGCACACTCTAGTTCTATGGTTCATACGCAACAATTGTGGGGAAAATTCCTAAATGAACCTCACATTATTTAATCCTAAGATTCTTTTCTATATGATTTGTGCTTTATGATGAATATTTTCAAGCATTCTCACGTCACTTTTGGTATACACATTGTATCATCATTTGTAGATGACACTCTTTTTCTATGGTTCATTCTCACTGTTGAGGGAAATAATCTAAATGAACCTCATCACATGCACATTTTATATGGGAAAATGTGGATCTCCTCCTTTTAACATCCTAAAATTGCAACATACCATCATATTCACACAATATCTACATATCTTGGTTACATGAACTCTTTTTAGCTTATTCTACTTACATGTTATACTTTGTCACCATGCTAGTTGGATACTTAGTATGTTATTATATTTTTCTATACACACATATGTGTTCACTTGATATCTTTTGGTGAATACAAGACCTTTCACAAATTCATACATAATTTATGATACTTGACATTTCTCCTTATCAGTCCCTCCGAGGCTCCTGGGGCATCTACCTTTACTACTCTCACACTTTACCCATCACAAGTTCTATTTTAGCATTATTTAGTACTTCTAATTAGTGGAACTTTACCTCTCACTTGATCTCAACTTACAATTTATGTCTATGAAATGTAAATGGGTGCTTCATGTGTAGCATTTTCCTTGCATAATTACATCAAACCATGGTTATCTACCACAATTTTCTTTTTATTTTTTATTATTATTTTTTACTATTTTTGGGCTATGCCCTATGGTATGCCTCTTCATTATTTTCTATTATTGCTTTGGACCTAATCGTATTGTGACATTGTGAGTGATGTACGATGTATAGAAGAAATTTTTTTGGTACATCTTGTCTTCATAGGTGCTTGCTACATTATTTCATATTTTATGTTAGTTATATCAAACTAAAACTTATTCCTAGCCTATCTTGTTTGCATGTGCCTTGGTTTCAACCATTGCATAACCCGTAACCCATACATATATCCATTATCGGATATGCATATAAGTATCTAGTCCTCTCATTTGGACCACCTTATCTTACTTTTGTTACATGCACCTCAAACAAGGGGGCATCATTTAGGTGAGAAAATCATCCTCATAGTAGAAAAAAACTATAGATAAGAGAAAAAGTACAAATTTGGAAATAATACACATTCACATAATGGTACAAAATTAGAATAGGGTTAGAAACAATGACTTGACATTAGTGCCAAAATCATACAGGAATGATGGGTGCTTGTTTCCTAGGGAAAATAGTCAATTTCTCAATTCAACATAGTTTCTAGCAGTTCACAACACATTTCTATAGATATCGTCACTTGACTCAGTTTTAGAATTCTCAGAATCGATATTCAATTTATACTCGATTACAAATAGTTACATATAGTGACATGCAATATGAAGTGGCTTTTATTTGGGAAGCATCATGGATGGAGAGTAAAAATATATATCTCGCAAACACTCTTCTCTTAGCGTGACATTTCTCCAATTTTTTTTTCTTAGAGCGAGATTTCCCAAAAAAATCATCTCGAGCATGAGATCTCTCAAAAAATCATTCTTGGTGTGAAATAACCCAAAAATATTACCCATTCTAAAACAAATTCAGTAGCATCTCCAAGAAAGTTAGGATAATTTCCTATCTTTTACTCTCTTATACATAAGGGGCATGCTTTCTTTTTACACACTTCTACACTTCTACTTACTTATACACATGTAAATTTGATTTTTCATATATGTAATTTAACTATTTTCTTGTTATTATTTTTATAGGTATGTCCTTATACACAACAAGAAACAACTCACATCAATAAACACAAGCTCCAACACATACACTCGAACCATACGATATACTTCCCTTCCTAGTTTCCACACTTCTCTTTACAATCACGTCACATTTCACTTATCCACTTGTACGCTATCAGATACACTCTTCTCTAAAAGATAAAAAGGTATGCATATTCTATCTACTTTATGATATTGAGCATTCAATCAACAACATAAAGTGGGGGAAAAATGTAGACACAAAATCTATGCACTTGGGTACATTTTTAGGTCCTAGAGAATACTAATATATACATGATTCCTAAGGAACAAAATAGTGGTTGAAAAAATCTTTTGGGCCTTTTTGATTTCTCTCTTTATTTTTATTTACCTTAAAAACCTTCGCTTTGCTTGTTGATACTTTTTTGATTTATCTTTTATGGCCTTGGATAGTAGTATCCATTTAGGAAAGGTTTTCCTGTGTTCTCATGTCCCTTCTAGGTGTTCCTGACCCTATTTGAATTCCTCTTAGTATTTTTGGGTCTATTTTACTTTTTATAATCTCTTACAACTTTCATTACGCCTTTTAGTTGTCAATTACAAACTTAAGACAAGGGAATCATACACACACACACACACACACACACACACACACACACACACACACACACATAGTTATAATTATCAAATAAAGGACCAAGCACTAAGAATTATCTACTATCACCTAATATTGCATCCAAAGGAACATGAGAATTTCAAAGGCATACATCTAGCACATCCATACAATGGACAAGGGTTGCATCACTCTGCATACACAACATAGGAGGGGAAATTCATTTTATTCCATCTCACACATTTTCATACTTGGAGCATTCTAGATCTATCCTACTATCATAATGAAACTTGCACAAGGGAAACCTAGGGAATCATTACACACACATTAATACAGAAATAATGGAGTATGAGATGTAGTGAAACAATCGGTACTAAGTTCAATCTGTAGGTGACCATTGGGGTCAACCTGACTTCACATTCTACAACTTTTTTTTTACGTTTGATATTGTTTGTAGACATGTGTAGGTGGAATTTGTTTGTGGGTTATAGGTATACTAGAATATATAGAGCGAAGCTAGAGTGACAAAATGAAACTAACAAAAATCTCTCTCTAAACAAAAAAGGAAAAAACCTGAGCAACTGATTAGTCACTAGGGCTCGAGTCCCTAAATTAGTCACTAGGGCCCGAGCACTCCCATCCTCCCACGAGATATTCTATCTTACACATTCACGAGTTCCAAAACTTTTAGTGAGCCTTGATAACACATCTTATTGTTTGTGTCAACAATTCTCCTACCTAGATCACATCTAGATTGTGCGAAATTAGATAAATCACCTTCTCCTCTCTCTTCCTTAAGGTTTCATATCATTACATGATTATTTATTTTGCACTAATGTAATTTAATTCTTTTAAATAATTAGTTACATTATCTTACTCTAAAATAAAATATTTTATTAACTTTATATTAAATCACTTGGTATAAGATTCTAGATTATGAGGGTTTTGGTTTTCATTGTGTTAGATGCTTTGAAACTAGTGATCGGATTGCAGATAGTGGATGCTCTAAGAATAATGAAAATAAATCTACTTGGGGGATTGAGTCTCTACCCAAACACCTACTATTGATGCTACTTCAAATACTTCTTGAGAACCATCCTCACCTCCTTATATTAACACTCCCTTTTAGGTTTTGAACACCCCGATTCATGATAAGACCCCTTAGTCCCTAAAGTCTCTTACCTCACCTAGGGTGTTCAAGGATTGTTCTTCCCTTTTCCTTATTTTATGAACCTTAATCCAATAGCCTATATTGAAGTAGTTATCCCACGTGATCTTGAATAAGATTTTGATGATGACCGGTGTAATTGGACGATTGTCTATAATAAGAAAATAATGTCATTCTAGGAAGAATTTATGTCCATCTCATTTGGAAAACAAGTCACCATATTAACATCCTATCTATTTTTGACCCTTTTGTTTGTTGGATTCTTCTAAATTCTTATTGTCATTGGATCTATGTATTTTTTTGTGCATTTTTTTGTTGTTTTAGCTTGGCTGCTCGCTTATATGTAGTTTATTTTGGTCTTCATTTTTATCTCAGATTTTGGCCTTTTGTTAGTGTGTAGGACCCTAGTAAAAAAACCATTATCCTTATCTAAAAATATATTATAAATTATTAGTGCACAAATCCTATTAATTTTTCTAGGAAATACAAATACATAAACATGATATTATAGTAAGAAATATCCAATTATCTAGTATATGAGAATGGGTTTTATGCTGTAATTTGAAATAAATCAAGAAATTAGGATTTTTTCTAAGGAACTTATATTTTATAGAGAGCATAAAGAACTATGATTGATTTAATATTCTCAATTTTTTTGAAGATGAAGTGGGTTGAGTTTCTATTAAGTTACTTATTCGTATTAACATAAAGAAGTGCTAAGTATAACAAATTTCCTAATGCAATAAGTAGAATAAATTTCTTATTGACTAAGATTAGATTACAAGTCGTAGAGTTTCATTATATGAAGGATCTATAAAGAATATAGTTATTTAATGGAAGAATGAGATGCATGTACTTAACAAATAAATTGTGACACAACATAAGTATTGGAATATTTTGTAGAACAAGAATTATTGTTCAAATTAAATAAGTATTCATATATAGATGGTCAATTTTGAACATTGATTAAGGAAAATAGTTATCAAATTTTATAAGGTCATTATAATCGTAAAAGTACATTTATGAAGTACATAATTTTACATAATATTATTGAAAATGTTCCCGCACATATTTAGGATTGTGGAGTGTTTATGTTGATGTAAGGTAGAAGTAAAAAAGAAGGATTTTGTCACCCATTACCTATTCCTTATAAGGCACAAATACATTTAAGTATGATTTTTTCTAGTTTGTTTAGTAACAATGAAAAAGGGTTAAGGGGACCCTACCCCATACAACAAGATGAGAAAAATATAGGACATTGAGGAGCAAGACAAACCAACCTCTACCAACAACACCATAGATCAAAACAACAACAAAAACAAACAAACAACAATACAACAAAACCAACAATAATCTCAACAAAAATCCCTCCCTTTTGAGATCTTAGCTACATTTTAAGGGGGTGATTGTGCCTTTCTTTTTCTGAGTGAAAAATTTCCAACCCTCTTCCATATTAGGATTTACATTTTCATTATTATGGATTGGAATCAAAACTTCAATGTTTTCCCCATAGTCTTGGGAATCAAATGGATGAGCCTGAACATCCTTACACGCTTGTTGCACTTCCATCACTTTTGGATCAGCCAATTTCTCATAAACAAAATTAAAATCACAAACCAATGGATCATTCACTACTAGGTGATTAGAATTAGAGTTCTTCCACCAAGAGCTTCTACCTTTAGCATGTTTATGAACCAAGTGACAATCTACTGCTAAATGGCCAAGAGAGAAGCATGTTCTACATCTAAAGGGAAACCCTTCGTAATCTAGGTTTTGAATCCAAGTTCTATCTTCAAATTTAAGTTCAATAGTAGCAGGGAAATCCATAGATGTATCCATATCAACCAAGATTCGAGCATAAGTGGTGTGCTCAAAATCTTCAGTTTTGGGTCAATAGCTAAACATTTCCCTAAAGTGCTACCAATGATTTTTTCTGGTTTTACTAAGATACGAAAAGGCTTTTTTTCCTTATTTGGTATCATGGATAAAATTTACATGACACCACATATTGTAGTATGTAGTTAAGTTAGTGACATAACACATATTTTTATGTTATTTTAAGGGAAATTGTAAGCCTCCATGTATTTTTTCATAAAATAGTTTTAAGGTCGGAGTTTTCTTTGAAGTATATTTCTACAATTATTTTTGGAACAAGATGAATATAAATTTTCAATTCATTTAAACATATCATTCACAAAAATTTCTAGATATGGCTAGTTAATAGAATATTGGGAAATTTATTTAGATTATTTGATCAAGAAAACCAATGAAAAAACATTTGAAATTGGTACAAGATGAATTTTATTACAATAAATCATCTCATATTTGTATTTATTTTTATTAAGGATAAATGTTTTTTGACTGGGACCCTACCCAAGCACAAAAAGGTCATCTACAAAGATATGGCTAGTTAATAGAAGTTTGGGAAATTTATTTAAATTATTTGATTGAAGAAAACAAATGAAAATGATTTTGAAATTAGTACAATATGAATTTTATTACAATATATAATGTCATAGTTGTATTTATTTTTATTAAGATATATATTTTTTTGACTAGGACCCCTACCAGGAACAAAACGACCATCTACCAAGATAAGACAATGAAGGTCAAAAGAAAAAAAAAGAAAAATGATGTGAGACAAAAAAAAGAAACAACAGATAACCAAATCCAAACCAAATGTAGTCAAATGAAAGTGGAAGATTGAAATCAGTAATGCCAACAATTTCAACGATCAAAACTACACCAAAGTCTATTAATTTATTGGGGATTTTTTTTTGTTTTAAAGGTCAGTAAGCGTTATAAATATCAACTATGTTTAATTAATTATGGCTAACAATCTTTATTTGTTCATAAGGTAGTCATACTAAAATTAAATAATTAAATATTATTAATCTATTCCTAAATTTATTTTGGGATATAATTTTCTGATAAAGTCTCCATTAATTTCCCTTATTATTGTTGACTAAATCAATTTCATTAATATACTTGATTAATTCCATTTAAGTTTAATTTAGTTCGGTTTAGATTTTTTTCTTAAACACTTAACAACCATACCCCACATTTGTTAATATTTTTCCTTTAGTTAAATTAATCCCTAGGTCATTGTCTATAATGACCATAACATTATCTAATTCCTATAGTCCAATGCCCCAAAAAATATTAATTAAACCATACTAGCAAGGGTCCATTTAATCCTAACACACTAAGGGAACTAAGTGGCCCCATTCACAAATACACATATATTTAATAAAACTTACTCCCATAGAATGCCAACTTAAAACTTATAGGAATGATTATCTAAAAGGAATAATAACCATATCGTACTAAGCCAAGAACTCATATGCTAATCAAACACCACAATCAATAAAGATGAAATTTTTTTCTAGAATAAATTTACACAAACCTTTCCAAACAAATAAAAAAAATATCCTATATTATTATGGAACTCAATAAAATACAATGAGGATGGGCCTTGCTTATATAGAAAAGTAATACTAATCTAAGAACAAGTCAAGGTCATAGATCAAGGCACAAATCAAGGAAAGAAATAGTCATCAAAGAACTAATCAAGACCACATATTTAGGAAAGAACTAGTCATCAAGGATCTAGTCAATACCATAGATCAAGGAAAGAAATATACCTAACAACTAGATAATATCCCCTAATATCTAAATAAAATAAAATAAATATCCACACACATAAGTGGGTGAGGATAAATACAATAAAGGTAAATAAAGTACCTAGGTGAACATGAGCTAAGGTAAATACCTACTCTAACACCCCCCTCAAGTGAAGCTAGGGGCCCAAAATAAAAGTGGCATATCCATAGTATGAGTCCTAGAAACTAGGCCTGATGAGGTACTCATGTACAATATATCCATGAAGAAATATCAAACCAAAAGAAGGAAAGAATCCTACTAGAAGGAAAGAGAAAGAAGAAGAAGAAGTAAGATCTTGCACAAACACCCCCAAGAATTTTTTTGAAACCCCGCATGCCACACAACTCAAGGTAGTGAGGTGGTGTAAAATTCTTCATAAATATGTCCATAACTGCTATTGAGTTGAAATGTACTCCAGTAAAGAAATCAATCCTGAATGTGCTGATGAATGAAGTGGATGTGCATCTCAATATTCTTGGTTTGTTGGTGCTCAACTGGGTTTCTAGAAATGTGAATGGAACTTTTATTGTTATACCAAAGTACATTTAGTGAATCCCATGGGAATCTAAAATATTTCAATAACTATTGAAGCCAAAGAATCTACTAACTCATTGTAAATGTTGCCCTATACTCTACCTTTGAAGATGAAAGTGTAATAGCCTGTTGTTTTTTTCATGCACAAGAAACTAGAGAATAAGCAAGACAAACAAGATAGCCGAAGTGGAATGACTCTCATCAATAAAACTTTCCCAATCTGAATATGTATATCCAACCAACTGAGTAGAACCCATAGTGTAGTGTAGGCCAAAGTGGGAAGTGCCCTACAAATAGTCTAAAATCCTTTTATTAGCATGTCAGTGACTACTATAAGGAGAATATGAAAACTAAGATACAAGCCCTATTGTAAATGAAATATCAAGGTGAGTATGTATCAAGTACATGATACATCCAATTTCCTATACAAAGTATCATCACAAAGTGGAGAGGTACATGTGGAAGTAAGAGTAACCCAGACTTAAAAGGAGATAGACTTAGCTTGTAATCAACCATATAAATACCGAAGAAGATCATAGGTGTACTTTTTCCGAATCAAATAAATCATTGAATCTCTATAAGAAATCTACAATCAAAGGAAATAATGAAATAACCCAAGATCTGTCATATCAAAAGTGTAGAAAGAGCTCTCTAAATACTCTTAATGTGGGAAGAAGAGCTTCAAGTAAGTAACAGATCATCAACATACAAGACAAGTATCATAATATCCTTACCAACATGCTGAAGATATAATGCATGATCAGAGTGGCAATGAATAAAACCAGTATATAGAAGAAACAAATCCATCTTCCCATACCAAGCCTCGAGGTGATTGATTGAAACAAATCCATCTTCCCGAGACCGAGGTGAGAAAATCTTCCCATACCAATCCCGAGGTGATTGTTTGAGACCATAGAGAAACCTTTGAAGTCAAGAAAAAGAGAAGAATCCCGAACAAATCCAACAAGTTGCTCCATGTATATTTCCTCTTGTAAATCTCCATGTAAGAAGGCACTCCTCACATCCATCTCGGTATATGACCACCCCCTATGGTGCAACAATAACAAGTTCAAGGTGTACATAATCCATCTTGGCAATGGGTACAAAAGTCTCGAGTAGTCAATATGTTAAACTTGTGAAAAATATTTGTAACAAGACGAGCATTATAATTTTCAATGGACCCATGAGATGCATATTTGGTTTGGTATACCCACTTACACCTAACCATATTTCTTCTTTTAGGAAGAGATACCAAATCCTAAGTATAATTCTTCATCAATTAAGAATACTCAACTCGCCATCACATCATCCCACTCTTGTATCCTGCGAGCCTTTGAAAAAGATTGTGGATCCCGAGAAATTACTCGACACAAAAGTAAAAATCTTATAGAATGTGTGTGATGATGTTTATGGGTGGAAGATCCTCTATGAAAGGTACTACTCTTAAATCGTAGTACAAGGACACTAAGGCATAATGACAACATTAGTGAGAATATGATCCTCAATGACATCTATAACCTCCTCATCAACCTCCTAAAATAATAGATCCTCAAGATGAGATAAAGAATGAGGCATGGAAGAAGATGAAGAATCATGAGGAGTTAAGTGCCCATCAAACTAAACATGTGTTATAAAAATAACATCATGAGTATCAAGATCTAAAAGTCGATAAGCTCTCAAGTCCTCACAATACCTTATAAAGATCAAGGGTTTTATTTTCTTATCCAAGGATTTACTTTTCTTCTTTAGAAGAGTGTTAGAAAAAACTTCCTATGGAATCAAATTCTCAAATTATTTTTGTGGTTTATGATTATGAATTTAGTTAGCACAATTAACTACTTTTTCATAGTAGATATGAGGTAAATCTCTAGAATGCATCATACAGCTTAACCATTCCCTCAAATTTCTTTTCTTTAATTTTACTAATCCATTCTGTAGTGGAGTATGAGGAACAAAATGTTGGTGAATAATGCCTTGAGTTACCACAAATTTAGAAAAATCAAAGCTGAAGTACTCCCCCATTATCGCACGAAGGTTTTTATGCAACTAAAAGATTGTTTCTTGACCAAAAGCCTTGAACAATTTGAAGTGTGAAAAAACATCACTTTTTGACTTGAGAAAATAAACCCAAGTATGCCTCAATAAATTATCAATAAAGGTAAGTGCATACCTATCTCCATTAAAAGAGGGGGTAGGAAAAACCATCAAGTCACTATGTAATGTTCAAGTGGTGAAGAAGCTCTCTTAGACAAATTCTTAGGAAAAGGATCTTGGTTTTGTTTTCCTAATGCAAAACCATGACAAATTCCCTCAATACAAGAAACTCTAAGAAGACCATCTACAATACCATGAGTTCTCAACTCCAAATATCTATGATTGAGATGTCCAAATATCTTGTGTCAAAATTTACTCTCGAATCGCATGAGAAACCAATCTTGTCTCTATAGAAGAAGTGTCATCAAAAATCTCAAAGTGGTATAGTCTAGAACTATGATCAAAACACTTGAGAAATAAGTGAATGAGGATCCAAAAAGTTCATACTTCTGCCCATGTGGTGTAAAACTCACTATTTTACCTTAAGAAGAATGAAAAATTTGGAATACGTAAAGAAAATTTGTGGTGATGTTAGGAACATATAGTGCATCATGGATAATTCCACCATCAAGGTGTATATCACCTTTTCCCACAACAAAAAAAAGGAAGAATCTCTAACCTAAATTTTGGAAGTAGAACTCAAACCTAGAGAAACACAAGAATCCTTAGAAGAAGTCATGTGATGAGAAGTACCATAATCTATAATCCAACTATCTACAAGTGGTCACTAAGATCTCCCAACAACATTAAGTTATTTTGCCATGATGATTAGAAGGAGGTGGAGTGGAGATAGAATTTTTTGTTTCTTGACTACATTATTTAAGGCTTTCATTCTATTATAACACCTATGTTCTTCATGACCAATACTCCCACAAAAAGAGCATGAAAATCTAGACTTATTCTTTAATTCATAAGACACCTTGGATTTTGAGTTATTTTCTTTGGGTGTAGGAGAATTTGAGATGGAGAAGGGGTGTATTTTGTTTTACTTTTTGGTTTTCCCTTGCCCTTAGGATTAGATACAACTAATGTATTTTGAGAGGTGGAATACTTAAGGTTAGAAAATTTGCATTCTTTGAGCTAATAAGTCTTTCACAAAATATTTCTAAGTTAGGCATTTTGAATGTGTCACCTAATGCATCAATGTTAGAGAAAAAGGTAGAAGAAATAATTTGGAATGGTCCTATCAACTTAGAATCAAGTAAACACTCTTCATATTTGTTATCTCTTCCACTCCCCTTCAATCATGTCAACAAATTCTTGAAGTTGGTAAGATAGTCTATAATTGTTGGAAAATATTCATGTTTAAGAGAGGTGATCTCAATTTCAAGTTGCATGGATCTCATATGACCCACTTTACCATAAAAATCCCCAATTTCTCCTATATTTTGAAAAGAGAGTCACATTTTTCCAAATGAAACAAAAGAATGTCACTTACATAATTTCTTATCAAACCCATACACTCATCAAATTTTCACTTCTATTGAAATTTATCATATTCTCTAGTGAACATTGGTTGTTCTAAAGAAGTTAAAACCCATAATCCTTTTCACTTAATTATTATTTCCATTCATGGTTTCCATGTGTGGTAATTATGTGTTGTTAATGGATCAACATGATCTAATGCAGAATTAGAAAAAGATGTCTTTCTCTCAGAAAATCACCAAAAGAAATGCAAGAACCAAGCAATGCAATAAGACCCCAAAGTAATGCAACAAGCCCCCAAATTTTTTGCACTTTATAATGAGTGCATGTTACAATATGAAACTTTATAATTATAATGAAATTATTAAAATAAATATTTCGAATGGAAAAAATATGAAAATAAGTACTTTTGCAAACAATTACACTCAAAACCGAGTTACCGATAAAAGATACAAATTTCTATTTATTTTAGTTAGCACTAAAACACAATAAAATAATCTTGTCTTCACTCAAATAAAATGAAAGGGGGCTGGAGTTAAGCACCTATTAGTACAAATTACAAACTTAAGCCCTCATATTACCATACCATATGACCAAGGGCTAAGGATTTTAATGGGCATTTGCATAACTTACTATTATAGGTCAGGTCTTTGCTTTTTTTCAAGAAAGTCACATCCAATTCCTCCTTTTGGTAAATATTACTATTTTAGGACTGTGTGGACAATGACTTGCGCAACCAAACATAACATTCTATGGAATTTTAGAATTGGTAAAGTGTGCACAACAACCCATGAGCCCATGCCAAAAGAGGAAAGAACCATCATGGTAGAAATACCCTACTGCACGTCACCTAAAAATGCTACACCAAAGAAGAAAAAAACCCAATGCAAATCTTGTAAAACCTAGAAATTAATTTTCTAGGTTTTCTTCCTTGGTGACACAAATCTCGAGGTGAACCATAAAGTGACTCTACAACAACATTAAAATACCAAAAATTGAATTCATCTAGAAATGGTTGAGTTTACAATAAATATTAGGGGTTTTCCACCCTTGGATCCAATAAGGCTCTGTTTTACATAAAAATGCACGCAACAACAAAATACAAACAAATCCTTAATATATGAATATACAAACAAATAGTTTGCAACACAAAACTTATAGACAAATGTCAACAATGTTATCCTACTATGATACCATAAAAAAATGGTAACTAGATCGTACCAAGCCAAGAAATCGTAGATGCTAATCAAACACCATGATCAATAAGATGAAAGAAATTCACCGTAATAACTTTACATAAATCTTTGCAAACAAATAAGCAACAATATCATATATTATTATGGAACTCAATGAAATATAAAAAGAATTAGCCTTGCTTATATAGGTAAGGAATAAAAATCTAAGAATTAGTCAAGGTCATAGATCAAGCCATAAATCAAGGAAATAACTAGTCATCAAAGAACTAGTCAAGACCATAGATTTAGGAAAGAACTAGTCATCAAGGATCTAGTTAATACCATAGATCAAGGAAAGAAATATACATGACAACTAAGATAATATCCCCTAATATCTAAATAAAATAAAAGAAATATGCACACACATAAGTGGGTGAGGATAAAAACAATCAAGGTAAATAAATTACCTAGGTGAATATGAGCTAAGGTAAATACCTACTCTAACATTATCCACAATTAGATTGATTCTTTTTGGGCCTTTAGATCTTAGGTATTTAATACAACCATAAATATCCTTATGTTTAATTTTATTCACTCCTTTGCCCTAATCCATCTAATTTGTGTTTTGCAGGTTTGGGAGAATGGAGGCCATGGAGCTAGGGATGGATTTCTCATTGCACTTAGATGTATACACACATATTTGATGGGTTATTTTGCATCCCTCTCCTAGGATTTGCTTTACATTTTATTTGTTATTTGTATTATTATGGAGAGTCTACCCTATTTTGATATGGGCATTTTTGTCCCATTTTGTTTACAAGTTAAAATGTAATATATATACATAGTTTATGGGGATATACGCATACATACATACATACATACATACATACATACATACATACATACATATGTGTGTTAGCAATGTAGGGATAAAATGTGTATATACACGATTTAGAGAGATAGTGTAATATATATATATATATATATATATATATTTATTAATATTTATTAATATAAAAATCTAAATGTCGGTCATCGAATAAAAACTTAGTGCAGAGATGCATTAGTTGCGGCTATAGTCATTGGGCTGCTTTATTTTTATTAATGATGTTGTGTTAAAATCGGGTGGTGGAGAGTGGCTCCCCACCCTTCTCTTTTTTAATTACTAAAAACAATTAGGTATGGGAGCCACCCCCACCCATTATTATTATTATTATTATTATTATTATTATTATTATTATTATTATTATTATTTTTATATAAACCTTGAGGCCATACCCTATATGTGCACCTCAACACAATGATCTACTTTTTTATAATATAAAACATTTGTTTTATTATAATCTCCTCCAAATATAATATGTTACTTTTCAATATATATTGATTAATATATATATAATATTAAATTTTCATTAAATATATATATGTGTGTGTGTGTATGTATAATTATATTATATATATATATATATAATATTTATATTTCATTTTAACAATCTATTAATCTACGTTTATAACATAAAAATTATAGGGACATTTGTAGTTTATATAAATTTAAATATCTTTATATATATGAGATCTAGTTGATATAATATAAATTTATTCAAACTATATACAAGTAAGTGAAGTGAACATATTTCTTGGATTTGATGAAGGTTATTTAAATGCCTATATTGACTAGTTTGTAATAATGGAAGATTTATAGCAACCAATGTAACATCCTATTATTTCAAGTAACACTAAAGAAAGAAGAACAAGACTAAAAACTCAACCATGTACACCATATTTTTTCATTTATCATTTAAATAGAATATTAGAAGAACATTTTAAAGAAAAACCAAACACATTTTCCTTTATAAATCCATTTCAAATAAATATAGTTTCCATACAAGAACACCATTCTTTTAAAAATTATTGCATAATACAACTTGAGTTAAATTTAAATTTGAAAAAAACATTTACATTTCAATACAATTCCAAAGTTCCTTCTTTCAACAATACTACTTTGATAAATAAAAGTTTACAAGAAATCTCCTTTTAAAATATTTACAAGCCTTCCACTCTAAGTGGAAAAAAATATAACGCGTTTTTACAAAAACAACTTCTTTCATGGGTCTCAAATACAATGTCTTCCTCCAATGAACAATCTTCCAAATCAAGATTTATTTCATCTTCAACTCACAAAAAAGGAAGGGGGACTAGGCAACACTCACCTCCAAAACTTTATTCCAATGAGGAGAATAAGCCATCCTCCTCATTGGCCCCCAAGCCCTAACCATAGAGAAATAATGAATGGATGCGACCAATGACAACTTTCATAAATGCTTCAACATTATAACACTCATGCCAACAATAAAAACAATACATTCAAACACCAAAACACAATATCACAATATATAAATTTCAATACATAGGCTTATAATCTAATTCAAGGGAGAATAGAATAATGGGAACCACCTCCTTTTATCTCCCAAATAAATTAGGGGTTCCACCCAAAATACCTCCAAGTGCACATCCAACTTCTCAACATATCCCTTTTCCCTCCCAATGCAAAATACACAAAGTATAGCAATTTTATCCTTTTCTCTCCCCATAGGTGGAACTCCTACTCATAATCCCTCCATAATGCCTCACAATTCCATTTTCCCTCCCAAAATGGTCCCATTTTCTTTCTCCCACACCTTACTTAAGGTCAAAATCTACCAAACCCAAACAAATCACAGACATACCATCATTCATTTGTAAAACACACAAATAAGTAGTTGAAAAAAGAGAGTATAGACTCTACCTTTCCATCACAATATTCCACAATATTTAAAATCTTCCACTTGCCAACCAAGCAAGTCTCCCAAAATATCCAAGAAAGAAATCAAATCAATTTCCAAAAGAAAAATTGTGCAAATGAAAGTGAGTAACCCCCAAAACTTTAACACAACATAAATAAATAGTAAGATGAGAAGAGGAGGATGAGGTGGCTCTATATAGGATGCCGCATCATTCTCCTCAACTCCACATCACCAAGTCAAGAAACAAAACCAAGAATAATAAATTGGTGGGTGAGGACATGACAATTTTCTTTCCACACACAAAATCTCACTCCAAATCACAAAGGACAAAAAAATAAAAGTTCATGTAAGAAAGTGCAATAATTTCACCTTTTTACCTTCCAAATCACATAATGGGGTCTAATTTTTACCCCTTACCCCATGGGTATAGTTGGTAGGTGAATTTAAGAGGTGTGGGACAAGATTAACTTGTCCCAGAAGCCTCCAAAAATGGATCTAAATTCAAATTTCGGGATTTGAGTGATGGGGATGAGTACGCTTACAAAAATAAATTAAAATCTAATTAAAATCTAGAAAGCAATAAGGAATATCTAACCCATTTAATGACCAAATGGTCACATTTCAAATTAATTTAATTAACATGATTAATCAACTTAAATAAGAGTACATTAATTAACAATAATAAAGTGAAACACATTACAATAATAAATCACATACTCCACCAATAATAAAAGAGGAAAAGGTAAAATCACACATAGCCCATGGTCACATTTTTGAGGTCATATTCCCCATGGGAACCTCCTAAAACCTAACAAAACATAAAAATATGACTAAACAAAAATTTTCCATGGTGACCTTCATTGCAACCATCCAATATCTTTCTATGGTTAGTCTCTTAATCCCCTTTTGTTTATTGTGATATAGTTTCCTGTAAAAATCAAACAATACCTCTTGAGCCTTGTGTTCGCATCAAATACATAAAAAATTAAATACATAAAAATCCTTCAATAATATCATCATATCATGTAATTAAATCATCATTAATGCTAATAAATACTATCAATCATTTACAATTTTCTAATCATCTCAATTCTACAATTTTCACTAGCATCAATGAGATAAAAAACTAATCCAAACATCAAAACATAATCAATACATCAAGGACCTTAAGTTCCAATACATATATAAGATAACAACACCTCATCATCATCAATACTAAAATATCTATCCATGCCTCTAAGAGTCCATACAAACCACAACATGAGTCACAATATCCATAGTGTCTAATAGTAGTCTATTAAAATATCAAACGTGGTACATGTCTCTAATAAAAGTAATGAAAATCATAGAATAATAAGTGTTGAAGAGGAATGGGCATTACATACCCCTCCCCTTAGACTTTCCTTCCTCCTGGAAGTCACGTAAAGAGGTAGGGAAACAAGGAATACAAACATTCAGAATAACCTCTACAAGGTTAATTAAGATACAAAACAAAAAATTTAAATAGGAAAATGGTTGATGGAATCTCAATGAATGACTACAAGGTCTAAGAATAATAGGGAAAATTAATATACACAAGGTGTCCACGTAGCCACACATGGATACAACACATGATGAAAATAAAATATGGTACTTCCAATCAAGTTGAATTACACTTCAATGTTCATTATTTTAGACAAGATTAACAACTACCAATCATGACCTTAAATTTTTACTAGGACCACACCTACTCATAGGTCTAAAAATTTAGGACCACACAAGATGAGGTTTAACAAGGAAATCACCTAAATTTAACAAAGCGTTTACAAGGATGTAGATTATTTATTGGAAATAATTTATATAATTAAGAAGAACTCACTTAAATTTTCATGGTAACACTAACCATAATATTTGTCACAAGGTTTCCATAACTTAAATTTGTACCCAAAATTGTAACACACAACCACAAATCTCGATTTAGAAACCCAATCAATTAGACAACATTTCTATTATTTTTTATGATAGAAAATCTTTGCTCCTACTATTATATCGACACAAGAGGTACCCATTAACTCTATATAACAAATATTTTCTTAATTTTAAGCCCACCCTAGCTCAAAATAATCTTAAATCGTTCACAAGCTTAATATTATAATCCATAGGAACACTAAAGTGAGCTAGGAGAACTAGACAACAAGAGAGGTCCACCTAGAAAATAACTAGAGCAACACACCAAACATCGTTGTAGGAAGCCTATGAAACAACCTGCACCTTCTCTTCCCAAAAGACAAGGGGAAAGCCAAAATGTTCTCCAAAAAGAAGGAAGATTCAAAATTCCTCCATATCCTTAACATATGTTTCCTAAGCTTGTCAATAAGCCTAGGTCACTAATGACCTATTCCAACACAAGAAGGGTGCCTCCCTAAGAACTGGAGACATAGACTCACTCCTAATGACCAAAATCATATACATGTCGAGCTAAGAGGAAAAAGGGTACAACATCCTGAAAGGTTCCAACAAGGGAAAATTACATACATTAATGTTAAGGGAGAAAACACGACTAAAAACATCACTATCAATACGGTACTCCATTATCCATAGGTAGGAGAATAGATTAGAAGGTTATAAAATATTCCACCTTTGAAAATATGGATGTAGGGTCCAATATGACACTAAAATTTTCCTCCATAATTTCTATTTCATTAATGTATGTATTAGGAATAGGATGTTGTTAAGTATAATTAGTAGTAGTGTCTGATGGAAGATAATGGTGCCATCAGTACGGTGTCACCAATAATGTGGAGTACGGTAACAATCAAAGTACAATAGGAATGTTGTAAAAAGTAAATATTTGTCGTAAGTGGTCCGGTAATGTTAAAATGTCAAAGTTTGGGTAATTAGAGAAGTAGGGTCTACATGATTAGGAATTAGAAATATTATATTGGTAATAAGGACAAGGAGTGAGGTCATAAATATTTTGTGTATTTTATTTGTAAAAGTCTAAAAATGTGGAACCCATGTAAAATGATAAGGTTTATCTTATCTTAAGAGATAAGCTTACATGTACCATAAGAGTTAAGGTATGGAATATGATTTCGAATGGATTTCTTATCCTATCTTAGAGATAGGATGGATAAGCTCCTGGAAGTTCTATAAATAGAGAGGCCACCCCCCTCATTTAGCATAGAAAGAAGTAGTGAGAAATATTGTAGGAAGTGTGCAAAGGAAGCCATCAAGTTAAAGGTGTGTTGAAGAAGCCATCGAGAGGTGTAATTGTAAAGTTTCTCCCATAGTCTTGTTGAAGTACCTCATAGGTGAGATTGTAACAATTTCATGTTAATATTATAATTTACTTTGATATTTCAGATTTGTCATCATTCCGTCTTATCATAGTCGATGGTATTCTTGTGTTCGGTTGTTGTTTTGTTTCCAGATTACATCCACCAAACTAAAGGCTGTGCATTAGTAAATAATCATAAAGACGAGGAGTTCCAGTGAAGAATTATCATAGTGCCGGATTGGTGATGACAAGTCCACCCATATGAACATAAAAGTAATCCATTCTACAAGGTGATAAAATCCTTATATACATACTTTCAGTAAATTTTCATACAACTAGTGAGAGGTCCAAAATACTCTAGCATGTAACTTACGTTATAACCATTATACATATGTTTATTTGTTTTATATAAAAAGGGATGTATAATAATTTACTATCATGGTTTTAACTTTGGAGTTCATTACGAGATTCACATTAATTTTTTTATACTTTTCTAGCATTGAAACAAATTATTATTTCATGATTTATAAACATGTTATTATATTAAGTACTAATTACCATAAAATATCATGATAAATTTAGATTAATAACATAATACATGTTATGTTAAGGCTATATGTATATTCGATACATTTTTCTAATTTTTCAAAATTATTTGCAACATCTTAACACCTTAGGGTGCATTTGAGATTAGACACTCATACCGTAGCTCAAGGGAACTTTTAAATTAGTTCTATCATTCAAATTATATCCTTAATAAATTTTGGGCATGTAGTAACAATTTTATACAAACAAAGATGTTTATTTACTTATTTTTCTTGTGTTCAATCATAAATTTATCCATTCCATAATCAAATTTATAAAACACCAGTCATACTTATGTTCGCAAGCACATTTCTTATAAGCTTCTAATAAATGCATTTTTATATTATGATATCCCAATTCTTGTGTCATTAAGGATCATCACCAATGTTGACATGATTTTATCTCCTTCTATATATGCAAAAACATTTATCCATTCTATTTATAAGGAAGTATAGGGGGATTCTTGTTATTTTTCTCATAGTTTTCATTTCTTCATTTAAACTACAAGGTTAGAGTAAGGAACCATTTTCCTTAATGTCCACATTACTTATTAAGTTTAGAACATCCAAGCCTCCTAATTAGATTTATAATATGCTTAGGTTTTTCACATTACCAATTAAATTTTAATAATTAGGAAGATCCAATTTTATGCCATTATTAAGTTCATAGAAACAAGAGGTCATTAAGAAAAATAGAATACACCAAGTTTACTAGAGTTTTTTGAAAAGTTACATGCATTACCGATGCATTCCAGGTGAGTCTCCACAAGTATCGATAAAATATAGGATGAAGAGGTATATTAAGAAGTTACACATTTGATTTTAAGAGTTCAAGTAGTTTTAGATTAATGTGAGGGATAAAACAATATTTACGATTTATACTTGAAATAGGTTCACTATATAAGAGAGAATTTCCAAAAAAAAAATTATACCTCCACAAGGTACTATCAACCACAAATCAAGATGACAAGGGGAATTTCCCCAACAACACCACACCCCTCACCAAGAGGACATTCAAATATCAATAGGGTAGTCAAATGATTTACTTAACCAAGCCTTTAAGGCCAAGAATTATAGCTTTGGATGAAAGAGCATGACATAAACATGGCAAGATCACAAACTTAAGAATTACAAAACCAAGATCTCTTAGCACAAGGTCCAAGGATCCCAAAGCCTCTATATCTATCTAAATGTAAATCGACACTAATGGATCATAAAGTGGTATAAGTTAAACAAGCTAAGAGGTTAAGACAAGGGCATATATATCTATGGGTCCTCGAGATCAAACAAGTATGCTTATTTAAGCACAAAGTTGAAAGGAAATTAATTATAAATAGTTTATCAAGGGTATTAATAGTATAAATGGTGGATATTTTCTTAATTAACAAAAATAAACTAGGTTAGAACTCCAAAACCTATAATTACCCAAGAGTTAACCCATCTCGACATACTCCATTAGTTCACAATGAGTGTAAAATCTATTATTCGAAAATTAATAAGACTCATACTAGGGTGCAAGAAGGAACATAATCACCATCAAATCTACTAACTATCATGCATGACACGGAGATCCCTCTCCCTAGGAGATCCAAGTAATGAAAGGGTTACTCCAAGGTCCTAGGAACACAAATTTCCATCACTCCAAAACCAAAGGAATGATCTTAAACACCTAAGATGACAATCAAGACACCTAGGGTGTACCCCCATACAACGAGAGAACATAACACAACATAATAAAACCAGCTCATTAGTAGACAATAGAAAACCACATAACATTCTTGATGATAATTAGCCAAATGGCCATCGAGGAAAAGAAGCTCTGAGTTACCAACTAGAATTAAAATTCAAGAAATCTTGACAATCAAAAGAAATGGTTGAGTAGCTGCATTTCAATCCTCTAAGCATTTCGCAACAAGACAAAAATAAAAGAAGAGCCTTAGAGATTCTCAAGAAATCATTAAAATAAAATTCTGGTCCTTGATAAAATAATTTAAGTTTACAAATATAAAACACATGAAATCTCCACATCACAATCACTTCGCAACCCTTTATGGCCGCTAAGTAGGGTTACTTTATATCATACTCATATATAAGAATATACATATAAAAATGGATCTAATATGACATCAAGTCATGATATCTACTCTCCCATATGGAGATTATGCCCTAAAGTGATGAATCAACACTAAAGTCTATAGCCATCGATAAACCAAACCCAACTCGCCTATCTACTAAAGGAAAAGGAAGTTCTCAACAACTAGTCAATCCTTGGATTTCCCTAATGTTACCTCTAGCACTAATTCACAAAATTTACATCACAAAAAAATCAATCTAGATAAGGAAGGTTCTCTACGAGGTCAACACCATCACCCGACCGTAACCAAAATCTAGGAGTCCCATTAACCAACATGTTGTAAGGAACTAGATTTCAATACTCATGTAGCTCATAAGGATATCAAAATGGATTAACATTTCCGATAATCGTTTCGACAAGATGCCCACTTAGGAAAATATTATTTAATCCTAGAGGTCTAAGTGTTGAACCCATGGCTCTGATACTAAGTGTAACACCCATAATTTTGACGATCAAAACCACACTAAAGTGTATTAATTTATTAGGGAAAATTTTGGGAGAAATTTTTTGTTTTAAAGGTTTCAAGGGTTATAAATATCAACTACACTTAATTAATTCTCACTAACAATCTTTAATCATTCATAAGGTAGTCATACTAAAATTACATAATTAAATATTATTAATCTATTCTTAAAGTTATTTCGGGATAGAATTTTCTAATAAAGTCTCCATTATTTTCCCCTATTATTGTTGACTAAATCTATTTCATTAATATAATCGATTAATTGCATTTAAGATTATCAAATATTAATTCCTAAGTTTGGTTTAGATTTTTTTTTCTTAAACACTTAACAACCATACCCCACATATTTTTTTACCTTTAGTTAAATTAATCCCCTAGGTCATTGTCTATAATGTCACAACATAACATTAAATAATTCCTATAGTCCAATGCCCCAAAGCCTATTAATTAAACCATACTAGCAAGGGTCCATTTAATCCTAACACAATAAGGGAACTAAGTGGCCTCATTCACAAATACATAAACATTTAATTAAAACTTACTTGCATAAAATGCCACACTTTAATTTGTTAGGAATGATTATCCATCATTAGATTGATTCTCCATCATTAGATTGATTCTTTTGGGCCCTTAGATCTTAGGTATTCATTACAACCCTAAATATCCTTATGTTGACTTTTATTCACTCCTTTTCCCTAATCCCTCTCATTTTTGTTTTGTAGGTTTGGGAGCATGAAGGCCATGGAGTTATGGAGGGATTTCTCATTGCACTTGGATGGATACACACTGATTTGAAGGGTTATTTTTCATCCCTCTCTTAGCATTTGCTTTACATTTTATTTTTATTTGTATTACTATGGAGAGTCTACCCTATTTTGGTATGCGTATTTTTTTCCCAATTTCTTTTTTTTACAGACTTAAAATGTAATATATATACATAGATTTTGGGGATACACACACTATTTTTTCTTTATATACACATATATATTTATTTGTGTTACAATGTAGGGATAAAATGTGTATATACATGACGGATGGGATAGTTCAATATTAAGAAATATTAACATTATATATATATATATATAATGTTAATATTTCTTAATATAAAATATATAAATTTCAGCCGATTGAATAAAAACTCAACATAGAGATGGATGTGTAGTGGCTATAGTGATTGGATTGATTTATTTTTATTAATGGTGTTGTGTTAAAAATGGAGGGTGGGCGACACTCCCACCCTTCTCTTTTTTATTTACTAAACAAAATTAGGGTGGGGCACCACCCATTATATATACCCATATATATATTTATATATATAGTGTGTGTACCCATGTGTGTGTGTAGTGTGTATATAACACACATACTACATGGTGCCCCACACACAATGACATCACACACACACACACACACACACACAAACATATATATATATATATATATATATATACATATATATATTGGTATATATATAACACACACACACATATGGGATTATGATCTCCTTTTTATATAATATATAACTTTTTAAAATTATAAGAATACAATGTGTTATTTCAATATTTAAAGTTATGTGTGTGTGTGTGTGTATTTATTTAAAATTATGATTTATAAAGTTTTTATAATTATATAAAAATTTTATATTTAAAATTATGATTTATATAAGTATTTATAATTATATAATTTTTTTGATTATATATATATATATATATATATATTTAAAATTATGATTTATATAAGTAATTATAATTTACACACACACACACACACACACACACACACACATTTACACACACACACACACACACACACACACACACATAATTCTATTTGTTTATTTATATTTTCTTTTGTTTTTATTGTTCATTTTAACAATATACTAATATGACTTTAAAACATAACAAATTATAGGGGCATATATAGTTTATATAAAGTTAAATATCTTTATATATGTGATCTAGTTGATCTAATATAAATTTATTCAAACTATATACACGTAAATTAAGTGTACATATTTCTTGGATTTGATTAAGGTTATTTAAATGCCTATATCGACTAGTTTGCAATAATAGGATATTTATGACAACCAATGTAACATCCTATAATTTCAAGTATGACCAAAGGAGGAAGAACAAGAACAAGAAACTCAAGTGTAACAACCTTTTTTCCTTTATCATGTAAATAGAATATTACAAGAACATTTTAAAGAAAACGCCTAACAAATTATCCTTTATAAATCCATTTCAAATAATTATAGTTTCCATACAATAATACCATTATTTTATAAATGATTCCATAATAGAACTTTATTTAAATTTAAATTTGGAAATAAACATTTCCATTTCAATACAATTCCAAAGTTCCTTCTTTCAACAATACAACTTTGATAAATAAAAATTTACAAGAACTCTCCTTTTAAAATACAAGATTTACAAGCCTTCCACTCTAAGTGGAAACAATATAATGAGTTTTTAGAAAAAAGTAATTTTTTTCATGGGTCTCAAATACATTGTCTTCCATCAATGAACAATCTTCCAACTCCAAGCTTTACTTCATCTTCAAATCACAAAAACAAGGAAGGGGGAGTAGGCAACACTCTCCTCCCAACCTTTATTCCAATGAGGAGAAGAATCCATCCTCCTCATTGGCCCCCGAGCCCCAACCATAGAGAAATAAAGAATGGATGTAACCAATGGAAACTTTCACAAATTCTTCAACATTACAACACTCATGCCAATAATACAAACAATACATTCAAACACCAAAAAAAAATAGCACAATATACATATCTCAATACATAGGCTTCTAATATAAGCAAAGGGAGAATAAAATAATCATAATTACCTCCTTTTATCTCCCAAATTAGTTAGGGTTCCACCCAAAATGTCACCAAGTGCACATCGAGCCTCTCAACATATTCCTTTTGTCTCCCAAATGTAAAATACAAAAAGTATATCAATTTTATCTTTTTCTCTCCTATAGGTGGAAATTCTACTCATAATCCCTCCACATTGCCTCAAAATTTTCTTTTCCCTCCCAAAATAGTCCCATTTTCTTTCTCCCACACCTTGTTTAAGGCCAAAATCTACCCAACCCAAACAAATCACAAACATATAATCATTCATTTGCAAAACACACGAATAATTAATTGAAAAATAAGGTATAGACCCTACCTTGCCATCATAAGCTTCCACAATATTCAACAATATTCCATTCTTCCAACTCAACAAGTCTCCCAAAATAAATCTTTCAAAAGTTCCAAGAAATAAATCCTAGAAATTTCCAAAAGAACAAGTGTGAAAATAAAAATGAGTAACCTTGAAAACTTCAAAACAACATCAATAAATAGAAAGATGAAGAGATAAGGGTGGGGTGCCTTCATGTATGATGCCACATCACTTATCTTCAACTCCATATCACCAATTAAAACATCAAATCCAAAGCTAATAAATTGGTGGTTGAGGAAGTTACAAGTTTGCTTTCCACACAAAAACTCTCACACCGCAAATCAAAAGGAAAAAAAAAAAAAGCTCATGTAAGAAAGTGCAATAATTTCACCTTTTACCTTCCAAATCACATAATGGGGTCTAATTTTGACCCCTTACCCTATATGTATAGTTGGTAGGTGAATTTAAAAGGTGTGAGAGAAGAATTAACTTGTTTGAAAAGGCTCAAAAATGTCTCTAAAGTCAAATTTTGAGATTTTAAGGATCGGGACTATTGGTATCCAAATTGATTTTCCCTTAGAAACCGAGCAACATCATAAATTTATCAAGACATTGAGAGAGAGACATACATATCATATTATGAGTCATTTTGTAGTTGGGGAGGGTATTCATCGACTCTTTTTTGGGCAAGAAAAATGGATAAAACCTTCATTAAGGATTTGACCTATCCTCACTACTTTAGGCCATGCCTTTCAACCAGAGGGTGAGATGACCCATTTCGTAACCTCTGTCGGTGAACGAGAATAAAATATCCTTATTTGCACAAATTTGAAAGGGGACCCCGAGAAAATATGATCAATGCACAAAATTTAACTCTCATGAGTTGTCACTTCTAAATAATGGTGATATTTTCTAAATAGAGCTAAGGTTACTAAAGACATTATGGAATCTGATTATTACGCATATTTTGGTACTAGAATTTATTCATTAGTGGAAATATAGGGAAAAATGGGTAGTTGAATAGGTGGGATTCATTGTTTTTGAATAATTTTGGTGGGAGATTAAGTAGGATAAACTTGATTTTTCCAGATCTTTGAGGACCTTCACAACATTTGGAAGACTAAATGATCAGAATGCTTCAGAATAGCTAAAATATTCCTTCAACCAGAAGGTGTGCATTAATGGAGGCCCATATTTGCATGGTTTCACACAATCTCCAAGAATTTAACACAAAGGCTCAAGCTAAAGACTCAATTAAACATTAAAATACCCCTGGTTCCTCATGCCTAAGATATAATCAAAGGCTTACAGACAATCTTTATCAACAAATGACAATAAAGTGATTTTAAATTGTTTCTCTCATTACAAGATGAAGGCTCTTCTCATAATGAAATTGCAAATGCCACTAAACTATCACATGGATGAGATCTGTGTGATTCGGAAGGACTTTAACACAAGATTGTAATAGGAACAAGAAAAACTACTTGCAGACATTTTGAAATAAAGAAGACACAAATTTTCCCAAGATTGACACAAATTAATTTAAAGTTGATTAGATTCATCAAGTAGGGGAAAGTTTATTTGAACATTCTAGAGCTTGTCAATGGTTGTACACTCATAACCAACTTGACGTGATTGAAATCTAAAACATAGAAATCAATAGGTTTCTCAGATGGTCTCTCAGGAAGATGGGATTTCTCAAATTTTCTCTTAAAATTCAACCCCCGACCCTTTGCAAGAGTATCCTCATTGCATTTATACAATTCACTCACTCACTCATCCCAAATTTTCCCCCAAAAAGAAGAATATTTGAGGAATCCTTTACTTGTTACCAATTTTCTCTCAGAAAGTGATGTTTAACAAATTCATACCCAAAAGCTTCCAGGTGGACAAATCATGAATTGATCACATTTCTCAGACCCTCGACTAATGATTGGGATGCCATGCCACAAATTTTTGACAATCCTTCTAATCATTCTTATTCTTTCATGTAAAAACCCCCGTTTTAATCATTTTTTGGTGGCTCTGTATAGTTAGATTTGACAGAAATCCTTTTCATCCTCGAGGCAACACCTTTTTCATCTTTTGTGCCTACAACCTCCATCATTTCATCCTTTTCCCATTATTTCCTCTACAACTCTGCTCTGCATCTAACTTCTCTGGTAATTTGTGTTTTTACAAGTGCCCAAGAAATTCCAACTTTACATTCCTTGGACTCATAAATTAAGCTTTAAATCCATTCAATTGCACTTTGTAGACAAAAATGACAAAGGTTTTCATAAAAAAATGATGAAAAATAATGCGTATTCGCATCTCCAGGAGTCTTGGAGCAAAAATGGTGGAAAAATCAGATGCAATGCATAAGAAAATGTCGATTCTCCCCTTTCTCAACTTTAGATTAGAGTCATCCACGTGTTTCCTTGGCACAATAAAGGTGAAGTATAGAGGCAAATTTCCAAACAAGCACGAGACTTCCACGTGCCCTGGGCCAAAGAAAAATGCCTTTTGGCCTTTGAAAAGTCTCAGTATAAAAGGAGCCAACGAAAGCCTCCACATGTCTCACTAGCACAATGTTGATATGGTGCTCAAAAGTGGAGACCCTAAACAAGTGTGGGCTCACCACGTGTCTCAGTTCAAAAGAGTTGTTGAAAAATTTAAGGACCAGTGGAAGGCGTCATGTGTCTAGGGTCCGAGACAGTTTTCCTTGGCCATTGAAAATTCCAAGCAAGGGTAGAGTGAGTGGAAAATTCCACGTGTCTTCATGGCACTCTTTCAAAAATAAAATTTAGGGACAGGTCCCCAAATAAGTGGGCCCTCCATGTGTCCCAGGCCTTAGAAAGTTGCTTGAAAAGTTTAAGTATAGAGAGGAGCGATGGAAGCCTCCACATGTCTCCTTGGTGCAACTTTGAGATGGTTCCCAAAAGTGGAGACCCTAAACAAGCGCGGGCTCACCACGTGTCTCCTTAGTGCAAATGCTAAGGTAGGACCCAGAGGTGAATCCTCAAATGAGCACCAAACCTCCATATGTCCATGGTCTGAAAAATCTGCACCAGATGCATAAAAAAATGTCTAAGTCTAGGCAGGGCCAGTGGAAACCTACACGTGTCTTTCTGGTGCAACTCCAAAGGTCAAACCAAGAGGTGAATTTTCAGATGGGTGCAGGCCCTCCATGTGGACAAGACTTGATTTGAATTGGGCCATAGAGTTTCAAAATTCCTTAAAGGGACACATCCAATTAGAAAGGGCCATGTTTCCATAGATGTTGAGATATAAATTGATGGGAAAACACACCCATCAAACCATAAAATGTAGGGAAATCACCATTTACACCCGGAAATGAATTTTTATTTAAGGAAAAAGAATTTGGAAATGATATAAGGCCCAAATGTGATCCACAAACCATGGAGAAGGATATTTCAACAACATACAAATGAAGAAAACTTTTCATGCATCCATTCGGGGAAACAGAAAAAATGACAGAGCCTGTAGATTGAAGAATTTTTAGAGAAAATGGGGCGAGATCAAATTGAACACCAACATTGGCTCTAATTCGGGATGGGCACTCCCTGTGAGTTCCAAGAAAAAGAGTAGACCATGTGCCAAAAATCCATTGGGAAATGGAGTCAAGAACAAGCTTCTAGGAACAAACTGAGAAACCAACAAAAATGGCCGCCAAGGGCCAGGATGAACCAAAATAGAAAAACATGAAAGAAGAACAAAACCAAAAAGACTATACACTATACAATGGTGAGCACCCTGATTCAAAGAAAAAATCAAGGAAAATTTTCAAGTGCCTGCCATTCTAGATATGACCATGCTAAGCAGTTTTGATATGTCTTTAACAACTAGTCATATGATTGTTTCTCTTTTCCATCCAAGTTGTTATCTGACCATATTTTTTCAGGCTTATCCTTTGTGCATGTGTCAAGTTTTTCAACATCTCTCGAGGCTTCATCAAACATCAAAATCTCAGGAAAATCAACCTGCTCATGATACCTGCATTGATCAATTTCATACTCCTTGAAAATAACATAGCTCATAGAGTTATCAATATCAATATCTACATGCAATACTTCATAAGAAGCATTGTCAAGGTCCTCAATGAGATATAACATTTTATTTTCACCAGGTAACTTCACAAGGCTGCCCTCAATTGGTATGGTGGCATAAGACATGTCCATTTGCACACTTCCACCCACACTAGTAGCCCATTTTCTTGATAACAACATTCCCCATTTGGCAGGGCAATCAACAATAACAACATCTAGCTTTAATTTCTTGCCTGGGTAGGCTACAAGTTGCACTATCAAACCCTTGACACATCCAACCACTGGAACCTCTCTAGAATCCATGGTAGTGCACTTCCCATAAGTTTTTGTTACTTTGAGATCCAACTCATTCATGACCTCAAGAGGCATAACATTGCATGATGCTCTAGAATCAAACATACAGTTGTGTAACAACTTATCCTTAATAATCAGAGTAGTGAAAAATGGATCCACCTTTAGCTAAGACTCAACCAAGGATGTTCCCAAATATACTTTCAGGTAGCTCACCTAGTTCATGCAACACTTGGGGGTTTTCCAACTCTGCAATGGTAGGAGGAACCTCTACACTGTTTACATTTTTACCCTGGGCAACCTTTTCTTCTTTAAATCCCAAATATTTGAATGCTCTATTCCTATGCTAAGGGATTCTAAGTAATTCAATAATAGGAATAGAAATCTTGATCTGACTCAAGATTTGGGCTATGTCACAAGGAACATATTTGGGTAAGGCAGTGTTATGAGAAAGGTTTACAAATTCATCTGATGGCACATGATTTCTCACAGTCTGAGTATGGGGAGGAACACAATTTTTATTTGGGGTGACAAAGCCTTTTCTAGATGCATCTTTATTAGGGGATTCTTTAGGGATACTGGTAAGCACTAGAATTTTTGGTTTGGCCTGAGGCCCCCCCTTGACAACTTTGCTCCTAGTATTATACTCTTTTTCATGGCCAACCATTGCATTCATTAACAACTACCTATCCTCCTCAGAAGGGATTCCTCCATCATACTTCTCAATCATTAATTCCCTTAAGTATTCAAAATCATTATTAGGAAATTCAAAAGCTTGCACCATATCAATTTTAGAAGTATGAGTGGGAGGAAGAGGTAATACCGGTGAATGCAATCCCAAAATCTTTAACTATTCGGCACTCATCAACTTAGTTGAGGTTGCTCCCTGCTATGAACTTGTAGAGGAATCCATCATGCATGCATCATCATCTGTCTCATCATCATTAGTTTCTTCCTCAACTCCCTTTTAACAACACATGGAGAATGTGGCAAGAAACAATTATCACACCACTCAATTTCATGAGCTTCATCAACAACAGCAACTCTGGTAGCTAAAGGATCAGGCACCAATTTGTTTTCCTTGGGTTGGGGTTGTCTATTTCCTGATCCCATAAGTCCTTTGCCTCTTTCATTAGATCTCTGATCACCCCTAGGATGATTTGTAAATCTTTCTTGACCTTGTGCTTTATGATGACCTTGGGAACCTTGTCCAATCCCCTTCTCTGCCTTTGCCAGTTTATAGGATATTTCCTTGACAACTCCGGCCAATGTTTTCACAACCTCCTCCAGATCCACATACTTACTTGATTGAGGCTTCTATGGATTGATTATCTTGATACCTTCTCTCTTAGGAGGTTTACCAACTACTTTGATATTATTTTCAATCTACAAAGCCATGGTGAAGGCCTACCTCAATGTTGTTAGGTTCTTATCCCTCAAATAATAGGTAGCCTTCTTATCAAAAGCATCAAAGTATTTTATCAAACAAGAAACATCACTTGGCCTCAAGATCATAGGTAGCCTATTCAGGTCTTATTGAACCTTGTATTGAAGTCATGAATAGATTCATTAGGATTATTTTTAATATTTTCAAATTATGATAAAAGAAACCTAGGGTCTATTTTATCTCCATACTACAATCTAAAAGCATTCTTCATTTATGTCCATGAATCAATGGAGTTGTTTGGCAAAGATTTATACCAGTCTCATGCATCCTCCTCTAGAGTATGAATAAAAAAATTTATGTACACATCCTCAAATTCAATCTCAAAGTCTTCCATCATATTGACAAAAATATTTAAGTGTTGATCACCAGTAATAGCATTATTTCCTTGAAATTTAGGCAATCTATTTCTAACATCTTGGGGCACAACATTTGGATATCAACCTACCTTTGAAATCTATAGACCAAAAGTGTTCACAAAAAAGAGGTGTGGGTGGTGGTGGGCTATATTGTTTTGGGGAGGTGATCTTAGAGAAGAAACATATGATGGGGAGTGAGGGGTTTGGGGCGAGATGAATGCAATTCTCAGAATGAATGTTCTCTAAAAACTCTATTTCTTGGAAGATCCTATCAGCTTTGGAGAACACAGGGACAAAATGAGACATAATTTTTTCAAATACAAAAGAAGGCCCCTCTCTAGATGGAGAATTCAGATCTACAAAAGAATACCTGATCCAGAAGCACTTGAGGAAGTATGGCAATATTCAATGATAAGCTGACCAGTTTCCACAATTGATAACTCCTTTCTTGATTTCTGATCTCCAACAACTTTCAGATTCTTATTCCTTCAGAATTTGTCTTTCCTAATTCTAAAAATAACCTTCTAGCAGGGTCTTCAATGAAGAGAGATCTTCTTCCTTCCAGCTTTACAGAGATTAGTGATAAATTTCAATTGACAGAGGTTAAGACATTGACATTTATCAAAAGTTAATTCAAAATGGAGTCACCACTAAGGATTTTCACCTTAGTTGTGCAAATGCACTAAAATTGGTCTATCAAATGTCTATCAACACTAAATTCATGCAAAGATTCATAGATCTGATCTTCATTTACCCGTATTTAACATTGATGATGTAAACTTAGGTCAAAACCAACAAAAACTAGAAATATTACATGCATAACTTGTAACTTTTCTCGATTCTTACAAATCGGGACACATGATGATGTTTCAACAACATATTTTCACTTTAAAATTTGTAAGAAGCATTTACCAAGGTCTATATGCATTGTTGATGGTGTTCAAAATTTGCACATACCTTCATATCTCTAGCAATGGCACCTAATATAGTGTTGTTGCTGCACAAATAGGTCTTGGAGCTCAAATAATCCCTAGTAATGCTAATTAGTCCCTAATAATGGATCCAATATGGTGTTTTTGCCACACAAATAGGTCCTAAAGCTCTAATAATCCCAAAAATGCTAATTAGTCCTCGATAATATCTCCAATCTGGTGTTGTTGCCACACAAATAAATTTCAGAGCTCAAATAATCTGCTGGTAACGACGCCTAACTAATCTGGTGTTATTGCCACACAAATAAATTTTGGAGCTCAAATAATCCTAACAATGACACCAATCTGGTGTTGTTTCCGCATAAATAAATCTTGGAGCTCAAATAATCCCTAACAATGGTGCCATTCGGTGTTGGTATCCAAATTGATTCTCCCTTAGAAACTGAGTAGCATCAAAGATTTAACAAGACACTGAGAGATAGAAAGATCATATTATGAGTCATTTTGTAGCCGGGGAGGGGATTCATCTAACTCTTTGTCACTTGGGCATCAAAGAAATGGATAGCACCTTCATTAAGGATTTGATCTATCCTCACTACTTTAGGCCGTGCTTTTCGACCAAGGTGAGAGGACATGTTTGCAGTAATCTTTTGGTGAAGAGAATGAAGATATCCTTCTTTGCACAAATTTGAAAGGGGACCTTGAGAAAATATGATCAATGCACCACAATTTAACTCTCATGATTTGTCACTTCTAAAGAATGGTGATATTTTCTAAACAAGGCTAAGGTTACTAAAGACATTATGGAATCCTGATTGTTTCTACATATTTTGGCAGTAGAATTTATTCATTAGTGGACATACATGGAAAATAGGGGTAGTTCAGGTGGGATTCATTATTTTTGAATAATTTTGGTGGGAGATTAAGTAGGATAAACTTGATTTTTCTAGATCTTTGAGGACCTTCACAACATTTAGAAGACTAAATGACAAAATGCTTGAACAACTAAAATATTCCTTCAACCAGAAGGTGTGTGTTAATGGAGGCCTAGATTTGCACGGTTTCACACAATCTCCAAGAATTTAACATGAAGGCTCGAGATAAAGACTCAATTAAACATTAAAAGACCCCTAGTTCCTCATGCCTAAGATACACTCAAAGGCTTATAGACAATCTTTATCAATAAATGACACTAAAGTGATTTTAAATTGTTTATCTCATTACAGGATGAAGGATCTTCTCATAATGAAATTTAAAATGCCACTAAACTATCATAGGGACAAGATCTTGTGTGATTCGGAGGGACTTGAACACAATATTATGATAGGAACAAGAAAAACTACTTGCAGACATTCTAAAATAAAGTAGACACAAATTTTCCCAAGATTGACATATATTAATTCAAAGTTGATTAGATTCATCAACAGGGAAATTTTCCTTGAACAGTCTCACAAATTTGTCAATGGATGTACACTCACAACAACTTGATGTGATTGAAATCTAAAATATAAGAAATCAATATGTTTCTCAGATGGTCTCTCAAGGAAGATGGGCTTTCTCAAATTTTCTCTTAAAAATTCAACCCCGACCCTTTGCAAGAGTATCCTCATTACATTTATACAATTCACTCACTCACTCATCCCAAAGTTTCCCCCAAAAGAAGAATATTCGAGGAATCCTTTGCTTGTTACCAATTTTCCTTAGAAAGTGATGTTTAACAAATTCATACCCGAAAGCTGCCAGGTGGACAAATCATGAACTGATCATGTTTCTCAGACCCTTGACTAATGATTGGGATGCCATGCCAAATTTTTTTGACAATCCTTCTAATCATTCTTATTCTATCATGTGAAAAATCCCCATTTTAATCATTTTTTCGGTGGCTCTGTATAGTTGGATCTGACAGGCCATCCTTTTCATCCTCGAGGCAACACCTTTTTCATCTTTTTTGCACCTGCAACCTCCATCATTTCATCCTTTTCCCATTATTTCCTCTTCAAATCTACTCTGCATCCAACTTCTCTAGTAATTCATGTTTTTGTAAGTGCCCGAGCAGTCAATTCCAAATTTACATTGCTTGGACTCATAAGTGAAGCTTTAAATCCATTTAGTTGCACTTTGCAGAAAAAAACGACAAGGGGTTTCATCAAAAAATGATGAAAAATAATGCGTATTCACATCTCATGTAGTCTTGGGGAAAAAATGGCAAAAAAATCAGATGCAATGCACAACAACCATAGATTCTCCCCTTTCTCAACTTTAGATTAGATCCATCCATGTGTTTCCTTGGCATAACTGCAAAGGTGAAGTACAGAGGAAAATTTCCAAACAAGCGCGGGCCTTCCACATGCCCTGGGCCCAAGAAAAACACATTTTGGCCTTTGAAAAGTCTCAAGTATAAAAGGATCCAGTAGAAGCCTTCATGTGTCTCAATGGCACAGTTTTGATATGGTGCCCAAAAGTGGAGACGCTAAACAAGCATGAGCACCACATGTCTCAGTCGATAAGAGTTGTTGAAAAATTTTAAGGACCAGCGGAAGGCACCATGTGTCTAGGGTCCGAGACAATTTTCCTTAGCCATTGAAAAGTCTAAGCAAGGGTAGAGTGAGTGGAAACTTCCACGTGTCTTCATGGCACTCTTTCAAAAATAAAATTCAAGGGCAGGTCCCCAAATAGGTGCGAGCCCTCCATGTGTCCTAGGCCTTAGAAAGTTTCTTAAAAAGTTTAAGTATAGAGAGGAGCTAGTGGAAGCCTCCACGTGTCTCCTTGGCGCAACTTTGAGATGGTGCCCAAAAGCGGAGACCCTAAACAAGCATGGGCTCACCACGTGTCTCCTTGGTGCAACTACTAAGGTAGGACCCAGAGGTGGATCCTCAAATGAGCGTCGGCCCTCCACGTGTCCATGGTCTAACAAAAAGGCTACACTGTCCACA
This sequence comes from Taxus wallichiana var. yunnanensis, assembly GCA_018340775.1. Taxonomy (NCBI): domain Eukaryota; kingdom Viridiplantae; phylum Streptophyta; class Pinopsida; order Cupressales; family Taxaceae; genus Taxus; species Taxus wallichiana. The sequence goes on from CM031243.1 coordinate 715,210,381, forward strand.
TAAAAAAATGTCTAAGTCAGGGCCGGGCCAGTGGAAACCTCCACGTGTCTCCTTGGTGCAACTCCAAAGGTCAAACCAAGAGGTAATTTTTTAGATGAGCGTAGGCCATCCACATGGATAAGAATTTAGTTGAAATGGGCCTTAGAGTTTCAAAATTCCCCACCAAGCCACATCTAATTAAAGGCCCATGTTTACACATATGTTGAGATATAAATTGAAGGGGAAATCACTAAATTTGAAATCACTATTTAATCCTGAAATGAATCTTTCTTTAAGGAAAGAGAATTTGGAAATATATAAGGAACAAATTTGGTCCATGATCATGGAGAAGGATCTTTAAACAACATAGAAATGTAGAAAATTTTTTTCACACATCCATTCTGGGAAACAAAAATATGGCATAGCCTACAGATTGAAGGCTTTTTATAGCAATTGGGGTGAGATCAAATTGAGCACCAACATGGAAAATTACACTTACAAAAATAAATTCAAATATAATTAAAATAGAGAAAATAAATAAGGAATATCTAACCCATTTAATCCCCAAATGGTCATGTCTCAAATTAATTTAATTAACATGGTTAATCAACTTTAATAAGAGCACATTAATTATCAATAATAAAATGAAACACATTACAATAATAGGTCACATACTCCTCAAATAATCAAAAAGGAAAAGGGAAAAGAACACATAGCCCATGGTCATATTTTTGATTTCATCCCCCCATGGGAACTTCCTAACAACACACAACAATATCACCGAACACAAAGCTACCTTGGTGACCTTTGTTGCAACCATCCTGTATCTTTTTATGGTTATTCTCCTAACCCCTTTTTATTTATTGTGATATAGTTTCCTGAAAATATAAAACAATACCTCTTTAGCCTCGTGACCTCATTAAATACGTCAACTATAAAATACATGAAAATTCATCAATGACATCATCATATCATGTAATTAAGTTATCATCAAAGCTAAGAAATACTATCAATCACTTACATGGTTCTAAACATTTCAATTCTACCATTTTCACTAACATTAATGAGATCAAAACTAATTTGAACATCAAAACATAATCAATATGTCAAGGACTATAGTGTTGGTACATATATAAGATAACAACACCTCATCATCATCATCAATACTGAAATATATATCCATGCCTCTAAGAGTCCATACAAACCATAACATGAGTAAAAATATCCATAGTGTCTAACAATAGACTATAAAAATATCGAGCAAGGTCCATATATCTAATCCACATTGATCAAAATCATAGAAAAATAAATTTCGAAGAGGAGTGGGAATTATAAGATATGAGTGTCATGATGATAAGCTTCACTAAATTTATAGATACATTTTTATTGTTTGATTGAAATTAAACATAGGGTAAATCCATTCACTACATATTTTCATGTGTTCCTTCTTTCCATTTAATAGGTTTCATATAGATCTAGTTGATTAAATGAGCTTCGTGTACCTATCTTTCCCAATAGTATTCAACATATAATTTGTTTTAGGTCTTACAATTTTAGTGTCTTTAGATTTGGAAACCCTTATATCGGAGGAATTCCTACATAGACCCATCCTCAAAAATCTAATTTTTAATGCCTAACATTGCATTCACCTTGTGATATTATCCGATCACATTAATTTCACACTTGGCATACATCTTATTGGTTTTAAGTAAGCTCAACCAAATGGACCTTGAACCACTATGAATTTGGCATGTAGGATATGATCTACCTCATAGGGCTATCTTGCATGCAAGTGACAAAGAATAACTCGGGGATGAAGGAGATGTGATATATAAATATGGAATTATAGTGCCCAACTTAAAACCAAAAATAATAATAATAAAAATGTCGAATTGCATGTGATTTTGGGTGACATGTAGTTGGTGGGGAAGTGGGGGCGGGGTAGTGGCCACCTTTGGCTTTTTCACGTGCGTGTAGTAGGGGAGAGTGACTAATACTAAATACTTTTTCAGACCCATCAATTTCCTTGCATAATAATACAAGCACTTTATTTGAGGTCTAGAGGCGTTATCGACGAGAAAACTCAAGTTAGCATTGGAAATTTAGAATTAATTTTTTAAGCGTAGAAAAGAATAATGTGGAAAGGGAGTTATACCAAAGTGATATTAGCTAATTTTTTTCCTAAAATAAGTTCCTTAATGGGTTGAATTAGCCATGTGCTTGGAGATAAATATGTATCCCTAATATCCCCTCATTTTATCATATTCAAATTAGTTGATCCAGATCTCGTATCTTTTTCAAGTGGGTTTCTTTATCTCTAGGAGGAAAAGAAACTACTTCCTTCTTCTTGTCACTATGTTGTTTGATGTTTGCGAAGAAGAAGAGGATTTAGGATCAAGGAGGCACTTCATGCAAGCATAATGTCTACCTGCATTATTTTAGATTCTTTACTTTTGGAAGCTTGTGCACGTGCACTATAACCTTTGAAGTGCCAAAATTGGGTAGAAATGACTACCCCTTCACTTCTCCTACTCTTTATCTCTTATTCCGGGTAGTAATTATTTTGTTTAAGTCATTCAAAGCACACTTTTCCTCTTATCCCATGAATGAATCTGCAAGTTTTTGTCTCTTTCACTCCTTAACTTGAAAACACATTCTTTCCATACATAAAAAGGGATTCATCATTTGGAAAATGTGAATTTAATTTTGGTTTTGTCTTGAAAAAACATTCATAGCTGAGGAAGTTTTCAAAATGCTTAAAAATTTTAGTTGTTTGAGACTTTTTAAATATATGGTGGAAGAAAAGGTTGAGGAAACCAAGTCTACGAAAAAATTGCTAAAATAAGAGGAAGAGTTAGTTTCACTCTTTATCGCTAAAGTAGAGTTAGTTAAATCCTTTATAGGAAGATGGGAGATAAAAAAATCCACCACCAACATTTCCTTGCAGCTATGCATAATTATTTAAGATTAATCTTGTAGAGACAAAATTGGGATATTTCAAATTAATGCAAATGGCTAGTGCTATACCTCAAGACACAACCTTTTCCAACTACCTCTTAGACTGTGCTAAAATCAAATCTTTGAATGACATGTTGTTTCCACATTTCACGAGACTTGTGTGCCCGGAATAGACATGTATGGAAAAACACGGAAGCATATGTAGGTCATGAATTGTTTGATAGAATGTGTAAAAAGGAATCCATTCTTGGAATGCCATACTTAATGGATATGCACAAAATTTATTTATGGAAAATGGAATAAGAGAATTTCAACAAAATTCTCTTCTTCATTCAAGATCCATGGTGAAGATCCCCTAGTTGATGTATTTAGCAAGCGTTAGGAAAAAGGTATGGATTTCCCTTCCTCTTGCATTAAAATTTCACATTTTATTGTTTCATGTTTGGTTCTTAATTTATTTAGAAATATAGAGGATGAAATTATAATTAAAAATAAAACTCTTACCTACTCAATATCTTAAAAAAACTTGATCTCGTACACTACGCGCATGATGCGCGAAAGAAAATTGTTTTACCAACCTATAATTCCAGTATTATTCCCAATGATATAGAAACCATGCAAGCCATAAATATAATTTATAAACTCAATTCAATGCCTTGGAAAGACAATTTTTGATTCCTATTTTGTAGTTCAGTGACTTGGAGTGACACTCCCATTTTAAAGAAAATACGATCGGTTTTGGATTGCGGATGCCAAATCAATTTGGCTAAATTAAATAATAACCCTATGTACCTCTAGAAATCCATTAAGAGAACTGAAAAAACTCTTACTTTTGTATGAAAATTATTTCATAAGTTAGAGTTTCAAGTGGATTTTGGAGCTAACCGATCATTTTTACAACAATGTTTGACGTGTTTACAATAATTGGTCTCAGAGTCACCTTTCTAGTTTTGCCCTATTTTTTCATAATTGACTTTCATCTAATCCATGAGTTCTTTGCATATAAAGAGTAAATATAAATCGCTGAAATTTAAGTTTGAACTTAAAACAAGTGTTTTATGGTACCTTATTATAACCACTTTAGTTGTTTTTGGGAAAATCATAAACTCACAACTTGAGCTAGACATTCCTCCTGAGGCTCCCATTTGACTTGTTTATACTCATGAACCCTTTTCATATAGTTTCATGGTTTTGTAAAGTATACTTTAATCAAATAGATTTCTATGAATGGATTTAGAAAATTATGATGTTTTCTCTCTCCTCTCTCTAGAAATAATATTAATGGTTGGTTCATCTTGAAAATGTAAATGATTTGACTATGTGAATGGTATGAAAATGTATATGGATTTGAAATGAAATAATTAGTGATATGTTATGCATTTTTTTGTGATATGGTGAAAAGAAAAGGAAATGAACTGTAGACTCTCTTTTTCTTACTCTCTCTAGAATTGAAAAAAAAAAAAATACAAAGGAATGTGAAAGTGTGAATATGTGATGAAATGACCTCTCTCCCTCTCTCCCTATCTCTATCTCTTCTCTTCCTTGTTTTGAATTACTTGAAATGATGAATGTGTTATTTTGTGCTTGAGTGTAAGGGATTTCCATACTCATTCCTAGGACTGACACAACATTGGTTGTAGGTACTTTGAACAAGAAGGATTAGAGTGTGATATGTTGTAATCAATGAGATGACATTGAGATATTAAATATTGATATAAATTATGAATGTTAACTGAAAGTGAATTAAAAATAATTGCATTATCAAAATTAGTGTGTTGAAGACTATTGTTCCTTTTAGAATTTTATATTTCAAGCCTTGTACATGGAATACTATGTTGTATGTATCTGTCTTGTGTTAAAGCTAACCTTGTAACACTGGTATGAGTGACACATAATTAATTTAGGAACAACTATGTATGCTAAATAAATGAGGAAGATAGTTGAATTTTATAAATGGGTAGAAATAATATTGTTCACATCGTAGGTGTTAATCTCATTTGAATTTAAATATGGAAGTCATGGTTTAGAAGAATGAAATAATCACTGTTTAATAGGTTATTATGGTTATAAATAAAATAAAAATTATAGGAAGTACCTTATCATTTTTATACCATATAAATACAGTGAGTATTAAACCTTTGTCATACAATCCCTTTCAATCATGTCACATCTAGGTTTGTAATATCCTAATGTATTAATAAATACTTTAATCTTCAAAATTAGACTTCTTGTCCTACACTTAAGAAAAATATTCAAAGACCATTTGAATAACTTGAGTGTTCTTGCATGAAGCAATAGATCAATTGAGTAATCTTGTCATCCATTGATTAAATAGGATAACAAATCATTCATCCATTGATTAAATAGGATAAATATTTCTTGCTGTCATAAGTCTACTCATCTCCAAGGAACGAGTTAGAGTTCAATATTAGCGTTGAACCTTGGTGTCCTAGTGGTCAACCATATTATTAAGAAGATAGTTTAGGAGACCTTCATCGTTGAATGAACCCTTCATAATATTATGATGACACAAGTGGAGTCAGTGCACTATTTTTCTATGCATGAAAATCATGTTAATGATCTCTTTAGTTCCTTAAAGATAAATGTGTTACCTTGTCCAAGAACAAGTTTACACCTTTGTCACTTATAAAGGTTTAATGAGATGAATATTTTTTCACACCTTAAATTGACCTATAGCTAGGCGTAGAGCCCTAAGTGCAATTAGAATTAACATAAACCTTTATAACCCTTTATACACTAAGTGTTAAACAAAAGTGAGTAATTATAGTCTTGGAATAGCTCAAGTGGTATGAAGGCTTTACAAGGAAGGGACATTTGATTGCTCAAATTTTTATTGTGGTAGGATGTAGAAACCATTGAGTAGAAATGAATGTAATACATCAAGTGACTTCTTATGATGCTATTGAGAAAAGGAGCTATGATGTATTGTTACCAATGATTGTAAATATTATCGCTATCCATATTTTCCGTGATTTTTCACTAACAGTTACCTTAGAAGGATTTTGAAATGCATAAAATTATATAACTTTTGTATTTAAATCCCTTTGTACCTCTTAGATAATTGTGACCCTTAGTAGCTGATTACCATGTGATTTATTGTAGGGTGTAGTTTCCCCCATCCATGATTTTTTAAAAGATTATAGATCATAGAGCCTCTCTTAAGTGTATAGGTGAAAGAAACGCTTATGCATTTTACTAAATGATTTAAATAGTTTTAGGAAGAAAGTTGAAAAGCCTATAGTTGTTGGGTTTTATTGTTATATCTTTTAATATTTGGGTTTTTAAGAGGGATGGAATGGGTTGTTAGGTACAAGGTCACCACTCCTTGTAGTCATGAATCACTAAGTGTAAAATTTGTTCCATTTGAATTACAATTGTTCTAAAACAATACCAATATGAGTCCAACATAAAAATGTAAGAATAATGGAAAACAATAGTAAATAAGATATTTGTTTAGGAATAAAGTTATGATTGAAGTCTTTTTAATTGATTTTGGAATTCTCTTATTGTTAAGAAAAAAAAGAGAATACAAATTTTTCTTGGAGAAATCAAACATTTGAGCCAACAAAATTCTTATATAAATAAATAAATTTATGATTATGTAAATGTTAAATCAATTTAAACTAATTGTTGAACCGTAGCAAAATTTAACAAGAAAAATATGGTACTATGATATAAGGATGTTTATGGGATGAGGTATCTTGAATCTAAATGAACCTTAAATACTAATAATTCCTTCATCTTGATGTCACGATAGTTTCCCCTTGTCTAACAAAGATAAATTCTAAATATCTAATATATGTCTCAAAAAGCAAAACCTTAACATCTTTTAGTTCATTTTCGCAACTAGAATAAAATTTTACATCAATTAAAAATATTTTGAGAAATAAACATTTAATGTAAAAATGAATATTGGGAGGCTTGTAGGTGTTTAAAATGAATTTAATTAACAAATGAGATGTGAATAATTAATGGAAATTGAGAAAGGAACCAATAGTGCATTATATTTTAGGGCTAATGCTATACGAAAATAAAGTAATTAAAGTTTTAGAAGAAGGAAAATTTATACCCTTATCAGTTTAATTCACGGAAACCTATAAGGTTATATAATAGAAAACCAAATGTAATAAATATATAAACCATAAAAAGGCCATATTGTGGTGTATGCCTATCCTATGTGTTTTATCGTAGCTAGGTCATTATCTTATTTTACATCATTTGAGTAAGAAATTGATGTGTACCCTATGGTATCTATTGTATGAGTTGGTTCATGTTTATGTAAGTGTCTTATTTGATGTTAGATTTTTCTATTTGAGCACATGTGGTGTCGTGTTATGAGCAATGGAAAATTAAAAAAATGTTCTCAAAATTTTCTATTGTACTTTGGTGTTCAAATTGTGGGTGTTACATATGGTATTAGAGAGGAGGTTCATGCTCTTGAACCTCTAGGATGGATTGGAGTTGTGATGATATGCCATGGTGTTGGTGGAGATGGGTAAAGTAATGTGATATATGTTGTGATGTAAACAATGTTGAATTGTGATATTATAAGCTCACATGCTGTGCATGTCACCGAGAGTGTATTTATTATCATGTTGATGTGCTTGTGATGAGATTATTCATTCTCCTTTTTGGATTCAATGAGGAGTTCACATGTGATGTACCACCTTGTTGTGTGTGAAAATAATGTTATTACAGATTGTAGAGTGTTGGAGTGTTTTGGTTATTATGTGAAATTTAGGGTGTGTTCATGTTTTGTATGACAAAATTGTGTGTATAATGAATTGGATGTCACCACCATGTTGTGATGAATGTTGCATCACCATGTTGTATTACAATTTACTATATATTCAAGTGTTAGTCATCGTGTTCATCATATGTATAATTTGTGTAGTATGTGATGGTTCATGTCATGATTTAGGGGCATATGGTGAACATATGAACCCTCTTTGTATAGTTCTTGCACTTTGGGTGTATTATTTTGAAATGTGATGTATTGTAACCCATGAAAGTAATGATTGTGTTATACCCTATATATACCTTTAAGTAAGATGCTATGGTTAATGTGCTGAATCACCATCATGTTAGTAATGTAGTTATGTGTTATGTTGTGAACCTTACACTAACCGACCCTAATGGAAGAAATTGGTAAAAAGTGTATGTTTGAAGAGAGGAAATGAGTACCGTTGACTAGTCACTTGATCCGAGTACGAGATAGGAGGAGGAGTCTTACATAGACTAAAAATCCACCTCTATTTGTTTGGTATATATGGCACATTTCGAATGGGCACCATATATATTGTGTTTCACAAACACCTTAGGCTCAGTAGATGGCGACATGTACCTTTTTCTCTCTCCATATATGGTTTTCATATAGATGACCTATGTGTACCTTAGCATTGGTGTACTATTGTCCTAGTCACTGAGCGAGTATGAGATAGGGAGTGGAGTCTTACATAGATTAAAAACCCACTTCTATTCATTTGGTATGGATGGCCACCATGTATATTGTGTTTCACGAACACCTTAGGCTCAATGAATGGAAACCTATACAACCCCCTCTCTCAGACTATGTTGAGACTATGTTGAGCCTTGTGGGAATATGGAGGGATGATTTAGGTATATAGGATGATAGTTATATTATTTGATATGTTATTCTATGAGTCAAGGCTCGATGTCCGAGTGCCAGCAACTCAATAAGTACCCCTTTAGTGGTCATGTAATGCCACATAGTTATTGTGATGTGTTATTTATCTATACCTATTTTATTCGTAAAATTAAATTTTATTTTATTTTTTGTTCTAGAACCAACAAATTACTCTATTTAACTTTTGGTTGAGTTGTTACAATTTTGGGCATTTTATTTGGTTATTGCACTAACATGTGGATTTTTGCACTAACTATGGATATTTAGCCATTTGTTTTTCTTAGTTTTAAATTTTCTTTTCAACTTTATTTTTTTATATAGCCTAGCTCAAGGCTTGGGATTTTTTCCACTTGGCATTTGAAATGGATTGTTATGCTTGTTCTAATGCTGTAATGTGTTGGAATAGGGTCATGGGATTTACCATGGAGTGGTTGGACCTATGCACCTACTTTATTGTATGGAGGTACTCCCACAAGGGGTCATAACACCATGTAGTTTTTAAACTAGAGGTTACTACACCACTTGGGTGGGGTTGACGGGGTTCTATGTGCATAGGGCCATAAAGTGAACTAGCCTCATTAAATGGAGAAATAAGGAGATGGGCATGTATGGTCGAGTGACCCAAAATTCTTGATGGGGATCTATGGTTGATTTACCCGATATTCTTGATGGGGTTCCATGGTTGAGTGACTTGATATTCTTGATGGGGTTCTATGGTGCCTCGATATGGAGAAATAAGGAGATGGGGCTTTATGGTTAATATACCCAACTTGGTCTTGGCACTATGAATATTTCTCTTTGAGAGGTATATGGAGCTATTTTTTGATGATTTGGGAGGTAAATGGAGTTGTTTTGTGATTCTTTGGGAGATATATGGAGTTGTTTTTGATGTGTGGAGTTGGTGTTATGAATTATGTGTACTCTTGTGAGTCTTTTTAGGCATTTTTATGATTGAGGTTTGACATTCCTATTGGTTACTATGTACTATTGGATATTGAATTGGAATTGTGTAGGTACTTTCATGATCTTTGGGTTATGTAATATCAGTTGTATATGTATCAGTGTGATGATTTAGTTTTTTCCAATCACATGTGTGTGTTGGATTTATGCCTATGACATAATTATTTGAAATTATTCGTTATGTGGACTACTTGTTTGTCTTTCCATGGTGGAATTAGATATCTTGTGATGTGATACAATTTTGAAAGTATATACCAAGATGTCTTGTGGGTCATTTGTGTTGTGTTGATATTTGTGTGACATATTGAGGCCAATTACTATTGGGCACCCATGAACATAAGACAATTGAAATTTTAAACAATTAATATTAAGAGCTTGAGTTTAAGAAATATTGTAAGGAAAAAGATAAATTAGGTAATAAAGTAAAATATAACTAACTACCAACCTTTACATAACAAAAATGTAAGATACTTCCAAATTAGTTTCTTCTTTGTGGTCGCGTTGATCGACAAGTTATTTTGTTAAACAACATGTGTCAGTTTTGAATTTATTTCTATGTATCCTTTGAGCTTTGGTGTTGTGTCACACGTGAGGATGATGCTATTATAAGGGGAGGGAAATATAGTGACAATGTAAAATAAAAATAAAATAAAATAAAATTAAAATGTCATAATTACGTGGGATGTTGGGTGAAGTGTTATTGGTGGGGAAGTGGGGGTAGGACAATGGCCACCTTTATCGTGTTCAGCATAGTGAGAGAGTGACTAATCCTAAATGATTTTTCAAACCTTCGATTTCCTTGTATAATAATATAAGAACTTTATTTGAGATCTAGAAGTGTTAACCATGAGAAAATCAAATTAGCGTTGGAAATTTAGTAGTAATTTTTAGATAAAAAAATATAACGTTGAAAGGGATTTATGCTAAAGGGAGATTAGCTAAAATATGTCCTAAAATAAGTCCCTTAATGGGTTGAATCAACCATGCACTTGGAGATAAATATGGATCCCTAATATCCCCTCATTTTATCAAATACAAATTGGTCGATCGTATCTAGCTAAAGTGGATTAATTTATCTCTAAGAGGAAAAGAAACTACTTCCTTCTACCTATCACTATATTGTTTGATGTTTGTAGAAGAAGAAAAGGATTGAGGATCATGGAGGCACTTCAGGAAAGAATAATGTCTAACTATATTGTTTTGACTTCTTCTACTTTTGGAAGCTTGTGCTACATTCACAATAACCTTTCTGAATGCCAACCTTGGGTAGAAATGACTACCATTTCACTTCTCCTACTCTTTATCTATTATATCAGCTAGTAGTTATTTTTTTAAGTCATTGAATGCACCCTTTTCATGCTATCCCATGAATGAATTTACAATTTTTTGTCTCTTTCACTCCTCCTCTACATGAAAACATGTTATTTCCATGAATTAAAAGGATTAATCCTTCAGAAAATGTGAATTTACTTTTGATTTTCTCTCAAAAAACATTCATAGTTGAGGGTAGTTTAAAAATGCTTAAAATTTTAAACCGCTTGAGAGTTTTTAAAGCGTGGTGGAAGAAAAGGTTGAGTACACCAAGTCTATGGAAGAATTACTAAAACAAGAGGAAAAGTTGGTTCAGATCTCTTGTTCCTAAACAAGAGTTAGTTAAATCATTTATAGAAGATGGTAGGATATAAAATCTAGGACAAACATATCCTTGGAGTTTGGCATAATGCTTTGAGATTCATCTTATAGAGAGATACTTGGGAGATTTCATGTTAATGCAAATGACTAGTGCTATACCTCAAGAAACAACCTTTTCCAAACCTACCTCCTGTGCTATGCAAAATAAAATATTTGAACAACATATTGTTTCCACATGTCACATACTTGTGTGCTTAGAATAGAAATGTATGCAAAAACGTGGAAGCATATGTAGGTCGTGAACTATTTGAAAAAAAGTGTAAAAAGAAATGGGTTCTGGAATACCATGCTTGCTGGATATGTGAAAAATAGATTCATGGAAAAAGGAATCAGAAAATTTCAACCAAATTATCTTCTTCGATCAAGAGTTTCAAGTGGATTTTGGAGCCCACGATCATTTGTAAAACAATGTTTGACATGTTTACAATAATGGGTCTCAGAGTCACCTTTCTAGTTTGCACCCTATTTTTGTAATAGACTTTTGTCTAATCCGTTGAGTTCTTTGAATATAAGGAAGTAAATAGGAATCACTAAAATTTACGTTTGAACTTAAAACATGTGTTTTTATGGTCCCTTATTATAGCCACTTTAGCTACTTTTGGGAAAATTTTTGTAAACTCAAAACTTGAACTAGACATTCTTCCCCGAGGATCCCATTTACGCTTTTCATATAGATTCATGGTTTTGTAAAGTATAATTTAATCAAATAGCTTTTATGAATGGATTTAGAAAATTATAATGTTTTTATAATAATATTAATGGTTAGTTCATCTTGAAAATGTAAATGATTTGAGTATGTGGATGGATTTGAAAATGTATATGGATTGAAATGAATTGAATAGTGGTACATTATGTATTTTTTATGATAAAATGAACAAAAAGGAAAAACAATTTTATACTTTTCTCTTTTTCTTACTCTCTCTAGAATTGAAAAAGAAACAAAAATACAAATGAATCTGAAAGTGTGAATATGTGATGAAATGACCTCTCTCCCTTTCTCCCTTTCTCTATCTCTTCTCTTCCTTATTTTGAATTAATGGAAATGATGAATGTTTTATTTCGTGTTTGAGTGTAAGGATTTTCATACTTAGTCCTAGGACTAACATAACCTTGGTTGAGGTAATCTGAACAAGAAGGATTAGAGTGTGATATGTTGTAATTAATGAGATGACATTGAGATATTTATATTGATATAAATTACCAATGTTAAATGAACGTGAATTAAAAAGAATTATTTTATCAAAAGTAGTGTGTTGAAGATTATTATTCCTCTTAGAATCTTATATTTCAAGCATTGTACATGAAACACTATATTGTCTATAATTTTCTTGTGTTAAAGCTAACTTTATAACACTAGTAGGAGTGACACATAATGAATGTAGGAACAACTATGTTGGCTAGATAAATGGGGAAGATAGATGAATTTTGTAAATGGTAAAAAACATACCATTCACTTCATAGGTGTTAAGATCATTAGAATTTAAATATGGATCTCATGGTTTAGACAAATGAAATAATCACCTTCCTAATAGTTATTGTGGTTATAGATAAAATAAAAATGTTTGGAAGTACCTTATCATTTTTATACCATATAAATTCAGCGAGTATTCAACCTTTGTCATACACTCCCTATCAATCATGTCACATCTAGGTTTGTAAAACCCTAATGTCTTAAGAAATACTTTAATCCTCACTATTAGACTCCTTATCATATACTTAAGAAAATTATTCAAATACCATTTATATAACTTAAGTGTTCTTGCTAGATGCAACATATAAGTCGTGTAAGCTTGTCATCCATTGATTAAATAAGAGAACACTTCTTGTTATCATAGGTCTACACATCTCCAAGGATGAGTTAGAGTTAAATGTTAGCGTTAGACCTTGGTGTCCTAGTGGTCAACCATATTCTTAAGAAGATAGTTTAAGATACCTTCATCATTGAATGAACCCTTTGTAATATTATGATGACACAAGTGGAGTCAAGTGCACTATTGGTTCTATGGATGAAAATCATGTTAATGATCTCTTTAGTTCCTCAAAGATAAATGTGTTAACTTATCTAGTAAAAGTTTTACACCTTTTTCCATTATGAAGCTTTAATGGGATAAATATGTTTAACACCTTAAACTTGCCTATAGCTAGGTGTAGAGCCCTAAGTGCAATTAGAATTAAACTAAACATTTTAAAACATGTTGGTATCCAAATTCATTCTCCTTTTCAAGCTGAGCAACATCAAAGATTCAACATGGAGGTTAGAGACAGATAGATCATAATGTGTGTCATTTTATAGTCGGGATGAGATCTAACTAGCCCTTTATCACTCAAATTTATGGAGAGATGGATAGCACCTTCAAGAATATTTGACCTATCCTCACTACTTTAGGCCATGCCTTTTGACCAGGGTGAGAGGAACCTTAGTGTAACCTCTGTTTGATGAAGGAGATGGAGATATCCTTCTTTTACACAAATTTTATGAAGAAAACTTTGGAAAATAAGGTCAATACTCCATAATTTAACTCTCAAGAGTTTTCACATCTAAACGATGGAGATACTTTCAAAAGAAGGCTAAGGTTATCAAGACATTATGGGATCCCCGATTATTCTCGCATATTTTAGTAAATTGATTTTGTTCCTTTGTTGATATAAAGGGAAAACAAGGGTAGTTCAGGATGGATTCATGGTTTTGAATAATTTTGGTGGGAGATTAAGTAAGATAAAGTTGATTATACCAGATCTCTGAGAAACTTCACAACAATGGACAACTCAACAATAGAAAGCTTCATAATAGTTAAGATGTTCCTTCAACCAGAAGGTGTGCTTCAATGGAGGCCCAGATCAACACATTTTCACACAATATTTGAGAATCTAGCATGAAGGCTTGAGTTAAAAGACTCAATTAAACACCAAAATCTTTGATCAATCATGCCTAAGGTACACCCAAAGACTTACAAACAATCTTTATCAACAAATGATAGTGGAGTGATTTTAAATTTGTTTATCTCATCACAGGATGAAGGCTTCTTCTTGAAATGAAATTGCAAATGCCACTAAATTGTCATAGGGATGAGATCCTGTGTGATTTCACAAAGATTTCAATGTAAGATTGCAATAGGAACAAAAGAAACCATTTGTAGACATTTGAAACAAAAGCAGACACAAATTTCTAGAGATTGAACACAAATTAATTTCAAAATTACTTAGATTCATCAATAGGGGAAAGCTTCTAGAGCAATCTTAGTGCTCATCAATGGCTATACATCTACAACCAACTTGACATGATAGAAAATCTAACACAGAAGGAATTAACCAGGTATGTCGGATTGGTCTCTCAAGAAGATGGATTTCTCAAATTTTTCTTAAGAATTCAACACACGAAACTTTGAAAGAGTATTCTCATTACATTTATACTTTTAATCACTCAATTTTCCCCAAAAGAGAAGAATATTCGAGGGACTTTGCTTGTTACCAATATGCCTCGTAAAGTGACATTTAACAAATTCACATCCAAAAGCTGCCAGGTGGACCAATTGTGAATTGATCACATTTCTTAGACCCTCAACTAATGACTAGGATGCCATGCCACACCCTTTTTGAAAGACCCATTAATCATTATAATTTTTTCATGTGAGAAATCCTGTTTTAATCATTTTCAGAGGCTATGTAGAGCTGGATTTAAAAGGTAATCCTTTTTCCATCGAGGAAACACCTTTTCATCTTTTTCACCTACAACCTTCATCATTTCATCCTTTTCCCTCTCTTTCCTTAATAACTCGCCCCACATCCATCTTCTCTGGTAATTCACATTTTTACAAGTGTCCTGAGTAATTCTAACTTCAAAATATCGACCTTAACAATCCTTGGACTCAAAAATTAAGTTCTGAATCCACTCAATGTCACTTTCAAAAATGATGATAAATAGTGTGTATTCGCATCTCTAGGATTCTTGGAGCAAAAATGGCGAAAAAGCCCGATGAAATGCAAAACAACCATTTATTATGCCCTTCTCTACTTTATTTTATAGCCATCCATGTGTTTCCTTCTTGGTGCAACCGGGAAAGGAAAAGTACGGGGGAAAGTTTTTAGTCTAGAAGAGTTGTTAAAATAGTTGAAGGATCAACGGAAAGGTGCCATATGTCCAGTGGTCCGAGGCAGTTTTCCTTGGCCGTTGAAAATTCCTAAACAAGGGAAGAGTGAGTAGAAACCTCCAAGTTTCTTCATGGAACTTCTTCAAAATAAAATTTAGGGTCCGGTCCCCAAACAGAACTATCCCTCCATGTGTCCCAGGCCTTAGAAAATTTCTTTGAAAATTTTAAGTATAGAGTGGAGTTAGTGGAAGCCTCCACATGTTTCCCTGTCGCAATTTTTAAGGTGGGACCCTGAGGCGGATCCTCAAATAAGTGTGGTCCCTCCACATGTCCATGGTCTACCAAAATTGTACCAGCCACATGAATTTTTTTTCTAAGTCTAGGCAAGGTAGTGAAAACCTCCACGTGTCTCCTGGGTGCAACTCCAAGGACAAACAAAAAGGTGAATTTTCAGATAAGCGCTGGACCTCCACATGGACAAGATTTGAGTTGAATCGGGCCTTAGAGTTTTAAAGTGCCCCATTGAGCTTCCTCCAAATAGAAAGGGCACATGTTTCCATAGATGCTAAGATGTAAATTTGATGAGAAAAACACACCCATCAAGCCGTAAAATGTAGGAAAATCACCATTTGCACCTAGAAATGAATCCTTCTTCAAGGATAGAGAATTTGGAAATGATATAAGGCCCAAATATGATCTTTTGAGCCACATCCAATCACATTTCCATAGATATTTGGGACAAAAATGATAGGGACAACAAAACATGACTGTGGAAAATGGAAGGAAAGGAAGAAAACCTGAGTTTTTTGCCCAAGTTACAGATTCTTTCACACGGACAGAGGAACAAATTTTTTTTTGGACTTTAAGTGATCCTCAACCAAGGAAGGGATTGATCATGGAAACCAAATGGAGGATAGAGTTTTTATGCATCAATATGGGGAGATAGAGAAGATGACAAAGCCCACAAACTAAAGAACTTTAAGGACAAATGGGGTGAGACCAAATTGAGCACCAACATCAGCTCCGACTCGGGGATGGGCACTCCCTGTGAGTTCCACAAGAAAAATAGTAGACCAAGTTTCAAAAACAAACCATTGGGCAATAGAGTCAAAGAATAATCTTGTAGAGAAGAGAAACCATAACCACCCTCCAAAAAATGAACCAAGAAACTAGAAAAACTAGGTCACCAAGGACCAGAACGAACAAAAACACAAAAGTAGAACAAAAACAAAGAAATATACACTATAAAATGGAGTATACCTTGATTCTGAGAGATCAATCAAGGAAATGTTTTAAATGCCTCGCCATTAACAGGTAATTCAAGTAGTTCCCGTATAATTATTTTAGGAAGAAGTTATTTTCACCAATTTAAATGTCATTGAATAAGGCCCATCCACAATGTATCAAATTTACCATGCTTTCCCTTATCTTCATGCCTCGATATCCCATAATAGCACAAGATCCCTAATCTTTGAAAGATCTTTAAGTCACCTTCTTGTCAAATAACTTCTTAAACTTTTCTCTAAACTTCAAATGTCGCTAATGGGATGACCTTCTTTCTTCATCTAACTCAAAATTTGATTGATTCGAGCATCATATGGAATAACTTCTTGATCTTCAATTTGTTGAATCAATTGAAATGAAGACAATTGCAATGAAGGGGAAACAAAGCTTGAGTTCCATATACCAACTCAAACGGGCTCTTACCAATATCTCTTTGACAAAGTGATTCTCATTAGCCCAAAAAAAAAATTAGTTTCTCACCCCACTTCCTTTTGTTCAGCTCTAAAGTTCTTCTAATGATCTTCAACAAGTTTTTTTATTGCTAGACTCAACTTGTCCATTTCCTTGGGGATTGTAGTTAGAAGCATATGTCAAATTGATTCCATACTCTTTGCACATTTCACCAAAGGTTTGGCTCTAAAACTCATGGCATTATCAACAACAATCTTAGTTGGCACTCCAAATCTACATATGATTTGATTCAACATGAAGTCCATGATAACTTGGTGTGTTGCTTTCTTGGTGGGGATTGCTTCCACCCACTTAGTGAAATAATCAATAACTACAAGAATTCATTTATGATTAGCACTGGAAGGATAAAAAAATTTGCCAATGAAATCCATTCCCCATTACTTAAATGGGGTATCAATGAAACATGCTATAAAGGAATGGATCTCGAAGCTTTCATTCTTCCATAAAAATGCTGGAAACTTTCACAATTCCTAACCAATAGAGTTGTATATTTGAAGAGAGTTATATTATGTGCTGTAAATCTTCTAGCAAATGTCCCCATAAAATCCTCCATGGAAATCGAAATTATTTTGGGGCCTTATCTTCAGATAATGCATCTCAAGATCACTCCTCGGGGTTCTTCTAAGCTAACCCAAAATCAGTAATGACATATTTTTGGGAGGCTAACTTAAGATCTCTTTTCTGATTTTTACTCAAATGTTCAGGGCAGCATAGATGTTTGAGATAAAAGATTATATCTTTTTACCATTCGAGCTTATCAAAATTTTAATGACATCCAACCTTTATCCTTCTACTTCATTCACCTCAATAGTCTGCAAGTTTCTCTCATCCATAAGCTTAGCTAGGCCCAAACCTCTTATCAATTTTGTGGTTTGGATATCCATGTCATATTCCCACAACTTTTTTACCCATCTGCATATTTTTCTTGAGACCTCCATCTCTGATAAGATATCTTTCACCATGGTGTGGGGAACATAAGCAACAACTTTAGAGCTCAAGATGTAAGGTATGAAAACATTTTTTTGCTTTCAACAAGGAAAATGATTGCCTTCTCCATGATGGTGTACTTCAAATCAGCTCCTTACAATGCCTTACTAAAAAAGGCAATTCTTCTCTCAACCCCTTCATCATCTTTCTGCAACAAGACTTATGCAATGGTGTTTTTTGAAGAAAAAGAAAACATTTGAAAATGCTTCTTTTAAGAGCTGCCAAAACAAGGCATGCTTTAATGCTTCTTTGATTCCATTGAAAGGTTCTTTAATGGAAGATTCTTCCCATTTGATAACTTGGTCCTTCTTTAGCATGCTAGTAATGGGGATGATCAACTCAACAAAGTTAGACATAAATCTTTTGATAAAGTTTGTTTGTCTAAAGAAGGATTGAACTACCTTCTTAGTTCTTGGAATTGGAACCTTGTTGATGACTTACAACTCTCTCAAGATCAATCATGAACCCTTCATTTGATACATGTGACCAAGAAGTTTTGCCTTTTGTACTCCAAAGTGGTACTTCTTGAGATTCAATGATATTCCATACTCTCTACACCTTAACATCATTCTCTCCAAGTGTTGCAAGTGACCATTTATTTTTCTGGAAAAGACAATTACATCATCTTGATAAACAACAATGAAATCATTAATATAACCAACAAACACTACATCCATTCTCTTTGGAAAGTTTATCCAAAATTGATTATAGCGAGAGAAACCATTCAAAGTGGATAAGAATTCGAACTAGTTACCAATTGTAGAATATTCTCCATGTTTGGTAGAGGGTGATTATCTTTTCATGATGCTTTATTCAAGTTATTTAAGTCTACGCATAACCTTATATCACCATTATTTTTTTGATAGGTACTAAATTTGTAACCCAAGATGAGTACCTTGTGGGCTGAATGATCCCCCCATCCCTTAACTTCTTCAATTTTTCTTGCATCCTCAAAGAAAGGAGTGGATTAATAGGCCTATGTTTTTTCTTAAAAGGCTTGGCATTAGATTCAAGAGGAATTTCATGTTGGAACAAATCTTCCTATATGCCTTCAACTCGAGTAAGACCAAGCTATGAAGTCTTGATATTTTTCAACAATTAAACACATGGCTTTTTCTTCCTTGCTCAAATTACTTCCTAACCAAATTTTACATGGTTTTTCCTTTGTACCTATTTTGTTCTCTTCCACATCTCTTGAAACTAACATACTACTATTAATAATGCAATCAACATTATCAAAGTTTGATTCAAGTGCCACCAAACCTCTAGGAATCATGTTTGTCTTCAGCTAGATGATGTATTTTCCAAATAAAGTTTCTGTTCCTTCAATAGCAAAAACCATTAGTTCCCAATCTATATTTTGGTCAGCAAAATCACCTTGGTTCTGTAGAAACCATTTCACCTAGGAATCATCATCGAACACTTGCCAATTTTTAACATTATCAGGGACAGATGGCCCTGTTAGTATTTCAACATCATACTCACAAAATGGAGATTGTGTACAATTTCCAAATATGGATCCTAGCATTTCTAACTTGTTTGCAATAGTATTAAACTTTCTATCATGGTGCACAATATTAAATGAGTCAAATATTTCAATTAAATCTCAGATTGCATGCTTGTATTGTTTCATTATTTGATTTTTAGTAGTGTACAATTTTCTAATTTGCTTGAAAATTAGTTCTAAATCTCTTTTGAAAATGATATCCTGTACACCATATTTCCATGCAATTCTCAAACCTAATAATAGTGATTCATATTTAGTAATGTTGTTAGTGCATTCAAAGTTGAGTTTGAAAAAAAAAAAATCTTCCTAGCCTAGAGAAATTAGAACAATGCTAGCACCACTTCCAAACTTGGAACAAGCTCCATCAAATAACAAGGTTCAAGGTAAACATACTTGTTCAAGACATTTACATTGATCAATCTTATGCTCTTTTCCATCAGCAAACCCAACAAAGTTATCAACATCTACATCAACATACAACACTTCATAAGAGGCATTATTGGGATCTTCAATGAGGTGCAACATCTTCTTCTCTCCATATAACTTTACAAGGCTTCCTTCAATTGGAATGGTTGCAAAAGAAATATCCATTTGAACACTTCCACCAAAACTTGTAGCCCACTTTCTTGATAACAATATGCCCCATTTTGTAGGGAAATCAACAATAACAACATCAAGTTTCAATTTCTTACCTAGATAAGCTGCAAGTTGTACCACCAAACCTTTTACACACCCTAAAACTGACACCTCTCTAGAATACATTGCATAGCACTACACTTGTCATAAGCTTCCATCACTTTAATGTTCAATTCATTCATGACTTCTAGAGGCATAACATTACATGATGCTCTGGAATCAAACATTTAATTGTGTAGCTATTTGTTCTTAATAATTAACATTGTAAAAAATGGATCAAAATTTAACTTAGACTCAACTAAAGATGTTCCCAAGTACACTTCAGGTGGTTCACCTAACTCCTCCAATGCTAGTGATTTTCTAGGTCTCTGTAATGATTAGAGGAGGAGTATTTACATTATTTGTATTTTTCGCCTTGGGCACTCCTATCTTCTTCAATCCCAAATACTCAAAAGCCCTCTTCTTGTTCTCAAGAATCCTAAGTAGTTCAAAAATTGGGACATAAATATTGATCTAACTCAAGACTTGGAAAATTCCACAAGTAATGTACTTGGGAAAAGAAGGATTTGGAGAAAGATTGACAAACTCATTGGATGGCACAAGATTTTTCACATTTTGGGCATGGGTGGGAACACCAGTTCTACTTGAGACAACAAGGCCTTTTCTAGATGCATCTTTCTTTGGAGTTTCTTTTGGGATATTGGTGAGAACTAGTGTCTTTGGTTTGGCTTAAGGCCTTGCCCCTTTGATAACTTTACTTCTTGTGTTATACTCTTTTTCTTGGGAAACAAGCAACATTCATTAAAAAATTTCTATCCTCTTTTGATGGGATTCCTCCATCATACTTCTTAATCATTAGAGATCTTAGGTACTAAAAATCATTATTAGGAAGTTCAAAATCTTGTACCATATCTATTTCTAAAGTATGAGAGGGAGGAAGAAGAGGTACCTGCTGAATGCAATCCCAAAAATTGTAGTAGTTCTTTCACTTATTACTTTAGTTGAAGTTGCTCCTTGTTGTGAGGTTGTAAAGTAGTCCACCATACATACATCATTATCAATGTTATCATCATCACCAACTTCTTCAACTTCTCGATCTACTCTTCACATGGTGGGTGGGGTAAGAAACATTTGTCACACTAATAAATTTCATTTGTCTCTTCAACAACAACAACTCGACATTTAGAGGATCAAAACTACTCTATTTTCCCTAGCTTGGGGTTGTCTAGCTCCCATGGGTCCTTTACCTTTGTCATCAGATCTCTGATCATTTCTTGGATGATTTACAAATCTGTCTTTTTCTTGTTGCCTATTCGACCTTGAGAACCTTGTCCAATTCCTTTCTATGCCGCCTGGCTATATTGTAAGAGAT
Organism: Taxus wallichiana var. yunnanensis; assembly: GCA_018340775.1. Classification (NCBI taxonomy): domain Eukaryota; kingdom Viridiplantae; phylum Streptophyta; class Pinopsida; order Cupressales; family Taxaceae; genus Taxus; species Taxus wallichiana. Next base: position 715,231,983 of record CM031243.1, read on the forward strand.
TTCTTTGACATCTCTAGCCAAAGTCTTTACAACTTCCTCAAGATCCACATCCTTACTTGATTGAGGCTTCTCTAGGTTGATCAGTTTAACACCCTCCCTATTAGGAGGTTTTCCAACTACTTTAATGTTGTTCTCAATTTGTAGAGCCATGGTAAAGGCCTACCTCAAAGTTGTTGGGTTCTTATCCCTCAAATAGTAAGCAACTTTCTTATCAAATGCACTTGAATAATTTATCAGACATGATTGATCACATGGCCTCAAATTAACAGTAATTCTCAATGTTTTTTTAAATCTTGTATTAAAATCATGCACTGATTCATTAGAATTCTTCTTAATGTTTTAAACTATGATAAAAGAAACCTAGGGTCTATTTTATCACTATACTATAGTCTAAAAGCATTATTCATTTCTGTCCAAGAATTAATGTTATTTGGCAAAGATTTATGCTAGTCCCTTGCATCTTCTTCTGGAGTATGGATAAACAATTTAATATACACATCCTCAAATTCTATTTCAAATTCTTCCATCATATTGACAAAGAGTTTCAAGTGTTGATCACTAGTGATTGCATTATTTCCTTAAAACTTAGGCAATCTATTTCTTACATCTTGTGGCACAACATTTGGATAGCCATCCATACCTCTAAAATTGATGGGACCAAAAGTATTAACAACAAATGGAGGTCTAGGTAGAGGCTAAGCCTTATTATTTTGAGGAGGTGATCTTATAGGAGAAACAAAGTGATGAGGAGTGAGGGGTCTGTGTGGTACATGGATGTAATTTTTAGAATGACTACCCTCTAAAGGCTCTATTTCCTAGAAAACTCTATCAAATTTGGAAAATACCAAGGCAAATTGAGAATTTTTTTCAAATACAAAATAGGACCCTCTCTAGATGGATAATTAAATTCAACAAAGAGATTACTTGATTTAGAAGAACTTGAGGAAATATTGTAATATTCAATCATAGGTGATCATTTTCACCAATGGAGATCTCTTTTCATGATGGTTGATCTCCAACAATTTTCAAAATTCTTCTTCCTTTTGAATTAGAATTTCCCATCTCTTGAAATAACCCTCTAATAGGGTCCCTCGCAAAGACAAATCTTCTTCCTTCCATCTTTGTAGAGATTAATGACAAATCTTACTTGATATATGTTAAGACACTGGTATTTATTAAGAATTTAAATAAAGATTTGAGTCACCACTAAGGATTTTCACCTTAGTTTGTGTAAATGCACTATGAAATACCTATCAAATGTCTTTCAATACCAGATTTATGCAAATCTTAGAAGATCTACTCTTCTTCTACCTAAATTTATTAATGATGATACAAAATTTAGTGTAATAACTATATAAGATGGAAATATTGCACTCAAAACTTACAAGTTTAAACAATTCTTACAGATCTAAACAGATAATGATGTTTCAGCAATGTATTAACTTAGATTATGTAAAAACATTACGAAGGTCTATATGTACTGCATTTGTAAAATACTTCAAAGAATCCCCAAAAATGGCACCACATATTTGACATGGAGCTTAGAGACAGATAGATCATAATGTGTGTCATTTTGTAGTGGGATGAGATCTAATTGGCCCTTTGTCACTCAGATTTGTGGAGAGATGGATAACACCTTCAAGAGGATTTGACCTATCCTCACTACTTTAGGCCATGCCTTTCGACCAGGGTGAGAGGACCCTTAGTGTAACCTCTGTTTGATGAAGGAGATGGAGATATCCTTCTTTTGCACAAATTTTATGAAGAAATCCTTGGGAAAATATGGTCAATACTCCATAATTTAACTCTCAAGAGTTGTCACTTCTAAAAGATGGAGATACTTTCAAAACAAGGCTAAGGTTACTAAAGACATTATGGGATCTTGATTGTTTTGTATATTTTAGTAAATTGATTCTGTTCCTTTGTTGATATATAGGGAAAACAGGGTAGTTAAGATGGATTCATGGTTTTGAATAATTTTGGTGGGAGATTAAGTAGGATAAAGTTGATTATACCAGATCTTTGAGAAATTCACAACAATGGACAACTCAACAACAAAAAGCTTTAGAATAGTTAAGATGTTCCTTCAACAAGAAGGTGTGCTTCAATGGAGGCCCAAATTAACACATTTTCACACAATATTTGAGAATCTAACATGAAGATCTCGAGTTAAAAGACTCAATTAAACACCAAAATATTTGATCAACCATGCCTAAGGTACACCCAAAGGCTTACAGATAATCTTTATCAACAAATGATAGTGGAGTGATTTTAAATTTGTTTATCTCATCATAGGATGAAGGATCTTCTTGAAAATGAAATTACAAATTCCACTAAATTGTCATAGGGATGAGATCTGTGTGATTTCACAAAGATTTCAATGTAAGATTGTAATAGGAATAAAAGAAACCATTTACAGACATTCAGTAACAAAGAAGACACAAATTGCTAGAGATTGAACACAAATTAATTTCAAAATTGCTTAGATTCATCAGCAGGGGAAAGCTTCTAGAGCAATCTCAGTGCTCGTCAATGGCTATACATCTGCAACCAACTTGACATGATAGAAAATCTAACATAGAAGGAATTAACTAGGTATCTCGGATTGGTCTCTTAGGAAGATGACTTTCTCAAATTTTCTCTTAAGAATTCAACCCCCAAACCCTTTGCAAGAGTATTCTCATTGCATTTATACATTTTACTCACTCAATTTCCCCCAAAAAGAAGAATATTTGAGGGACCTTTTCTTGTTACCAATTTGCCTCAGAAAGTGACATTTAACAAATTCACATCCGAAAAAGGGTGGACCAATTGTGAATTGATCATGTTTCTTAGACCCTCGACTAATGACTAGGATGCCATGCCACAACCTTTTTGATAGTCCTTTTAATCATTATGATTTTTTCATGTAAGAAATCCCTATTTTAATCATTTTCGGAGGCTCGTATAATTTGGATCTCGATAAGGTAATCCTTTTTTCCCTCGAGGCAACACCTTTTTCATCTTTTGTGCCTATAACCTCCATCATTTCATCATTTTCCTCTCTTTCCTCTGCAACTCTGCCCCACATCCATCTTCTCTGGTAAACATTTTGCAAGTGCCCAGAAATTCCAACTTCAAAATATTGACCTTAACAACCCCTGGACTCACAAATTAAGTTCTAAATCCATTTAATGGCACTTTGTAGACAAAAATGACAAGGAATTTCATCAAAAATGATGAAAAATAGTGCATATTCACATCTCCAGGATTCTTGGAGAAAAAATGGCATAAAGAAGATGCAATGCACATCAACCGTTGATTCTGCCCCTTCTCTAATTTATTTTATAGCCGTCCATGTGTTTCCTTAGCACAAATACAAAGGAGAAGTATAGGGGCAAGTTTCCAAACAAGATGGGCCTTCCACGTGACTGGGCCCAAGAAAAACACCTTTTTTCCTTTGAAAAGTCTTTGTATAAAAGGAGCTAGTGGAAGCCTCCACATGTCTCAATGGCACACTTTGAGATAGTCCCCAAAAGCGGAGACCCCAAACAAGCGTGGGCTCACCACGTGTCTCAGTCTGGCAGAGTTGTTAAAAATTTGAAGGATCAACAAAAGGCACCATGTCTAGGCTCGAGGTAGTTTTCCTTGGCCGTGGAAAATTCAAAGCAAGGGTAGAGTGAGCAGAAACCTCCAAGTGTCATCCTGGCACTTCTTCAAAATAAAATTTAGGGGTCGGTCCCCAAATAGACGCCATCCCTCCACGTGTCCCAAGGCTTAGAAAATTGCTTTGAAAATTTTAAGTATAGAGCAAAGCGCTAACGCGAAGCCTCCACATGTCTCCTTGTCACAATTGTTAAGGTGGGACCCTAAGGCGGATCCTCAAATAAGTGTGGTCCCTCCACGTGTCCATAGTCCACCAAAACTATACCAGCCACATGAAAATATTTTCTAAGTCTTGGCAAGGTAGCGGAAACCTCCACGTGTCTCCCGACGCAACTCTAAGGCCAAACCAAAAGGTGAATTTTTAGATGAGCACCGACCCTCCAAGTGGAAAGCTTTGAGTTGAATTGGGCCTTAGAGTTTCAGAGTGCCCCACCGATTGCCTCCAACTAGAAAGGGCCACATTTCCATAGATGTTGAGATGTAAATTTGATGGGAAAAACACACCTATTAAACCGTAAAATGTAGGAAAATTAGCATTTGCGCCCAGAAATGAATCCTTCTTCAAGGACAGATAATTTAGAAATGATATAAGGCCCAAATATGATCTTTTGAGCTGCATCCAATCACATTTCCACAGATATTTGGGACAAAAATGACAAGGAAAACAAAATGTGACTGTGGAAAATGGAAGGAAAAAAAAAACCCAAGTTTTCACCCAAGTTACATATTATTTCACATGGATAGAGGAACGAAAATAAATTCTAGACTTTTAAGTGAACCTCGAACAAGGAAGGGACTGATCATGGCAACCAAATGGAGGATAGAGTTTTCATGCATCAATATGGGGAGATATTAAGACAACAAAGCCCACAATCCGAAGAAATTTAAGGACAAATAGGGCGAGACCAAATTGAACACCAACAAAACCCTTTATATACTAAGTGTTAAACAAAAGTGAGGAATTGTAGTCTTGGAATATTCAAGTGGCATGAACGCTTTATAAGGAAGGGAAATTTAATTACTCTAATTTTTTTGTGGTAGGATGTAGAAACCATTGAGTAGAAATGAATGTAATACATCGAGTGACTTCTTATGATCTTATATTTAGTACATCTTTTCACACAAATAAATAAATATTGATCACTAAATAAAATAACACCGAATATAAAAATGTATAATTTTAATTCATTGAGGATAATCTTATTCACATGGATAGAGATATTTATACAAAGATGATCTCCTACAAACTAGGATTCAATCTAATCTTCAATCCCACATCTCTCTCCTAGAATCACTCACAATTATCTCTCCACACACACACTTCTAAAAAGCTACGTGAGTTTGTTTGATAAACAAACTCCTTACATATATATATATATATATATATATATATATATATATATATAAGTTTGACAACTCATTATTAATAATATATTACTCATAAATTATTATTAGAATAATACTATTATTCTAATGCACTAATGTTCACACTATGAACATTATTTCCCTAACATTCACCCCCTTAGTGTGAACATGGGTGAATTTTGTCTAGTACCTACTCATGTTCTACAATCCGATGGTTTTCAAAGAGTACCAACAACTCAAACAATATGAGGTTTTCAAAGAGAACCTCCAACTCAAATTTTTTTCAAGTGGAACCATCAACCACTCTGTATGTGTTTTTCAAAGAGATCCACAAACTCTCAAATTGGTTTTCTAGTGGACCACCAACCATTTTCATAGCAGCGTACATGTTTCTTCATCCATATTTTACAAAAGAGAACATAATATAGGAAAATATGTTCGTAACTATGAACATGAATTATCCATTTGTTCTTATTTATTACCACACATGCTAAAAGTAAACACACAACACATTAGTAACTAAATCAATTGTGCGGCCCCATCGTTGGCGACTGACGAGAGGACACCGATTGTCCTCCTTCCTCCTGTTGTCCTTTCCTCCATCTTCCTCCTTCTAGTAGCTACTAACTCAGCCGAATTCAATCATGAGGCTTCATGGTTTCTACATTGTATTTATTCCAGCTTCCCCCTCAATGTAAAACCTTTTTTTAGGACATCGGGTACAACCAATAATGCGTCCACAAGATGGCCAAAATAGAGGGTAATTTTCAAACTTAGTATTTTTCATGAAATTACAACCAATGTAACAGGAATAAAAAAATAAGTACTTTTGCAAAAGAAATAACTCGATTTTGAGTTACTGAGAAAAAGTTATTGAGGTTTTAACTTCTCGTAAAAATGGCTTAATTTAATTAAAATTGTCTCCATGATTAAAAACTTGCTAAAACTAGAAAGCAAAATTATCGTGTGACCACTCGTTGGAACCGGGAGAAATTGAGGATTCCAAAAATATCAATATTTCAGAGAATTGGCACCAAAAAAATATTAATTTGGCCAAAATATATATTAATTGCACTCAAAATGCAATTATTAAGCAAAAACTATAGGAAATTTTTTTTTCAAACTATAGTTTTGCTAAAAATTAAAAATTCAGCCAATAGAAAAAGACATGTAGCTTGCTTGCATATCTTCCCACCTACAAAAACCCCTCCAAGTCTATCAAGTCATTACGGATCCTTAGATATACCAATCCCATCACTCAAAATTCATCTATTTTCCAATGCAAACTGCTTTCAACCTATAAATCAATATCAAAAAATATTTCTAGGTTTTTTTCTACATGATGTTATCTTTCCATAACATTTTGAATCACTCAATTTCATTGAAAACATGAAAGATATCACATTTTTAATAACTTGCGTCAAGCTTCAAGTAAAGAAACTTGCTACATGTCTTTGTCTCGAAAATTTCTCCATTTCTTCCTCAAATCTCTATCCACCTCTCTAGAATAACCATGCTCGATACCAAATCTTATATTTAGTATAAATTTTCACACAAATAAATAAATATTGATCACTAAATAAAATAACACCAAATATAAAAATGTATAATTTTAATTCATTCGGGATAATCTTATTCACATGGATAGAGATGTTTATAAAAAGTTTATCTCCTACAATTTAGGAGTCAATCTAATATTCAATCCCACATCTCTCTCCTAGAATCACTCACATTTATCTCTCACACACACACTTCTAAAAAGCTACGTGAGTTTGTTTGATAAAAAAACTCCTTAATATGATAAACAAACTATATATATATATATATATATATATATTATTAATATGAGTTTGACAACTCATTATTAATAATATATTACTCATAAATTATTATTAGAATAATACTATTATTCTAATGCACTAATGTTCACACTATAAACATTATTTCCTAACATATGATTCTATTGAGCAAAGGAGATATGATGTATTGTTACCAATGATTAAATAACCTTAGAAGGATTTTGAAATGCATAAAATTATATAACTTTTGCATTTGAACTCCCTTTGTCCCTCTTAGATAATTGTGACCCTTAGTAGTTGATTACCATGTGATTTCTTGTAGGGTGAAGTTTCCCCCATCCGTGATTTTTTTAAGATTATAGATCATGGAGCCTCTCTTAAGGGTATTGGTGAAATAAATGCTTATGCATTTTACTAAATGATTAAAATAGTTTCTGGGAAGAAATTTGAAAAGCATATAGTTGTTGGGTTGTATTGTTATATGTTTTAATATTTGGGTTTTTAAGAGGGATGAAATGAGTTGGTTGGTATAAGGTCACCACTCCTTGTATTCATGAATCACTAAAGTGTAAACTATGTGCCATTTGAATTACAATTGTTCTAAAACAATGCCAATATGAGTCCAACGTAACAATGTAAGAGTAATGGAAAACAAGAGTAAATAGGATATTTGTTTAGGAATAAAATTATGCTTGAAGTATTGTTAATTCATTTAGGAATTATCTTATTGTTAAGAAAAAAGAGAATACAAATTGTTCATGGAGAAATCAAACATTTGAGCTAACACAAACTCTTATATAAATAAAATCATTTCGATGGGTAAATGTTAAATCGATTTAAACTATTTGTTGAATGTAGCAAAGTGTAACAGAAAAATATGATACTATGATAGAAGGATGTTTATGGGAAGAGGTATCTTGAATCTAAATGATCCTTAAATACTAAGAATTCTTTCCTTAATGTCACGATAGTTTCCCTTGTCTAGGAAAGATAAATTCTAAATATCTAATATATGTAGAAAAATAAGAACCTTAACATCTTGTTAGTTCCTTTACGTAATGAGGATAAAATTTAATGTTAATTAAACAATTTTGAGAAGTAAACCTTAAACATAAGAATTAATATTGGGACACTCGTAGGTGTTTAAAATGAATTTAATCAACAAATGAGTTGTGGATAATTAATGGAAATTGAGAAAGAAACCAACAATGCATTCTATTTTTAGGGCAAAGCTATATGAAAATAATGTATTTGAAGTTTTAGAAAAGAAAATTTAACATCCTTATCAATTTAATTCATTGGAAACCTATAAGGTTATTTTATGGCATAATCAAAAAAAATTGATTGCTCCTAAGTGAGTGTCCGAGGAAGTCGGTGTGATTCATCAAAATGGAGTTATCCTAAAGTGTGGGACTTTCCAAATGGGGTAACCCTCCGGATAAAGCCGGCTTCCTATCCTATCATAGTGCTAACTACTCCAAAGTGCAGAGAGTTACAGATCTAACACTAATCTAATGTTTTCCCAAGGAGACAAAGTTAAAGAAAATGCATAAAAAGGAAACCTAATCTAAGGAAGGTGATGGATGAGGAAGAAGTGTTGAATAACACAAATAAAACAATGAAAACACAACAATAAATAATATCCCTTGCATGTAATGAAAGATTAGAAAGATGCAATAGAACACAAAAGAGGGTTTGAAGCATCCACAAATATGATTTTATTTCTCTCAAATTTGATACAATACATCACATTTAGGCGAAAGGCACATATTTTACATTACAATGTCTAGTAGGGAGGTTTGGAATCTCCAAAAATATCTTATAGAAAAGAAGAAGAAGGAAGGGAATATACAAGGTTTCAAGATTTGAAATTAGCCCCTCCTTACAATATATAGGAAGAATAAGATGAGAGAGAGAGAGAGAGAGAGAGAGAGAGAGAGAGAGAGAGAGAGAGAGAGAGAGAGAGAGAGAGAGAGAGAGAGAGAGAGAGAGAGGAATTTGAAATATTGCTTCAACCACCCAAAAATACATTAAAATTACCTACAACAATGATGGGTGCCACTACAAACCCATAACTCCATGTAATTTCTCTTGTTGGGGAAGAAAGGATGCCCATACCTCATCATTTTAGGTAGGTGAGAAATCTAGAAACACTCTTATAAAATGGTAGACAATATTTCCTCATTTTGAAATACTTAGTCTCATTAAAACTAAGAAAGTCATATTTTTGCAAATTCGAGCTCCTAGTCAAAAGTTATGGCCGCTTGAAGATGAGGATACCATACGAAAATAAATGTGAATGGTTGATTTGCTTCTTCTAGACTCTAAACTTCATTACACCCTCTAATATATGAAATTTCAGAATTTTGGATACAGAGATTAAGACATTTCCACTTTGGAGATCGTTGTATTGTTCATTGCTCAAATTATCTTGAGAGTTCGAAATTTGAACCTTCGATGTCTGAAATTTGGAATTCAAAGTTTGGACTCTGAAATCATGTCGCATGAAATTATTCATTAGTCGATCCAAAAGTTTTGAAATTATGAAACCCCAAATTTTGAATTTTTGACTTCGGGTTTCAAACCTTTACACTTTTGGGGGTTTGGGTTTTGGATTTACGTTTCAGGGATTTTGGGGGGTTTGGGTGTTTAGGGGATTTTGGGGTTTAGGTTCAGGATTTGGGTGTTCTGGTTTAGGATTTTGGGGGTTCGATTTTCCACTTGGCACATTAAAACTCCAAAATTTCAAAAGCCCACATTCCAAATTTCTGAATTTAGGTTTTAGACCTTTCTTTCCTACGTAGAACTATTCACTATGAGGTCATGAAACCTCTAAAACTCACAAACCCTAAACTCCAAAATTTTGGTGTTTGAGTTTTTAGAATTTTTGCTCCTTTTTTTGCATTTTTTTTTTGAGTCCCTGAATTTAACACTAGCCTACCTTCGAAAAAACCCACCTCCGATGTCTGAAATTCAGGATTTAAGAGATTCTTCATTCCCCAAACTAGCTCAAACTCCCAAGATATTTTGCAATGTGCCTGGCATGCCTGACCTATTCGGCCAATCCTGAAATGTGGTCTCCCCTGGCCGAATCGATCCCTCATTTTTCTCTGTGTGAGGTCATGTTCATCCAATTTCTTCTGAGGGAAAAATTGGATAACAATTATATAATGGAAAACTAAATGTAATAAATATGTAAACCATAAAAATACCATGTTGTGGAGTTTTCCTATCCTGTGTGTCTTACCGTAGTTTGGTCATTATTTAAGTTTACATCATTTGAGTAAGACATTGATGTGTACCCTATGTTATCTATTGTATGAGTGGGTTCTTGTTTATTTAAGTGTCTTATGTGATGTTGATTTTTCTATTTGATCCCATGTGGTGTCATGTTATGAGAAATGAAAATAAATAAAAAAGATTCCACAAATTTTTTTGTTGTACTTTGGTGTTGAAATTGTGGGCATTACAAGCATGAGTGATGGAGTGTTAATAATTTTGTTGGTTCTATGTATTTTGATCTGTTATGATCAAAATATGGCGTGATTTTCAAGGAGATATTTTAAAGATAATATATTAATTACTAGTCATCAAAGGTATTTGTTATATTTATGATGTAAATGGAGTTCATTGTAATTATGTGGTCTTATAAGAATGACATGTATGTCTGGAGTTCACATCAAAATGAATATATGGTTTCAAAGACACATTAATATAATCCTATTCGATTCAAAGTTGTGTTGTATCATGCCAATGTTTAGGAAGATCTATGTGGCATAGTAAAATATTATTTAAATATTTGTTAGCTATTAAAATTAAAAAACTTTAAGATTTATTATTAATGGTGTAAATTCTATTCTTATGATTGGGTTAGATTACATGGAGCTTTGTGTTGGTGTGCAATGCTCTTCATCATGTCTTACAAAAAGTGTTATTAAAATGAGTATTTATAACTTTAACTTGATTTCTAGTCAAGGAGAATGCATTTCATAATAAATATATATTTGATCTATGGATTTCTTTATCTTTTTCATAGAATTTAAATATTAATATTATCAAATGTCTTATCTATAGTTTTATTTTTCCCCTTTTATTATTATTCTTGTAGTTTTTATCTCAATTTTTTTGTTTTAAATTTTATAGGATTTAAGTGTTTATCTTGAGTTTATATAATAATATGAAATTAATTTAGTTTATCATTTATTAAGAAGCTATAAAATAAACATGGTTTTAAGATTTATTTGAATTTAATGTATATGTTATTAAATGTGGTGATAAATTTTGAATAGAAATTTTGTAATAGTATTTGAATATATTCACTATTTTGTTAAAAATTAATTACATAAATTTATTTTATATAATAGTAATAATGTAATATATGTGTTGAAAATGTAGACAACACACATATATAATTATATAAATCAATGTGAATGTAATGCCCACATATTTGACACACAAATTACAACAAAAAATTATTGGAATAATTTTATTTGTTTTAATTGCACATAACGCGACACCACATGGGCTCAAATTGAAAACTAAACATCACATAAGACACTTACATAAACATGGACCCACATAGAAAACATGATAACATATGGTACACATCAATGTCTTACTCAAATGATGTAAACAAAGACAATGAACCAACTACGGAAAGACACACATGATAGGCATACTCGACAACATGGCCTTTTTATGGTTTACATATTTATTACATTTATTTTTCCATTATATAACCTTATAGGTTTCTAGTGAATTAAACTGGTAAGGGTGTAAAATTTCCTCTTTCTAAAACTTCAAATACTTTATTTTTGTATAACATTAGCCTTTAAAAGAGGATGCACTATTGGTTCCTTTCTCAATTTCCATTAATTATCCACAACTCATTTGTTAATTAAATTAATTTTAAACACCTATGAGCCTCCCAATATTGATTCTTAGATTAAAGGTTTGTTTCTCAAAAAAGTTTAACTCGACGTTAAATTTTATCCTAATTACAAAAAGGACTAAACAAGGGAAATATCGTGAGGTCAAGGAAGATATATTAGATTTTAAAAGGTGATTTAGATTCAAGATATATCTTCCCATAAAAATCCTTTCATCATAGTACACTATTTTTCCTGTTACCATTTTCTATAGTTCAACAGTTTCTTTAAGTTGGTTTAACATTTATAGGTCAAATTTTTTTATATATAAGAGTTTGTGATGGCTCAAATGCTTGATATCTCCAAGGAAAAATTATATACTTTTTTTTAACAAAAAGAGAATTCCTAAATAAATTATAAATACTTCAAGCATAACTTTATTTCTAAACAAGTATCTTATTTACTCTTGTTTTCCATTACTCTTACATGGTTACTTTGGACTCTTATTGGCATTATTTTAGAACAATTGTAATTCAAATGACACATAGTTTACAGTATAAGATTCATTACTAAACAAAGTGGTGATCTTACATATAACAAGTTATTTTATCTCTCTTAGACCATCACATATTAAAAACATATAAGAGAAAACTCAACAACTATATGTTTCTCAAATGCCTTATTGGGAACAATTTAAATCATTGGGTGAATATACATTAGCATATTCGTTCACCAATAACTTTAAGAGAGGCTCTAAAATCTAATTTTTTAAAAAAATTCATGAATGGGGAAAAACTAAAACCTACGAAAGCACATGGTAATATGCTCCTACACACTAAGGACCTCACATTTACCTAAGAGGGAAAAAGGAAGTTCAAATGCAAAAGTTACAAAATTTTACTCATTCAAAAACATTCTAAGGTAATATTTATAATCATTGGTAACAATACATCATAATCCTTTTTTCATTAACATAATGATAAGAAACTAAATGTATTATATTCATTTTTACTTTTTGTTGTGTAAATGTGCAACAGGAAATTAACAATTTCAAGCACGACAAAATGATACCCTAGTGTTAAAGTTTTCAAGTCCTATCATTACAAGATACCCCAGTCTATCTAGCTAGTCCAAATGATCTCCTAAAATAATATTATCTCATCCCCCTAGGTGATTTTAGGGAGTTTTAAAACATGCTATTTCTAAAAAGATTGGGAAGGGTTATCAATGGCCTTCCCATGATCTGGATCAACCATCCTGGATTGGAAGAGAAGGAAAAATTCAACATGGAGGTGAATTGAAGACCTTAGAACATCATGGAAATATTTTTGGAAGTTTTAGGGAAGTTTTGAAATATTTGGAGCAGTCTGAGTGAAAACAGATTCATAAGCCTAGGCAATACATACGCCTAAAATAGCTACCGGGCTTCAAAAGAAGATTCAGGAGCTCTAGATGGAGTTATAAGAAGAAAAATACCTCGAAAGAGGATTCAAATACCTACATGATGGTAAAATAATATATTTTTCACAACACCTTGGAGCATAACATTTGCATGTAGTTTTTATCAGAACAAGTGGAGTCTCAAATAAAAATCCTTTGTTTGGGGATCATATGGATGAATCAAGAAATGAGAAAAAAACTATGGGATTTTAAATTCCATTTCTAGTCAGGATCATATAACATTTCACCAATTAACTCCTTCGAGAGCTCAAGTTATACGTTAGAAATTAGTTCTCACATTATTGTTTGTAATAGTTAAATGTAGTTTCATATATTACTTTAGTAAGTTAGTGTGTTAAAATGATATTAATATTGTTATATTAATATCATATTTTATGATAAAAATAAAAGTTTGTAATATTATTAATATGAGTTATTAGTCAATTAATTATTAATAATATAGGATAATATGTATTAGTAGTGAGTTTGTTGAATAAACAACTCACATAGCTATGTGGGAGTTGTGTGAGAGATTGTTGGGTTTGGGAGTGATTATAGGAGAGATATGTGAGGATATTATGGGATTAAATATTGGAGTTGAATCTTTGTTTTAAGGAGTTCATTCTTCTTATATATTGTGAGATCTCTCATCATGTAATTGCTCAAGTTTTAATCTATCAATTATTTTCGCTATTTTATTTGTCTCTGGATTTTTCCCTATTTTCATGTGCTAATCTCAAATTGTTGTTGCTAAATTTTATCATCAAATATGGAGTTTTGTTATCATTTGGTATCAGAGCAGGTTTCCTTCTACAAGTGAAGAAGAAGAAGAAGATGGTTGAAGGAATCCCGTAAGAAAATTTCCTACAGACACATCACAGTAAAAAGAACATAGTTTACTCATATGACATATGATTGATGTCTTTTTTTTTCTAGAAAGATAAGAACAAGACACACAATATTGCATTTTACATCAACTTCAGATTCATCTTGTAACTATGCGTAAAATTCAGTGTAAGTTGAGTGAATGTTTTTTTAATTTTTAAAACAAACGTTTGATAGATTAAATGTATCTAAAAAACCCATATTCAAAATATTATGAAATTTATTGGGTTTGTTTAGTTAATATCTAGAAAAATTTTGTTAAAATTTTACAAAAACCTAGTTTCTAGTTTAAGAGAAACATGGAATTAAAAATAGGGATCTGAAAAACAAAAAAGTGGTGTGTAATAAATTTATGTAATTTTTTAATTGGACACATTTTCGCATGCGACGTCCATAGTCAGGGGGTGAATTATTGGTTGAATCTGACACTCAGAAAAATTGTGTAATGAGCCTAAAAGCTACATTTTCTAACTAAGTAGCATCACGATGGAGGAAGGAGGAAATAGAGGAAGGAGGTTAATCAGTGACCTCTCACCAGCCGCAAGTGAAGGGGCCACACAATGAATTTGTGGCATTATTTTTTTGTGTGTTTAATTTTGATTGTGTATTGTAATAAGAATAAATGATTTATTCCTATTTCACTTGTAATAAGTGAGCTCTCTGTGAGTGATATTTCTTATATTTTCCCTTGAATGTAAAAATGGGAGTGGGGAAACATGTACGCTGCTATGAAAGTGGTTGGTGGTCCACTAGAAAACCAATTTGAGAGTTTGTGAATCTCTTAGAAAATCACATACATAGTGGTTAATGGTTCCACTAGAAAACCTATTGGAGTTGATGGTACTCTTTGAAAACCATCGTATTGTAGAACATGAGCAGGTACTAGAAAGAACTCACCCATGTTCACACTAAGGGGGTGAATGTTAGGAAATTAGTGCTCACATTATTGTTTGTAATAGTTAAATGTAATATTCATATATTACATTAGTAAGTTAGTGTGTTAGTATGATATTAATATTGTTATATTAATATCATATTTGTGTGAGAAAAATAAAAGTTTGTAATATTATTAATATGAGTTATTAATCAATTCATTATTAATAATATAGGATAATATATATTAGTTGTGAGTTTGTTGAATAAAAACTCACATACCTATGTGGGAGTTGTGTGAGAGATTTAAAGTTTGGGAGTGATTATAGGAGAGATATGTGAGGATATTATGGGATTAAAGATTGGAGTTGAATCCTTGTTTTAAGGAGTTCATTCTCCTATATATTGTAAGCTCTCTCATCATGTAATTGCTCAAGTTTTAATCTATCAATTATTTTCGCTATTTTATTTGTCTTTGGATTTTTCCCTATTTTCATGTGCTAATCTCAAATTGTTGTTGCTAAATTTTATCATCAAATCTATGGAGTTTTGTTATCATTATCTTCTTTCTAAGTTGCCCTCTAAAAGGTAGTTCAGACTTAGTCATTTTTCTGGAGGACACGTGTCACCACCAGGAGCTTGGTGGGATTTCATGTCCCCAACGTCCCTAAGTTTAGGTAAAAAACCCTTGCAAAATTCACCCCGGACCCCATATGATCCCTTGGACCCTCATGCGACCTTCCGACTTGACATTTCATCCCCGAGGTACTTTTTGAAGCATCCACTCCCTACCATCGGATCAAATGCCAGGTGTTAGCTCCAGACCACGGTGAAACTGATGTACCATATGTACCTAAGGTGGGGGACATCAGACATGGAAAAATGTTCCCATCCCCCTATGGGGATCCTTTTGGACATCCATGTGACTTGCTTTCAGCTCCCAATGCTTTAAAGTAGCTTTTCTCACCTTCATTCCCTACCATTGATCGGATCGGTACCACATGTTTCCATCTTGATTATTGTGTAAATTGATGTCCCTCACATCCTTGAGGTAAGGAAATCAAACATGAAAAAATTCACCCAACTCTAACTCAAAAATTTAAAAAAATTCTAACTGTTAGTTGTTTCTCCATTACTAGAAGAAAACTATAGAGAACACTAGTTCACCACTCCACCATTACCAAAGCTTGAACCAGCTCCATTACAGAACATCATCCTTCACTCCATGATGGCACATAGGTCTCATAAGAAAAATTCATCGAGATAAGAAGAATAAACGAAGAACAAAGAAGAAGAACAGTGGAAATCCCCATTGCCATGAAATCGAAATTCGAACATATCTTGCAAACCGGTGCTCGGATTGATGAACCATTTGTTGCTGAGTTTTTATCTCTTGAAGGCCATTAAAAACACACTTTCAATCCTCCTGGTGGTGTATAGAACATTCACAGTGAATAAATCTCATTTCTGGCTCAACGAAGGAAAAATTAAATTTCTTGTCAAATCGTTTGTCAGATTGAAGGGAAATTTCTCTTGAAACATAAGAAGCAAAAACCTATCGCAATGTAAATGATTTCATCAAAAACAGAGAAAAAAAATAAACCTACAATTTTCAAGCTCCATTAATGGTATCCATGACATAGTAATGGAAAAATTAGTGAGCTACCTCTCCACTTCTTAAGGTTCCGGTGGGTGAAATCGCCCAAAAATTGGAGGAAACAATCGTCAAAAATCTAGTTTCGCGTGAACTAGTTTTCACACCATGAAGTCCCTATTTTTAGGGATATGGAGGGTTGTTTTTTTATTATAATTCTGCCCTCCTTGAAGAAATTTTCAAATTCTTGAAGATCCGATAGGCAAAATCATCAAAAAATTGGAGGGAATGATCGTTGAAAATCTAGTTTCACGTAAACTAGTTTTTGTGCCATGAAGTCCCTATTTTTAGGGATATGGAGGACTGATTTTTTTGTCAATATTCTTCCCCCACTAATGAAAACATCATTTTCCACTTGTTCAGATGAAGGAATTACTCAAAATTCGGAGCGTGGAACCCTAGAATAAAACCCATAATTTCAAGACTTGTTTTGTTGCAATTTGACATTCGTGGTGCACTTACTAAAAATAGCATGTCTCCTTGCATAGGGGTATGTTACTTTGGGTAAGCCACCATTTGAAGATGCCATGAGTAAGGTGGTAAACACAAAGGGAGCATCGTAGGAAAGGTCATCAAAAAGGTCATCTCGGCTCGCAATTCACACTTACTAAAAATAGTAAGTTACACTCAAAAGTAGTTTTGGCAAAATGGGTCATACAAAGATAATCATTCAAGGGGACATCATTTTTCAGGAGCATCGTAGTTATTTTTCATATGGAATTCAAGATCTATCTTAGTTCATTCAACTTGGTGAGGTTTCGTGAGCTAATTTGGAGGAGTTTCACAAAGGTCCAATGAGTTCAAAGATTTAGAGTCTCACTGCATTTGGATATTTCCATCGATGAGGATCAAATAACTTCATCAGGAACAATGTATCCTCTTATATTTTCTCTCTCTTTCTCTCTCCTCTTTCCCCCAACTTTCTCTCTTCTCAAATGTTCTAATTTTCATTGGGGTTGTACATTTTCATATGTATTAATGTTCATAATGTAATAAGTCACCTTTATGTTATAAAAGGGAATTAAAATTTTCTAGGAAGTTGAAAAGTTTTATGTTATGTGAGGACATATGAAAAGGCATTGGGGGTAGATGAAGAGTCATATTATACTCTATAAATTGTAATGCCATTCCCATTTCAAAGGGTTGGTGATTGATCTTGTAAACTCAAGAGTGCATTGTACCTAGAGAAAGAAAAGGAGATAACCAATTTTATTCTACTTTCCTCCACTTCTCCATTTCTTCCATTCTCACATTATGTACAACTTTGATTTGAGAAATCAATACAAGAAGAATGAGTTTCTAGCTTTCTTTGACTAAGGGGTTTCTTGATACTTGGTGATTAGTGAATTCTATTTGGTATTGTTGTTATTCAGAGTTGTTTCTTCCCATAAATGCATGTGTTGAAGTTTCTAACTAGTGTGTGTGCAGGAATATGATTTTATACCTACAAGATTAGGTCTCCTACCTCAATTCTCACTCCCTTTCCCACTTTTAGACAAATTATTCCCTAGCAAGAGATTACTAGCTTTTCCGCATGGTCGGTGGAGTGCCCTGTTGGATCCTCGATCAAAAGGCCACCATAGAAATCCACCTTTTCATGTGCATGCATATATGATAGCTACACCGGTTAAGTAGAGGGACTTAGATTCCAAAAGCATTGGCAAGAAATCCACAATTTTTCCACCTAAATTTTTTTCTTGCCAACAGTTTTTGGCACCCACCGTGGTGTAGATTTAGCAACATCTGCACCTAATATACAACCGCAAGGTCTGAAAATTATAAAAAAAAATTAAATATTAAAAAAGGGAGTTCATAAAATTTAGTTGCCAAAAGATACACTGCTGATTTTTGCATGTGAATTTTCACATTCCACAGTGTCCTTTCATGTTCCCACTGTAAAAGTTTCCAAAAGCTAGATAAAGGAAGATACACCATTTGAACATGTTGAGAGGTGTTTTTGATTCAAATTTCAAGGCTTTGAAAAATCAGCAAGAATGAATTAGAGATAATCCATACTTCTTCTCTCAAGCCTCCTCTCCATCTAGCTCTTCAAATGGTTCACCTAGAAATCCTGTCAAGACTCTGTTGATACTCCCCTTCAAATTCTCCCATTTTTCCATCACCATTAAGCATTGAGCCCCCGGAAGAAGAAGAATTTGTAGAAGTAAGGGCTGAAGCAGAAGCAAAAACAAAAATGGAAGATGAAGAAGAAATACCTCAACCCATTGTTCCATGGGGAAGGAATACATGCCCACTTTCTCTTGAACCTCCTCTTCACGATCTACTAATGGGTTCCCACAAAAACTTTTTAAGTTAAAGGTTAAAACAAACAACATCTTGAAGAACACATCGCTGCTTTCACAACATCATGTGGAATTCTTGGTGTCCAACATGAAGACGTTGTTGTAAGATTGTTCATGGAGTCCCTCCAAGAAAAAGCAATAGAATGGTTCTACCTCCTACCTGCCCGATCCATCACTGGTTGGGATGACATCAAGACTGCCTTTGAGGAAATATTTAAATCAACTAAATATTTCAAGACCTCTTGGTGCAGTTGGCTCAAATGAGGAAAGGAGAAAATGAAACCATGAGAGACTTCGTGGCTCATTTTGAATGGTTGCTTCGCAGGATACCTGAAGAGGATTCACCATCTCAAAACAATGTCAAGAGATTCTTCATCAATGCTCAATCATCAAAAGTAGGGTTTTTTCTGTGAAGATCCCAACCAAGGAACATTTTAGAAGCAAAAGGATGGCCATTGAACTTGATGACGATATCATCCTCTCTAGAAAGATCAAGAATCCATCAAAGGGAAAAACCCAACATCTTGGAGATGAGAGAACCAATCCATCGCTGTAAAATTTGGAAAATGATATGGCCTCTTTGATGATGCAATTATTTGAACGCAGTATCTTCTCAAAGAAGCAACATAAATCAGTTTTGGAGCACCGCAAAGGTTCACCTTGGAGGCCTAACCCATGAACATAAATTGCATATTTCAATAAGGTGAAGAAGAGTTTGAAAAGAAAGTGAAGGTGGTAATTTCCTAGAAAATAATGAGTTTGAGAACAATACACAAATCATATTCGTGAGTATTCGGAGGTTATGAAGAAGACAAAAAATATGCACCTAGTTTCTCATGCGTGGTATTCACTTGTTCTCAGTCCAAGAAAGTAGCACCCCCCTCCACTACTCTAAAGAAAAATATGGTTGACGATCATCCTATGGTGACTCCAAAAAACAAAATTATCAGTTGAGGATCACCACTTCCTTCTTCCCTTAAGTCTACATTGTTAGAGATTGATCTTGTAGCAAGTAAGAAGGTCCCGCTATTCCAAGTAACTCTTTTGATACCTCTCCCAATTCTAAATCCAAATCTTCTCCTACAAAATCTAATACCTTGAAAGCTCCTAGTGTGTCGTTCAAAATACCGTCCATTCCTCAAACATCAAATCTTGCTCCTAAGCCTATCTAGACTCCAAAATCAGTCCCTTCACCCCCTTTGTCCACATCTACTCCCTTTGACTTTATAGAATATGCAAACAAGGCCAAAGTGCAAGATTACTGAAACTAAATATTTGCGGACTCATCCTGAACAATTTGAGAGGTTCGTCTGATATATCAGGAGTGGTAGTCTAACAACCAATGATGTAGCTCATCATCCTAAAGGAATACTACCAAACCCACCTACAACTCCCTCATAGAACATGCTTTCTTTGAGTGCATCAAAGATTGATAAAGTTGAACCTTTCTATGTTTCCCTTCTTGTTGGAGAATATGTACTAAATTATTACATAATAGATTCTGGTGCCTCAGACAATGTGATGCCTTTGAAGGTTACCAAGGCTCTCAAACTTACCATGACTCCACCTAGTGGCTCTTGTTACTCTTTGGAGTCGAGAAAGGTCCCACTTGTAGGGAAGGTCAAAGATACACAGGTGTCTCTCACCAAATTTCCAGACAAGAAGATTTCAGTGATGATTTTGGTAGCCGATGTCCCAGCCTCATTCAGAATGTTGCTAAGTAGAAGTTTCTACCAAGACTTGGGAGGTAAAATTCAGATGAATTGGTCATCGCAACCATACCAGTGAAGGGAGACATGGAGAAATTACTTCCAGAAAATAAGATGAGGTACACGGTATGAAAGTCTAGAAGCCCAGAAGCTAACATTTTGTACTAGGGTAGTAGGGATGAATCACTTTGTGGAAACCGAGGAGGAGGAGGATATCCCCATCTTGATAGGTCTAGACATGCCTTCCTGGAGAGATTTGGACTTTGAAGAAGCATTGAGGAGATTCGAGTTATAAGAGGGCAGCCCTGAATTTCTAGATGATGTAGACCATGAGGAAGAAGAAATGGTTCTTGATGATTTTCAAGAAGAAAAATCAGTTTATATGATTTTCCAAGATGAGGAGTTATTCTCATTCCCATTTGGGGATGAGGATGATCTTTGTCAAGCCATCTATGGAGATAAAAAATCAGCTTGTGATGAGCTTGTGAAAACTTTGAAATAAATGTCTTTACAATAAATGCTTAGAGCTGCAAAAGAAATTGAAGATCCTGAGCTCAGTCTTGAGCTCCTGATGCAAGCCACAAATTTGCAAGACAAGCATGAAGCTGATTTGGAAGCCTTAACTAATGTGAAGGTTAGCCATATTGAGATAAGGCAAGATGAAACATATGATGCTGCTCTTGAGCTAATGATTGATGGATGCAATACAAAAATGGAGATATTTTCTTTCCCATTTGAAGATGAAGACTCTCCATGATGAAGAAATTAAAGAAAAGAGTTTTGAGACCTCTGAAGATGAAGATATTTTCGATGAAGGATCGGTAGAGTGTAGTGATTCCCAAAATGATGAGGTAATCCCTCTAGATAGTTTCCTTGAGCTACAAGATAAAGATTCTTCAAAGGCGTATAAAGAGGAGCTGCAGGAAATGATGAAGCATAACTTTATGCAAGAAATATTAGATGCAGTAGAAGTTGGAGAAGATCTGAGCTGATTCTTGATCTCTTCACTAGTGCCATGGACATAAAAGACAAGTATGAGTTCACATCCAATCCTTCCATCAGTACTCAAGCACCTCACAGTGGAGTGAAGGAAAAGGATAAGTATGAGGTTTCTCATGAAAAGGATGTCAATGAACATAGACTCAGGAAGAAAGTAACTCAAAAGATTCAAGGAATTGGAACAAAAATCAGCTTTGGGGCAGAAATGAGATGTTCGATGGAGAATCCGCTATATGGATAAACATGGAAGGAAACTGGCACTATGAAACTGATTTCAAAGAACATGAAGGAAGTGGAATTTCCAAGCAAGGACTTGGGCATCAAGAAGCTCACATGGACTCACTCCTACCAAGTACATAGACAATTGTGAAAACACATGGCTTTCATAAGCAAACTCGAGAGGGGAGGCTACTTTTTGAACTGTCAACGGCTTCACAGAACATTATCACTTAGTGTTTCCACTCAGGGGTAACTATTGAGGAAAGAAAAGTGGTTCAATGAAAGTGGTTTCCCCCTTCCTAGTACCATAGGTGATTGTTACGTCTGTGTTTTTCCCTTTTGTTGTGTGTCGTGTGTTTCCTTTCCGTCGGTTTTTTTGTGTGTGTGTGTTTCCTTCTTCCAATCTTTCTTTCTAGAGGTTGTACATGACTCTGTAAGGCCCAATGGATAAGGCACTTGGTCAATGAATTATATGGTCTAACATTGAGATTATGGATTCCCATGTCATGTCTTCATTGCACTCAGTCCATTTCATGTCCCAAGCTAGAGCCAACTATTTGTTGTCGTGTAAATGTGCAACAGGGAAATTGATAATTTTCAAGCATGACAACGATACCCAAGTGTTAAATTTTTCAAGTCCCATCATTCCAAGACACCTCGGGTCTATCCATTCAAGTCCAAATGACCTCCTAAAATAATATTATATCACCCCTAGGTGATTTAGGAAATTCTATCATCCCCTCAGGTGATTTTAGGGAGTTCTAAAAAGATGTTATCTTACAAGTATTGGGAAGGGCTATCATTGGCCTTACCGGGACTAGATCAACCATCCTAAGCGGAAAAAGGGAAAAATTAAACATGGAGGTGAATTGAAGACCTTAGAACATCATGGAAATAATTTTGGAAGGTTTAGGGAAGTTTTGAAATATTTGGAGCAGTCTGAGTGAAAACAGGGTTCACAAGCCTAGGCAGTACATAGGCCTAAAACAGCTGTTGGGCTTTAGAAGAAGATTCAGGAGCTGGATGGAGTTAGAAGAAAAAAAAATGTCTATAAATAGGATTAAAATACCTACATGATGGTGAAATAATATTTTTCACAACACCTTGGCGCATAAGATTTTCGGAAATTTTTATCAGGAACAAGTGGAGTCTCAAATCAAAAATCCAATTTTTTAGGGATCATATGGATGAATAAAGACATGAGACCCAACCCATTGGATTAAAAAGGAAATTTACATTCATGAGAATATAAAATTTCACCAAGAAATTCCATCGAGGAGCTCAAGTTATCTTCTTTCTAAGTTGCCCTCTCAAAGGCAGTTCAGACTTAGTCATTTTTTGGGAGGACACATGTCAGCACCAGGAGCCTAGTGGGATTTCATGTCCCCAATGTCCTTGAGGTCAGGCACAAAAACCATTGAAAAATTACCCACCCATATATGACCTCTTGGACCCTCATGTGACCTCTAGACTTGACAGTTCAGCCCCCAGTGCATTTTTGGAGCATCCACTCCCTGCCATCGGATCACACGCCACATGTCAGCTCCAAGACCATTGTGGAAACTGATGTACTTTATGTACTTGAGGTGGGGGACATAAAAATTTAAAAATGAACCAAGAACCCCTATGGGGAGCCTTTTGGACATCCATGTGACCTGCTTTCAGCTCCAGTGCTTTAAAGCAACTTTTCTCACCTTCATTCCCTACCATTAGATCGCTGCCATGTGTCGCCATCTTGATCACTATGGAAATTTTTATCCCTCACATCCCTGAGGTCAGGGAAATCAAACATGAAAAAATTCACCCAACTCCAAATCAAAAATTTACAAAAATCCTAAGTGTTATTGCTGTCTTGTTTCTTAGTTGCTTCTCCATTACCAGAAGAAAATTGTAGAGAACACCAGTTCACCACTCCACCATTGCCAAAGCTTGAACCAGCTCCATTAAAGAAAATAATCATTCACTCCATGATGGCACATAGGTCTCATAAGAAAAATTCATTGAGATAAGAAGAAGAAATGAAGAAGAATAGAGAAGAAGAACAATGGAAATCCCCATTGCCATGAAACCAAAATTTGAACATATCTTGCAAACCGGTGCTCGGATTGATGAACCATTTGTTGCTGAGTTTTTATCTCTTGAAGGCCATTAAAAAAACTTTCAATCCTCCCTGGTGGTGCATAGAACATTCACAGTGAAGAAATCTCATTTCTAGCTCAACGAAGGAAAAATAAATTTCCGTCAAACCGTTTTATCGGATTGAAGGAAAATTTCTTTTAAAGAATAAGAAGCACAAACCTATCGCAATGGAAATGATTTAATCACGGATGGAGACAAAAAAACCACCTGAAATTTTCAATCTCCATTAATGGCCTCCACTGACACAATAATGGAAAAAATCAGCGAGCTACCTCTCTGCTTCTCAAGGTTTCGGTGGGTGAAATCACCCAAAAATGGAGGAAACGATCGTCGAAAAATCTAGTTTCACGTGAACTAGTTTTCATACCATGAAGTCCTATTTTTAGGGATATGGAGAGATGTGTTTTTTATCAACATTCTTCCCTCCTCGAAGAAATTTTCAAATTCTCGAAGATTCGCAGTGAAATAATCTAAAAATTGGATGGAATGATCGTTGAAAAATCTAGTTTCACGTAAACTTGTTTTTGTGCCTTGAAGTTCCTATTTTTTGGGATATGGAGGACTGAGTTTTTATCTAGTATTCTTCCCCTACCGATGAAAACATCATTTTCCCACTTGTTTAGATGAAGGAATTACTCAAAATTTGGAGCGTGGAACCCTGGAATAAAACCTAGAATTTCAAGACCCGTTTTGTTGCAATTTGACATTTGTGGTGCACTTACTAAAAATAGCATGTCTCCTTGCATAGGGGTATGTTAATTTGGGTAAGCCACCATTTGAATATTCCATGAGTAAGGTAGTGAACATAGAGGGAGCATCACAAGCAAGTTCATCAAAAAGGTCATCTCGGCTCACAATTCACACTTACTAAAAATAGTAAGTTACACTCAAAAAGTAGTTTTGGCACAATGGGTCATATAAAGATAATCATTCAGGGGGACATCATTTTTTGGGAGCATCCTAGTCATTTTTCACAGGTCATTCAAGATCCATCTTAGTTTATTCAACTTGGCAAGCGTTCATGAGCTAATTTGGAGGAGTTTCACAGTGTCAAGGAGTTCAAAGATTCAGAGTCTCACTACATTTGGAGATTTCCATTGATGAGGATCAACAAAATTCATTAGAAATGATTTATCCTCTATATACATTTCTTCTTCTCTCTCCTCTTTCCCCCAACTTTCTCTCTTCTCAAATGTTCTAATTTTGTGTTGGGGTTGTACTTTTTCATGTCTTAATGTTCATAATGTAATAAGTCACCTTTATGTTATAAAAAGGGACTTAAAATTTTCTAGGAAGTTGAAAAGTTTTAAGTTGTGTGAGGACATATGAAAAGGTATTGGGGGTAGATGAGTCATATTATAATCTATAAATTGTAATGCCATTTCCATTTCAAAGGGTTGGCGATTGATCTTGTAAACTCAAGAGTGCATTGTATCAGAGAAAGCAAAGGAGATAACCAATTTTCTTCTACTTTCCTCCACTTCTCAATTTCTTCCATTATCACATTATGTATGAATTTGATTTGTGAATTCAATACAAGAAGAATGAGTTTTAGCATTCTTTGACTAAAGGTTTCTTGATACTTGGTGATCGAGTGAATTCTAATTGGTCTTGTTGTTATTCGCAGAGTTGTTTCTTCCCATAAATGCATGTGTTGAATTTTTACTAGTGTGTGTGTGTGTGCATGAATATGATATTTTACCACAACATTAGTTCTCCTACCTCAATTTCTCAATCCTTTTCCAATTTGAGAAAAGTCTTCCCTAGCAAGAGATTGCTAGCTTTGCCTGCAGGTCGGTGGAGTGCCCCATGTTGGATCCCCTGGTCGAAAATTCACCACAAAATCCACCTTTTAGGTGCATGCATATACGAAAACTGCACCGGTTAAGTAAAGGGAATTAGATTCCTAGAGCATTGGCAAGAAATCCACAATTTTTTCCACCTGAAAAATTTTCTCACCAAAATAACTTAAGGGTTTGTACACCCTACAAAGAGGAAAAAATCTCGAGTACTCAAATTTCCTATCTTGCAAAGCCTTTGTGTCACTTGAGGTATTCCAAGACTCAAATTTATTACATTTATTTAACACTTAGCTTATAAATGTTTCCATTAGGTTTGGTTATTTTATTTGAATGCCAATAAAAATACATCACTCGATTGCTAAGTTCAATTATCTTAACATGTACACATTTTAGGTTTGATTATTAAATGGGAAAACTATATTTTCTCAATCACTTGTTCTCACATGGATTAATGTACATCCACTTTCACATCATAAGAAGGATTTATTAAGAGTAAATATCTTTATTTTTCTTAGCATCCACCTTCACACCTAACCGAGTTTAGTGATTTATACTAGGCACGAGATTCGTAAAGTAAAACAGAAGGGTATAAAAAATTCCCACGAGATTATATTGAAGTAGAAAACCTACGAGTAGAACTATTAGATGGTAAACACTAGCACTAATACATAGGAAGGTCATTTTAGAATGGGTATCACTCAACAATATGGTATAAATATCAAGTCTTCTTCACTATCAGTGTCAAGGTTCACCTACTAGCCATGTAATAATTGAGGAAGAAAACGAATTGAAGGGGTTTAATGTACCATTCCATTTTAATTTATAAATAGATACTTATTTCTACCATACATGATGTAACTTTCACAACATAGCTATAAATGAAGTCAAGAAGAGCATTAAGTAATATTTGGCTAACTCTTTAAACTCAATAACAAAGAACAATTATAAGTTTATAAAACTTCATGCACGAAAAGGAAAATCTTTTATTTTATAGCAATAGGAAGATGAAACTTTACTATAAACATAGCATTACATTTTTTTCATTAACATATATAAATTACAATAATACACATTGAATTACAACCATGTCATTTTGTCATCTTATGTGCACCCTTTAAAACCCTATGAGAAAGTGTTAGTGAACATGCTAGCATGGCATCCACCTTGATCTAACATAATTA
This sequence comes from Taxus wallichiana var. yunnanensis, assembly GCA_018340775.1. Taxonomy (NCBI): domain Eukaryota; kingdom Viridiplantae; phylum Streptophyta; class Pinopsida; order Cupressales; family Taxaceae; genus Taxus; species Taxus wallichiana. Next base: position 715,258,864 of record CM031243.1, read on the forward strand.
TCGTTCTTAGTATTCCATTTACATAATAGAAATAATGAACTCAAAACAAAAGATGGTTAGGTACATATATATTTTTCATTTCATTCTATTTCCTATCTAAGGGAGGAGAGAGAATAGAGAGAAACATTATTTTTCCAAAAGTCAAATTTCACACAAAATCCATTTAGAAGAGAGAGTTCCATATCATCACTTATACATTTCAATAGTTTTTGTGATGGTTTATTGTCTTGAATAGGGTCCTACGACCTTATTTTTACATTTCTCTTGTAGCTACAAAAAAATGTTAAAATTTTTCTCGGAGGCTAAACAACCATGATCTAAAATTATCTTCCGATTAGAACATGTATAATGGTTAAGTTCCTTTGTGTAGTTCTATATACAAGGAATATATAGGATCTTACAAAAATTGAAGCTGATGAATAGTTTATCATTTGCAACTATTTTTCAAGGGTCGTCACTCATAATTGGCCTAGTTTGCAAATGACCAAAATTTATCTCATGACAGATTAGAAAACCATGTCCAAAACTAATATTCAATGGATGAATGCACTTTTATAAATTTCCTACAAGTTCCCCTATATATGGAGAATTCACTAGAGTTGAAAAAACTAGGAACTAATAAACGGGTTTTAAATGGTGATGGGTTTTTTGGAGCCATCGGTTGTAATTGGTCTAGTTTGACCTAGTCAAACTATGACTGAAGGCCTACAAAACCCCTTTGCCAAACTAGCTAGAAATGAGTTTTCCCAAATGAATGCTTTAAGAAATTGTCTAGTAGATTAAATGGAGGTTTGTGAAGGTAGAAAAGTGTTCCTTCACTCAAGGTAAAAATTGTGAGAGAAAATAAAAACCAACATCTCCATTTTAATAACTCCTAAAACTACAAAGTAGGGGGCATGCTCCTAGAGGGGAAGAGAACAGATCACATATAGTCAAATGAGGTTGATCTAATGCTTTATGAGAATATCCAAATAACAAGGAACATATACAATGCTTGGCATCCCTTTTATGGGGCTCAGAATGTTGTTTTGTAAGTCTCTGAATGTGGTGTTTTTCTAATTTTGCAAGTAAACAAAAAGGTCCTTTAATTTTGGACTAATTTAACTCTTGTTGGTACTAGTGGACATGAGCACCTAATTATAATACCTAGCTTAACAAAGTATGAGGTTATGACAGCAATCCTGGTTGATGGTTGAGGTATCAATCGGTTATGAAAAACACAAGGTAGAGTTTTTTTTTTGTTCTACACTATCTAGTTTGGTTAAATATCCACTTGTATGATTATCAAATGGTTTACTATTTATATTAAATTGTAAATGATGCCCCAAATATATGAAAATTATAAAGGATAAAGTTAAAGGAAACCACACCTAGAAAATATCATTATCTGCAGTGCACAAGGTTCTCTAAGAGGTTCACCTACATTCTACAAGGATCCAACTCTCTTTTAGCATTCTGCCGAACAATTCGCATGAAATCGAAAAATCCCCCATTTTCATTTTATTAGAAAGTCTCTAAGGCCGCTTCAATAAATATATTTTTGCATATCCCAAAAATGAATCATTTTGTGAGTCTACATTTTTCCGAGGCATTTGTAAAACAATTCACTCTTTGTGAGTATGCCTCCATATTTTATATATATGCTATCTCGCTCCACTTTATGAACATGGTCACACTCAAAATATACATGTATGATAGGATAAAATATTTAGAGAGTCTTTACAATCTCACCATGAGGAAATAATTACAAACTTCCCATTATGAGGGAATGAAATGGCTTTAGATGTAAGTTCTAGATTCTTTAAATCTTGTAAGGCCATATCCTGACCTTGAAACCCTTTTCCTCTACATTTCCTTCTAAAATTTTCTTGATCAAATTCAAAGGGTTCCAAGTATTCTAGTCCTTAAAAAAATTTGTCTTCTTATCTTCTTCATTGTTAGTGGCAATATTACGCTCTGGATCTACATTTTTTTGATCAATATCCTCTCTATTACCATATCAATATCCTTCATTGTCTAGCAAACTCCGATGATTTTTATGTGTAGTGATGAAGATATGTGACATGTGGAGAGATATGTGTGAATCCTATAGCCAAAGAATATATTGCAACTTATCGAATGGATGAGTGGTAATTTAGCCATAAGCGCATATCACTATAAGATGAAAGAATGGGTGATGATTTAGTACCAAACATTTATCACTATAAGATGAAAGGATGATTAATGACTTAGCCCTAATTTTATATCACTATAAGATAAAAATATGGGTGAAGATTTATAACTAAGCATATTTCACTATGAGATGAAAGGATGAGTGATGATTTAACACTCAACGTATATCACTATAAGATGAAAGGATGGGTGATGATTTAGAACTAAGACTATATCATTGTGAGATGAAAAGATGAGTGATGATTTAGCACTAAACATATATCACTATAAGATGAAAGGATGGGTGATGATTTAAAACTAAGCATTATATCACTATAAGATGAAAGGATGGAGTGGTGATGGAACGTAATGTGTATACCACTACCAAATGATAGAATATGTGATGATTTATCCTAAAGCATATATCAATAGGATGGAAATATCACATGATGAAATGTCGTATATGGTGATTGAAAGGTCCATTTGATTTATAAACCATAGGTAGTCTAGTATGGACCGAGGAACTAAAGTACATCATAGGGTGGTGATTCCAACATAAAAATACAATGCAACATGTATGATGAAACTAGATGACCATGTGATGAATATGATTTTGTAAATGTGCGGTGTGGGAAATGTAATGTAGGATGTGTAAGGTGTGTAGGATGTATACTATGTAATGTGTAAAATGTAATAATCGGTGTAGCTAGAAATGGAATAAAATGTAGAGCTAGACTCATATGTAATGTAACCTATCTTAGTATGTAGAATATGTGTAGAAATGCAATGTATGATGTGACTATGTATAGGTTATGCATGGGTATCCTAATAATAAATGTCGTAGTGTGTATGATGAAGAATAGTCTAATGTAGAATAAGTGTAAAATTAATAGTATATGATGTGCAATGTATGATGAAATGAAATGTGTAATGCTTAAGTTGTGTTGTGTCGGGTTCGGTGTAATGGTAATCCTCACAGATCAATATGTGAATCGAAGCACAAGAGTGCATCATTGGGTAAATATGGTGTTATGACATGTGATATGGTATGCCCATAGGAGAGGATAATATATTATAAATAGTAAAGGTGTGATTTAATACTTTATAACTATGCTAAATCATGAGGGGCTAGTGTGGCATTTGATATGGCCCCCAAGTAGATAAATTAACCAATGAGAGTGAAGGTTGAAGGTCCTTTAGCTGATGGCTGCGAAGATGAAAGGTAGGATCATGATTTAAAAGCAATGGCATGTAGAATAAACGTTGTGCTGGTGAATGAAGTCTATATGCATGTGAGGGATGAGTATAAGATGAATATCATGGTGTAGAAAAATGTTTTAGTGATAGAGATTGATGTGATGTGGTATGCGAAGGTGATGAGAAACCATGTAGAATAAATCGAGGTGATGATCGATGACAAGATGTAGTGCCTATCCTAGGAATAGGCCTATGCCGATGCGTAGGACTAGAGGAATGTTTTTGATGTATATGGCACTTGAGTGGGTGATCTAGGAGTAGAATGTGCTTTTAATAACATATAATGAAATGTGCTAAAAGAGGCAGATGACACATGAGAAATTGTACAAGGAGATGATGAAATCGAGGAGATAGAGGAACACCATTAATAGAAACAACTTGGGATTTGTGAATGAATTTAAGTCACAAGTAATTCCTAGATATAGTAAATTGAAAACAATAGATCCAATAAGGTCAAAAGTATATTACATCCCTGTTGTGTTTCCAACAAGGAAAGGGAAAATCATGGTAAGAGGGCTGATTGTAACATGTAGCTTAACAACACCAAAGGTTTCATGGAATGGATATTCAATTTATGATGGAGGGTAAAAAATATCTTGAAGGAGTGACATAGAACAAACATTAATGGGCCATGAGGGATCAACTGTAGTATTGTTGATAGAGTTCAAGCCAATAGATGCATCGATGTGTAGATGATGAGATGTAAATGTAGTGTGATAGTCAATGTTAGAAAAAGAAATGATTGGTTGCAAATCTTTGGTGTGAGCAACTAAAAAATCAATATCTTGATTTTGGAGGTGACACCACGTCATATGAATGATTAGTAGAATATTCTACGGTGTTTTGTCATGTTTTTGTGATTTATTATTAAAGAGATTGAGTTTACCCTTGTCATTAGTTGGAGCAGAGCTAGTAGATTCTGGGAATTTGAGCTTATTGTTGTCAAGTAGATCTTGGATAATTGTTCAGAGTTTTAGGAATCTATTTATAGAATGTCCCACATAATGATGATAATCACAATAGAAGTTTTCATTGTAGTTCCTACCTTTAGGTCGTGATGGGTCTAACTCGAGTGGTGGAGGAAGGGTAATAAGGTTGTTGTCAAGAAGTTACTTTAATATAATATGTGGAGCCATTAGAAGGTTTCTAAATGTCCATCTAGGTTGTTGTGACTGAATTTCTTTAGACGTAGTAATTGTGTTAATAGTGATTTTAGCATCGGTTGGCTTAGATGTAGATGGTTTGAATGGTGCCTTATTTTGAAAATGAGTGGAGGATGGAGTTTGTTCCTGATACTTAAGCTTTCCGATGGATAAAATTTTAGAATCATGAAGTTTAAGAGTATAGTAAAGTTGATCAAATGAAGGAGAGGCCTAAAAGAGAACAATTTCTTGGAGAGGTGGTAAAATACTTTGGATAAATAGGTCTTGCATCTCAGATTCAGCAAGTACATTTTTCATTTTAGCAAGATTGTTCTTATACCGTAAAACGTAGATAGAAAATTTGTCATTCGATCCCTATGTAAGCTATGATAGTTGAGCGTAAAAAATCTTAGAGTTGATGTTGATGGAGAAATTTGTAAGGAAGGCATCAAATAGATTTGTGAATCAATTAACTGAGTTTACAAGTAATTCGTAGAACCAACACATGGCATAGTCATGGAGACTATGAGGAAATATTTTAGCTAAGAGAATATGATCGTTGGTAAAATATAAACAAACAACATGAAAGGATCTAAGATGCTCCTGTGGGTCACCATGCCCATTGAAAATGGGTAGCTTAGGGTAAAAAAACTAGGAGGAAGTGAATAAGTAGAGATGATAGGTGCAAATGGAGTATGCAATAACAAGGTAGAATCTAAAGATGGAGATGTAGTCAAAGTAACCTATTGTAACTTACGAATTTCAGTTTCAAGATCATGATAAAGAGAAGTTAAATCTTGATTTCCAATGAAGAAACTTTCTTTTCATGAGAAATAAAAGGAGTAAAGTGATTGGTAGGAGGAGGGACATAAACCATAACATTAGAGATAGGTGGAAGAGTGAAAGCATTCAGTTAACTAGCCACAAAAGTTTTTGTAGCCACAAAAGGATTAAGTTTCACGAAATTAGTAGCTTCCTAACGAGCCTTATGTAGAAGTAAGTATAGATCCTAAAGGTGCAAAAAGGTGATCATTGATGGAATTAAGGTGAGACTCAGTAAATTCCTTTTGAGATTGAGCCATACAAAAGGAAAAAGAAACCCTAGATAAATAAGAAATAGGAGTATACAAGCATATATGATTGGGTTCACCAAAATAATTAACTAAAATTAACTAAACTAGGAGAAGTATAGTGATAGTTAATCTAATCTAGGAGGACATAAATGATGTAAATAAATGCACTAAAGTAGTATAAAGTAACTAGAATTGATTTAAATGATTCAACTAAAAGAAATGAAACCCTAATGTGTAAGAAGAAGGTAAGGAAGGAACTCAATTGATTGCGAGATAGGGTTGTAAAAGTGTTGTAGGTCCGACAGAAATTCCAAGAACATGAATAGCTACACAGAGGTCTCGAAAAGTGTACATCTTGAATATATGAGAAGACTAATGTGCCCACGAGGGTACTAGGGTTCCTTGGTTTCGAACAAACTCGAGAACATGATTCTTTCGGTTCAAAAGATGACCTATAACCCTCACCGGTTGTCACACTGGATTCATCGAACTACACCGAATGCATCGAATATAGCAAGATGATTTTGAAGACTTGAAAAATACCAAAGAAGCATCAAAATGATAAAAATAAAAGATGTAAATGAATGGGTCATACTATCCTAGCTTACCAAAAAAATTGACTTACTAAACTACATTTCAAACCTAAATGTAGTTCTATTATGTGTGTGTACATGTCGTGACCTAGGTGCTCTTGGGCTAGTTACACTTTGTGAAGTAGCGAGCAATAACTAAATGTAGAAAATATAACACCATATGTGTATGGAATAGAATAGAATCCCTCCCCTATGAAGTGTGTGTTGATTCAAATTTCCCAAAATTGATGCATAGAACTATGTGGATGTAAGTGATGTTGTAACGCTGCAAAAAGATGACGCTCACGACAACGATGATGACGATGACACGCCACAACCATGCAACCCGAAAATGCGACAATTTTTTTTTTTTAAAAAAAAGGAAGGGATCCTGTCCATCGCAAGGACTATTTTATTATTACCGACGTGGTGGGTCCTCAAGCCACCACGTGGCTTGCCACCACAATTTTGATTCTGCTCGATTTTTCCTAATGAGAATCGACAAGTGGAAAATATGTTGCAGAGTGTATGTGTATTGATTTTAGCTCGTCGAGCTACTGAGTAGGTTACGTTGCGAAAACTATGCTCCAAGCCACATATTTACATTGCTTGGGTTAATTTCCCATTTACCTTGGTAACATTTTCCATGTTAGGATCAAGATTATTTCCAACTTGGCTAGATAACATATAACTCGGCAAGCCTAGCACTTGGGGACTCGGGCTTATTCTATTACAATGTAGACACGGTTATAAATCGGCATTTTTAGTCTCTTTGTAATACAACCAAAAAAATTCCATTTCATCAAGTTATTTCTTCAAAATTAGAAGACTAACTATTGCAATTTGGTCAACTAACAAGCTATTCCGGTGTTTATGCCTTGAAACCAATTAAAAATAAGTACAGGACAATATTAAATTGAATGTTTACTCAGTTTTCTCTATGCTTTTAAGTATGAAATATATCAACAATGACAAATTGCTTTGATTGATTGTACTGACATGTATACATTTACAATTAAAAACATATTAGAGAGGTGATTGTGAAAGTCGGTGTGGGCGCAATAAGAGTTTGAATTTGAGTTTGAAAATAAGCTTGGGGTGGGTGGCTTTAATAGCCACCTGCCATTCATTAAAGCTCCATCCCCTTGCGTGCAAGTTATGCCAACTGGGCCCTGGTTTTTGTCATAAAATACGCTTGTATCTTGCAAATCTATACTCTACACAGTCGCCCAAACGTTTTTCTACTGTCCTGGCCGCGTGAAGACAATGTGGAGGATAATAGGTGAAGTTACAGGTGAGTAGAGTAGGTGTTGACACAGTTTTTATTTGCCAGATCCGCGCGAGCAAGAAGGAGGGTGTGGAAAACGTTACAGGCGAGGAGGGGGTGGGTTATCTCCACTGTAAATGGCACTGCCAAGGTGTGTTCTGGCCGGGATCCATGGCTGCGTGAAAACGACAGCCCTTTGGGTGTTTCAACAAGCAGACTACCAACTATGTTGTTATACATTCAAAGTATCGAATGCAGCTTCAATTCGGGTTCTGCCTTCAAGATATTTTTATCAAATCGATTGAGGGACAGAGAGGGCATTTACAATGTGAGATCGTCCAACTATGTTGTTATACATTCAAAGATCGAATGCATCCACAACACGGGATTACCTTCAAGGCGCACATAAATATCAAAATCGGTTAAGGGATAGTGAGAATGTTACCCGGGGACCCGATGAAATTTGTTACATTGATTCTCTAGTGCGATCCTACCTGTTTTAATGTACAGCCCGTGGGAAAAAAAAGGGGATCTCATAGAGGTGGGTCTGTATCAGATCAGAATGTTCAAGGAAAAACAGTTTGCTTTGCCTTTTAGAAACCAAAAAAACAGTTCATACGTAGATTATATTTATTTTATTTCTTGGTTGCAGTCTATACTAATATACTATGTAATATACAAGGAAATATTAATAGTACGTTAGTATTAATATGATTTAATAATAGTATACCCATTACTTTTAATATTACTCAAGTATGAATACTATTTACAATATCAGTTTCCTTATTAAACATTAAGAAAATATTGAGTAATGATCTTAATGAGTTTATAGTCTTGATAATAAAATTTCTTTCTACACAATTTAATAAATATTGCATGAGATTTCAAAAAAGTCTGATTTCATTTCCCATAATACTTTGTAAATGGATTTTCAATCATTTCTTAAATGAGGAAGAACATAATTGAGCTAGAACTTAATTGATTTCATTGGCATATTGAGGGCTAATTTAAAAAAAAAAGACTTAAGTCTTTCCATTAACAATACAAGAAGAGAAAATACATTAATATTCCACTTTTCCAATACACCTCTTACTAAAGAAGATCAAAACAACATTCTTTCAAAATCTTGTTACATCACTTTCTACTTCATGTGGAATTTTTTTACAATAATGGAAGTTAAAGAAAACAAAGCAATATTACATTTTTTTTCCTCCTCAACGTGGGTAAATACATGGTGGTTTTACATTGTCAACAACAAGGTTCCAATGCTCCAAATATCAACAAGGTGGGTCCTCCATAGTTTACTTGATTCACAACAAAATAAGGGAGAGGCAACGCTCTCCTCCCAACCAAAATACCCAATGGAGAAGAGAAGCCATCCTCTCCATTAGCCCCGATCCCCAACCACATCACAATGGGAGAGAATCCAACTCATGGCAACTACAAGCTTCCACATAACTAAACATACATTTCACATGCATTCCATAATCCTTCAAAACAAGAGAATCAACAACACAACAAGAGGTAAAACAATCACAACAACAAGTCACAAGGCTTACCAAGAAAGCCACAAGAGTAAGACATATGGGGAGGCCACTTATGCCTCCCAATGGGAATGGGTGCCACCTAAAAGCCTCCAATGCAACACAATACCCCTAACAACTCTTATGCCTCCCTCAAGTACCCCTTATCCCTCCTTTCACTCTTATGCCTCCCTCAACTCTTATGGCTCCCTCAAAGTAAAACAAGAAGAAAATGCAAGCATTTCTCTTACAAGGTGGGCACCCAACCCAAACTCCCTCCTCAAGAACATGATCTCTTATGCCTCCCTCAATTAAACTCCCCATAGTCTCCTCCCACTCCCAACTTAGGCATTCTACCCATTCCCAACAAGCATTACAACAACAAAATTCAACACAACATATGTACTCATTCATATAACAAAAAGAGAACATAATGCAAACAAAGGTGAAGCTCCTACCTTTCCATGGTAGAGCTTGCTCCAAGTATGAAGTCTCAAATCCCTCCAAGGATCAAGCAAGCATCCACAAGCTCCAACAAAGTTCTCACAAGTATCCACAAGCTCCAAAAATTCACAAGCTCCTTCCAAATCCTCTCCTCTCCAAAATACAAAAGACTCAAAAATCAAACTTCCAACCCCCAAAACAAACAAGAGGCTCCAATAAGTAGAGAGAAGAGAGGGAGGGATGATGTGGCTCCAAGTAGGATGCCACCTCCTTTTCCCTCCACTCCACATCATTTGGTCAACATCAAATTCCAAAGCACCATTAATAAGTGGTTGAAAGAAAGGCAAGCACCTTACACACTCCAACTAAGCCCACTCCCTCAAAGGACAAAATTAAATTTGAAAGAAAGTGCAATTAATATTTTTACCCTTTTATCCCCCCAAAACACCTAAAAGACCCTAAATTTGGCTGCGCAAGGCAAAATTCGAGTTTCCCATGTGGGGTAGAGTGTGCTACACTCAAACTCAAACACACATCAATCCACACAAAATCCCAAGTAAATCAAATCCTAATAAATGAACTCTCTTAGGTCACATCTTTTAATTAGTTTAGGAAAATTTCAAATTAACTTAATTAACCCACTACAACCCATGTCTAACAAAGGGGTAAACTCCAATCCAAAGAATATGAATAATAACACAAGTAAAATTTCACTTACTAAGAGCAACACATTCAACATAATAAAAGGGAAAAATTAAAACAAAACAACACATGATCCCTAGGTCACAATTTTCCCTTTACCAGATAATTTTAACACACACACAATTACTTGTTGCCATGGTGACCTTAGCTGGATTCTTCTCAAATTCCAATGTGGTTGGTCTCCACTCCCCAATATTGTTGTGAATATAATATACCTGCAGAGTAGAAAATACCTCCTTCGGCCTGTTGGCCGCATTAAAACATTCATGCCAAATATACAATATAATCTAAAATAAACGACACATGATTTACTATCATCTATGCAAGTATGATATCACTAACACTTCCCAAAGCACATTTCTATTCCACACATCATTTATATCAAAACGATCATCACATTAGTCCAATTATCAAGTTCTACTTAATATGATAAAACATACCACATGTCATAATTAAGATAAATAACCCTATCAAAAGCATACAAATATCGTCATCAAATGTCCACCAAAGATACCATATGCATCATATAAAGATTAAATCAATAACAAAGTTCAATGTCTATAATATCTACTAGCATGCTAAATCAAGAAGCCATAATAAATTCATAGTGAAGTAATCGGTCTCGAAAATAACAAAGCAAAATGAGGTCGAATGGAAGTGGGCATTACACTCGAGTGCTAAAATACCAAAGAAGCATCAAAATGATAAAAATAAAAGATGTAAATGAATGGGTCATATCTGTCCTAACCTACCACAAAAATTGACTTACTAAACTTAGTGCTACACTACATTTCAAACCTAAATGTAGTTCTATTATGTGTGTGTACATGTCGTGACCTAGGTGCTCTTGGGTTAGTTGCAATTTGTGAAGTAGCGAGCAATAACTAAATGTAGAAAATATAACACCATATGTGCATGGAATAGAATAGAATCACTCCCCCTATGAAGTGTGTGTTGATTCAAATTTCCTAAAATTGATGCATGGAACTATGTGGATGTAGGTGATGCAATGGATACAACTCTAGATGGAGTGATAATAGTAAGTGAAGATAGGACTCTCATTATCGACTCATAATTTTATATTTATAGGGTTCTCTTGCTCTAATTTATTAATTAATCTCGACATGGCCTACTAGGAAAAATATAAGGATGAGAAACTACTAGAAAGATCCCCAAAAGAGGTGATAAAGTATAAAAAAAGCATCGGGGCACCAAGGTTTGAACTAGGGCAGATCAAGATAGGCATGGGCACCTGGTTTAGGCCAAAATGTCGGGAAAGTGTCAAAAGAGATTAGGCATTTATATAAAATGTGCGGGAATGATGAAATAAAAATTAAAACAAGATGGAAAAAGGTGGGATTAAGTAGTACATTCTTTTCTTAAGAACCTTATAAATAGTAGTATGAAACCGAGATAAATAATTTCTAAAGTGCATAATTTTATGACTATAGTTAAGCGCAAGAAAGAGAGAGGCACTTGGTGTAAAAATTGCACTTGCATACCACTTTTCTCTTGATGCTAAGGGAAATTGAGATCCTGCTATAGATTTGGAGGACTGGAAGAATCTGTTCATAAAAATCACTTAGAGAAATTTTAGTTGAAGTCAAAAAAGAAAAATTAATTTTTAAAAATTGGACGATCAAAATAGTTGAACCAAATTTAGAGAAGCGGAAAATGAAAGTGTTCATCATATTTTTTCTATAAACAATAGTACATATCGTTCGATTGAATCTATGAAGTGATTTTCCTTATTGAGGACATTTCAAATGGTTAGAAAATGGTGCATAGAAGGAAACAATTATATAAAAAACCATTTTCCCCTTCTTAGTTGTTTCTTTTCGCTCTAGGAAACTTTTCCTCTTTTCTTCCTTGGTAGGATCCTAGTAAAAAAACCACCTTTATCCTTTATCCAAGAAAAAAATTCATTTTATTTCTCTCATTGTAAGTTCTTTTATATATTGGTGTCTATCATTATTTATCATTGTTTGTCATTACTTAATGGTAATTCATTATATTGTTGTAATTAACCTTGGAAAATAATTGATTAGGACAATGTACTATTGGTTTACAACTCCCCAGAGAGATATTAAAATTTAGGTTAAATTATTAAACTTGTTGCATCTCTAGTGTGTATCCTCTTTTCGTGAACACCACATATCCCCTAACCCAAAAACAAAAACTAACACATATATATTTGATTTCATGGAAAAATCATCAAAGAAGAAATAACTACACCATTCACAAAGTTGATTATCTCAATTTATTTGGGAAAATAAAAATTCTAAAAAAATCATCTGGATAGATTGTGAACAAGATAAATAAATAATGTATTATATGCTTATAGTCAATGCAAGATAAAATATGAAGTGCACATATTAATCGATCCATATATCTATTGATACATAATTTAAAAGATATAAAATCATTCCTTATATATGTGACGTGTATGTGAATACAAATGATCATTTCATTTTTTCAAATAGAAAGGAAAACAAAAGTTCTAAAACATAGACCTCTATTTAATTAAATATGAATTCAATCTAAACTAAACAAAATAAATATAACAAGATTTTATAATATTTGAAAATAAATAACACAACAGTTTTAAAATTTGCATGTTATTCCATATTAAGTCATTAAAATACATAGGAAAAAATAAGAATTCTTTAAAAAATTATTGTGAACAAATATGAACAATATTCAATCCTCTTAACTATTAAATTTGGTTAGAGTCTATGCATAAGAAAAATAGAATTAGCACAAATAAATTATAGTCTTCGTATTAATCCGTTGTTACCTTTTACAATAAAAGGAAGGCTAATATATAGCCATACAAATAGGATAACTACTTCCTACAAAATAGGAAGTCATGTAAACAACTTACCCATTATATGTTTACAAGTGTATTAACAATACAACCACAAAACTATAAAAATATATTGTTTGCAATAATATATTTAATCAACTAGCCTAATAACGATTTACCACACAATAATTTACTACCTTGTAAATACTCATGCAAATACTAAATTCCTAACATTTCCCACCCTTAGTGTTTACATGGTAGTAAGAGAACTTTCACACTTCCTCTGCAGCCTACCGTCCATGTTTGCTCATGATCTTGGTACAACACTCGAAATGAAGGTAGAATAAGGAACACATCAACTTCTTATCAACCATGCACTTTTGAGAACACATCTAACCGACGAGGATGGGAACATGCTTGGGAATCATCTATTTATCAACCATTCACTCTAGGGAACACATGTGACCTAACAGTGTGGGAACTCAAGCAGAAACACATTTGATAAGCCTTTAATGGTTCTCCATAGGCTAACAACAAACCTAGGTATGAACAAGAACATATCTAACTGTTCAACCTCTTCAACACTCATGATGCTACATTTTCACTATGCTATATGTTCTTCACCACGTTATTGCATTGGGGGAAATCTATAGGAATAACCACATACTAGTGAATAAGAACATACAACATTTGTTCTTATTTTTCACACCATGCTGAAATGATGAAATAAAAAACACAACATGCTAAAATACTCACGCATGTGCCACCAAATCGGTGAAGGGCCCCATTGTTGAAATCGATGAGAGGTCGTTGGTTGTCCTCTAACCTCCGTTGCCTCCATCCTCCATTTGTCATCTGCTTAACTCAAGTAGAATGTGAATATGAAGCACATTTCTTTTCACATTGAGATTATTCTTTTCTTCCCTCCCATAATGTGAAACACTTGAATTTTTAGACATGAGTAACACCGAAAATGCATCCATGAGGCAATTTTGTTTTTTTACTAGACTTTTGGAAATGAAACAATCTTGATGACTTAACTATTAACAATGATTTTTACCTTGAATATTATTTGACAGTTGACACTAACTTCACAATTACTTATGATGACCATTGATAATAATTCCATTAACCAACAAATTGATGATTTTGACATAAACAATAACAATACTAAACACCATTGACAAACCAACTTTTGTTAACATAGATTAAATAGAACTAGAACACTTTGCATAGAATTTATTAATAAAATGATCACGACTCACTAACTCTAGAGACATAATTACATACTCAACCATTAGACTCAACTATTATGTGGACCACAATTTAAAAATAACAAAAGACCAAGACATGTTACTTTTTGAACACCAAGGATAATTATCGAGACTAATGTTTTTAAGGACATCCAAATATTTGGATTTGAATATTTAAAATATTGGACCAACTAAAAATAATAATGCTTTGACCGATCATAACAAATAAGATAAATAAAATCAGCTTAAAACTTAAAAGAATGGACCGATCTGCATGCAGTTTACGAGAGTCTTTAAAGAAAAATGCGTAGATAGATGAAGCTCCACTGGTTGCAATTAAAAGCTCTCTGTTGTTGGATATAAAGAATGGTAAATCCGACGCAAGTTCCCGTGATGTTGAGCCTCCAAAAAAATGTTGCAAATCCAGGTTGAATTCGTTACAATACACCAATAAAAAAACTGTAGCACTATGAATCAGTCATGAATATGTAGCTAACGCCATCCAAATATCTTATAAACACTCCACGTGTGGCTGAGGGGTATCATACGGGGCAGAATAGGTGATGTATTTTTCATCCACGTGGATGGAAATATGGATATAAGGACACCACACAAATCTATAAAATGCATAAATATCCAATACAGATCGACTACGAATTCAGATGCAAATGTGATGATTTCAGATCTGACAGGGTGTAGAAGATATATACGTCAATATAACAGTATCAATTTTACTCCCACGTTGCCATTATACCATATTAGTATTTCAAATTATCTTCATAGGGATATAATACTTTCACCCTCCACCGAATACCAGTAAATACACACAAAATATATACTATTCTAAAAATAAATGTCTCATAAGAATATATATAAGACGGCTAAAAATATATATATATATAATACCCCTAAAAACAAACTAAAACTTTGAATTTTACATCAAAACTTCTCCTAATATCCTGTTCTGATACCAAATATTAAATTTGGTCAGAGTCTATGCAGCAAGAAAGTATAATTAGCACATCAGAATGATAGTTTCGTGTTAATCCGCTGTTACATTTTATAATACAAGGAAGGCTAATATATAGCCATACAAATAGGAAAACTACTTCCTACAAAATAGGAAGTCATCTAAACAACTTACCCGTTTAAATGTTTTACGGGTGTAACAATATAACCCAAAAAAAAAAATATATTATTTATAACAATATATTTAATCAACTAACCTACTAATCATTTACCACACCGTAATTTACTATCTGGTAAATACCCATGTAAATACTAAATTCCTAACATTAACTTGTCTCGCATTAAATTAAAATGAAAAGGTGTCATAAATGGAAATTGTAGTGATTACCAAGGCAAAGTTTTATAAAATAAATGCATAGATAGATCAAAATTGTGAGGTAGACAAGACCCCAAGTGATGATGAGGCAAGTAACACACCAAAAGAAACTACAGAATAATAGGATGCAATTGTCATTTTTTTAATAAAATAGATAAATAAATAAATTCCGCCAATAGATGAAGGATAATTCCATTGAATAGATCAGGGCCTACTATGTAAAGTGCAATATGTATTGAATATATTAACATGAAAAACAAAGAGGACATGAATTTCCCAACCCGGTTGTCGAAAAGAATTTTATACCCGGAACTAAAAAAATTGAATTAATATTTGTCCATGTAGATTCATCTCATTGGATGACATGAAAAAATGTAATTTTTAATACAAAATTATTACAAGGCTATGAAAACATTTAAACCAATAATGTAGAAAATAATTAAATATTAAAATAATCTAAAAAATATAGATTCCCATACAAGCAATAGAACAGAGTTGAACTTTGTCATATGACACAATACAATTAATGTATAATTTAAAAACTAATAATGTATATACCGTCTAAAGGTTTGTAAATAATTTTAAAACAACTTAAAGTTTAACATATGATATAAAGATAAATTTTGTTATGAAAACAGAGAAGATATTCCCAATTTAAATACTTGAAATCCCAATTCAAATTACATTACGAGACCTATGAACTAACAACTAACATAATTTAAACCTTGTAAATTATAATACTTTTATGCATTGAGGGCTTAGTGTGCGTATTTTTCGTCTTTATCTTAGAACCTCGAGTCCTCCATGATCACTCTAATTACGAAAGAACAAAAAAGCCAATCCATACAACTGTGTGGCCTGAAATCGTTTTAACGAAAAGGAAGTGGGCTTAACGAAAAGGATCGCTTGGGTATCGTGAGGCAACACGTTATGTTGAGTCTCCGTTTTTGCGGGAGAAGACGGTGTCACCTGGCATCCTTGAGGTGGGAAGGGAAACAAGCTCAACTCTTCTTTGCATCGTTATTCCAAACTCTTCACTCATATCCAACGCAGATGCATCCCCTTCAACAGTCCAGTCGAAGTAGTACACAAGATGAGCTAATGCAAGTTTAAGGGTTGCAGTGGCCAGTGGAGCTCCCGGGCATCCCCTCCTTCCTGCCCCAAAAGAGATCACGTCGTACGCATCCTTACCTTGGACCCCAACGTTCATATTTTTACCCATAAACCTTTCAGGCCGAAATGACAATGGATCTCCCCACTGGATTGGATCTCTTCCAATCGCCCACGCGTTTATTATAAGCCTGGTTCTCTCCGGAATAAGGAACTGTTGAGCTCCCATTACCACGGTGCAAGCTTCTAATGATTCGCGCGGGACCAACAACGGAGCCGTAGGATATAATCTCAGAGCTTCTTTCGCCACACAGTGAAGGTATTCCATTTTTGCCAGGTCAGACTCGTCTATTTTCCGACTTATGCCCACCACTGACTGGATTTCTTCCTTCAATTTCTTTGCTACTGTAGGGCTCTTAATCAGCGAGGCCATCGCCCACTCCAAGGTAGTAGACGTTGTTTCCATTCCTCCTGCGAACATATCCTGTAACAGCAACAATGGCTAGTGATTACGCAAGCCTAATTAAATTTAAGTAAATTAGTAGATGAGGGCAGAGCACATACAAACACAATTGCTTTGATGTGGTCGCGTGTTATTTTCATGTCACGCTGCGACTGGGCCGTTTCCAACTCTAACAGAACGTCGATGATGTCTTTCGATCGCTGGTTCTGGTTCAGTGGATCTGAGCTAATGATACGCCTGCGCTCAACATGTTCCTCTATTATCTTAACTATCAACTCGTCGAAGGATTTGTGTAACCTTTTCATGCGCCGCTTGATACCTCCTAAGTCAAGCCAGTCTATCCAAGGAATATAGTCTCCGATGACGATTCCTCCGGCTACACTAGAGATATCGGATATTATTTCCTTTCCTCTGCCGTCTGCCAAATAAAATTTGGAGCCCGTGAGAATCCTCCACATTATGCTGGAGGTTAGGGACGACAGGCTCTTGCGAAGATTGACTGCAATCGTGCCGTGCTCGCTCTCCTCCCACACAGAGCAGATCCTGGCGGATACCTCTTCTTGCCGGACATAATTGAAGGACACCACTCTTTCTGCGCTGAGCAGTTCTACCACGCATATTTTCCGCATCTCTCTCCAATAATTACCGGGAGGAGCGAAGAGGACGTCCTTGTAATTATAGCCGATATATTTTCCAGCTGCAGTTGCCGGCCTGCTGGAGAAATTGGCATCGTGAGTTGTGAAGAACACTTTTGCCATTTCAGAAGATGAAACCACAACGACAGGAAAAGAGCCCAATTTTAAGAAGGTGATGGGGCCGTATTTCTTAGCAAGCTTGTGAAGAGCACGGTGAGGAAGCATTCCAAGCTGATGAAGATTTCCGATAATCGGCCACGAATAAGGCCCAGGGAGCACTGTTCGTGGATGTCTGCTCCGGTATAGATTCCATAACACGATCCCTATAATTATTGTGAAAATTGCTGTTGGCAAAACACCAAAGTGAGCTTCAAGAATCTTAGCCAAATCCATAATGTTCAATGGGAACAACATGACACATTCACACGGCCTATTCCTGAATATATAACACAGGAATAGTTTTGAAAGGGAGAGATTGCCATGTGGTTCAATATCCATATATCTCTCATTAGTTAAAAAAGAAAGAATCAATTTGAGCACACTAAAGTTGAGAAGAGTATTTGGCATTATGTGCTCAGACCATGATTCGGAGGGTCTGGCGAATCTCGCAAAACCACGTATCCACAACGATTTGTACAACTGATTTTTTAATGGGACATCTTAATTGTTATGTTTGTAGTGTATTTATCTGTTTATTAATTTTTATATTATAATTTTATAAAATTTTTTCATTAAGTAAATATATTTGAGTTGGTTTAATTGTAAAAAATTATTTTCATAATAGAATGTTCATAAATTGAAATTACGTTGGGGTTAGGGTATGCACACTTCATATTTGAAGCATAACATGGTGCTTCCTACGTACTACATGTAGTGCCACTCCTTTTCGACATTGACATTACTCATATTTTGTTTATTTTGGATTTAATCCATAGACATTATTATCATATTGATCTTTTGTAATGCCCACATTTTCAACACCAAAATACCACAAGTAAAATTATCGAATTTTTCCTTTTTCAAAACTTTAATTGCACGCTACACAACGCCACGAGATCTAAATAAAGAAATTCAATATAATGTAGGAAACTTATATAAACATGAACCCACTCATACAATACGATAACATAGGGTACACATCAATCTCTTACTCAAACAACGTAAACCAAGACAATGACCCAATTACAGTAAGAAACACGGATAGGCATACTCCACGACATGGCCTTTTCATGGTTTACATATTCATTACATTTAGGTTTCCATTGTATGACCTTATAGTTTTCAACAATATTAAACACATAAGGTTTAGAATTTCCTATTTTTCAAACTTCAATTACTTTATTTTAAAGCACACTAATCTTTAACAAAGAATGCACGGTTGGTTCCTTTCTCCATTTCCATTAGTTATCCGTAGCTCATTTGTTAAATAAATTACTTTTAAAAAACTATGAGTCTCCTAATATTAAATTCTTATGTTAAAGGATTGTTTCTCAAAAATTGTTTGGTTGAGTATAATTGTCTGAAGAATAAATAACATGGGACCCTTCGTTCCCTTACAACTAGGCTGCATGTTTTTGTTTAACATTTCACATATAGTGGTTCCTTTAGAATTTTCTTGTTTCTCTGATGGAAATAAATTTATATAGCTTGATTGTGATTAGGAACGTATATTCACACATGCCTTCTAATATTTGAATTAAGGATTTGTTTGAAAGATTCGAGTTTACTTGGTTTGGAAAAATACTCTTATACAAGGAGGAAAATTCACAAGATAAAAAAGGAAGGTTACTAGATCAATAGAAGACCTATCCGAGTTCATTTCATATCATTGTTTGATACTGACAATACACTCTTTTCAACTTCAAGTTATTACAACTAACTATGTAGGTTAACTAATTAAATTGTATCTTTCTTGATTCATGATCCATTGCTCCAATTAGGAATTCATATTTTTACAATCATATTTCACATGGAAGGGTACATTACACATGTGTTCCCATTATAGATATTTTTCTTTGAATTCGAGTGACGAATTTCACATTTCAAACTACATCTGTTTCATCATCTTAAGGATTTACTCCTAATAACAATGGGTTAATTTCATGTTTCAAATTCTACTTCCTGAGTGATCCTAGGTTTAATATATTATTATCTTCGCAAGGGTTATAATAACTTTTACATGTCCAATTATAGTGTAATTTCCTTAACTCACAAGACCTTGGCTACAACCAAAACTATCTTAATCTCAAGGCTACATTTCATTATTTCATTAACATCGTTGTTTAACCACATTCATGCATATAAAGTATGTGATCATGCATCATATTTGGTTTTCAAATTTACTAGGTTGTTGTATTATTCATGGAACTCTAATTTATCACATTCATTTTATGATCACATTTGACATTTTAGTTGGTTTTGATATTGCTAAATGGTGAGCCAATTTCAATGGTTTGTCCTTAGTTTAATCTTTTTACCCTTTCTACTAACTACATTTTATATGATTACTTTGGTTCTCAGTATTATCATCATTTTGGAACAAATTTTATTCATATAGCACTTATGTAACACTTAAGGATTTAAGAGTACAAGGAGTATGTCCTCTCATAAGATAAATTATTTGAATGCTCTTGGACATGGAAGTATAAGAATATATTGAAAGAGAAATAACCCAAACAATCTTATGCATTTCCAAATTCTCCTAAGGACCTATTTCAATTATTCGGTGAATACACGAGTAATGTAACACCTACTAAAAATAACCCACGTGAGACCCAAGAACAACCTAGATTAGTTAGGAAAATTATGGAATAATTTTTTTTTTTAAAAGAGTCTACAACCAGGTTAGAAGTTAAAATTCTTGCAAAAAGGTTTTTGTGATGCCCGTAAACAAAAACTACCCACTTGAGACCCAAGAACAACCTAGGATTAGTTAAGAAAATTATGGAATAATTTTTTTTTTGTTTGAAAGAGTCTACAACTAGGTTACAAGGCAAAAAACTGTCACTAACAAGTTCCATAACAATTCTAATTCACTAGAACATACTTTTCCTTCACTCACAATTATTAGAGGTCACAAGGTTCAGAATTTTAGGGTTAGAAGGTTCAATTAGGGTTAGAGGGTAATTCCTCACCATACCCACTCTCTAACATGATTAAAGATTCAACTTAGTTTTTCTCAAAATTAATGCATTCAAAATTTCCCTAAATCATTCCCATTGGATAGAAAATTTCTTCACCTTTCTAGTGATATAAAGAAGTCCTCCTAACTCCTCATATTTTCCAAGTTATGGGCCGGCGGGCCTTGGGGTGAAAATTTTCCCCAAGGGTGGGCCTGTGGGGCCAGGGAAGAAAAATTGCCCCAAGGTGGGGCGAGGTCGCAGAGAAATTTTGGAAATTTTTCTACGTTGGGAGAAAAATAACTTTACGCCACACCCCCACGAGTCACCAAGGGACACGTGGCACCTTCTAAGCCAACACGGGTAAAACGGAGCGGTGGGAATATTTTGGAAAATTTCTGCGTTGGGTGAGAATTCACTTTTACGCCCGTGCCCCCTTGAGTTCGCAAGGGACATGTGGCATCTCCTTAAGCCAACACGGGGAAATCAAGGTGGCAGGGAGAAATAAGGTTTCACACCTCAAGGAAAAAAGGGATAAATTCACCCGTGCCTCTCCGATGTCTCATGATGCCACGTGGTAGCCTCCGATTGGTTGTCAGGTCGGCGGGAAAATTTGGAAAATTTTCAAAAATCTAGAAAATTTTCAAAAATTTTTGATGCTCAAAGGGGAAAAGGGACATGCTCCTCCACCGATGCCTCCTTGTGCCACGTGGCAGCCTCTTATTGGCTGCGGGCCGATAGAGAAAATTTGGGAAAATTTTCAAAATTTTCGAGAGCGCTAAGTTTAAAAAGAGATCCACCCCTCCACTGACACCTCATGGTGCCAGTGGCAGCCTCTGATTGGTTGTGCGAGGCTGATGGGGCGGTGGGGAAAATTTGGAAAATTTTCCCAAAAATTTTCCAAAGCTCCAAGGGAAAAATTTGGGCTCGCGAGCCCGGTAGGGAAAATTTTCCCAATTTTTATTTTTGACGCCAAGTAAAAAAAACTTTAGAAGGCCATAAATTTTGATAGAGAGCTCAATTTTGGGAAAACAAGGACTTTATAGAAATCTCTCGACATCCTCTTTACTTAGGGATCATAAATTTTTATTTTGATAAAGTTTAAGGGGTCAATTTCGAGGAAACATCCTGTGAGGCTTTTACAATACGAACTGGTAAATTTTAACTTATAAGATTTGTTCAATTTGATCTTCTCCCTCTCTCAACATGTCAAATAGACATGGAGAATTGTTCTTAGATGGATTTAAGAAGGATTTCAAGATTCAATTTGTCTGATTGATTTGCAATTTGAGCATTTACATTCCTTGACAGAAAAATGACTGTAAGAGGGTGGAGCCCAATTTTGTAAGGTTTTGAAGGATTTATCCTTAAGTGTTATAGTCTAATTGAATTCATTTAGGACACACTACTTCAATTTAATCATTTAATCTATTATTTCATTATTGCAGGTTTGAACTATGCATTTTAGGTAAAGTAATTGCCATTTTAAAAATACATAGCAGAGATCAAATTTAAACAAGTTTAATTTCCATTTTCTTCTTCCAAATATTATAATGTGTTACAATTCAAGTCTAATAAATTTAGTTGATTCAATTACAACCATTCAAGAAGAAAAAAAAATACAATTCTAATTTCCAACTTTACACATTTCTAAAGAAGAGTTTTGCATTTTCCTTCATACGCATTTACTTCTTTCAAACAAAGATTTCAATTCACATTTACATGTTCAATATTAAAACAACAACATAAATTGAGAAGGTAATGCAATCCTTTATTGATTCCAAAATACAACTTTATAACCTTTCTTTCATTCTTTGAGTTCATCATACAGAATACAATTCTTTCACATTCTTTCAAAGGATGAAAACAAAGTTTATTTATTTTACATTTCACTTCACAACTTTCATAAACAATACCACATATTTATATTACAAAACATTTACAAGTTCCTCCACTGCAAGTGAGAAAGGTTACAATAAACTTTATCTCAGCAAGGGACTGTCAAACTATCTTTTTCTCAGCTCTAGAACAACAAGTGCATATATCTCATTCTCCCACATTGTAATCACAACAAGAGTAGGGGAAAGGCAATGATCTCCACCCAACTAAGAAATCAATGAAGAGGAGAACCCATCCTTCTTCATTGGCCCCAAGCCCCAACCACAATGCAATAAAAGATGTGATCCAACTCATGGCAACATTAGGCTTCCACAAACACACAAGCAACACTTTCACAATAAAACATAGTTCCAAAATAGAATGTAGTTTACAACTACATTAAAACATGATAAAAATACTAAGGCTTCATCAAGAAAGCAAAGGAGCAAGAAACTATGGGGGATGCTTCTTATGCCTCCTAAAAGGGGAAATGGGTATCACCACCTGAATTACAAACCACCAAAATATAGTATATCACAACCCTAACATTCCTTATGCCTCCCCAAAGTACCTCTTATTCCTCACATTTCCTTATGCCTCCCCAACCTCTTATGGCACCCCATAATGAGTAAAGAAATGCAAGCTATTTCTTTGTAAGGTGGAACCCAAATCCCAACTCCCTCCACACTTATACCTCCCTAAAACACACTTGTGCCTCCCATAAATTAAACCCCATAGTCTTCTCCTACACCATCCCTAGGCCATCTACCCAACAGCCCACAAACATATCAAACATTCATACATTAACATTCACATTCATACAAGAAGAGCATTTCAAGAGCCAAGTTCCTACCTCTCCATGATGGAGTTGTTCCAAGTTCCAAAACAAAAACTTATCCCAATGCAAGAAACCTAAAATATCCAAGCACAAGCATGCAACAATCTTCCAAAAACTCCTTCAAGAAAGAGCTCCCAAAACAGAAAAAGAATTCACCCAAGAATGAAGTCTCCAAAATCAAGCAACCCAAAAATAAGACAAGGAATTTAAATTTTATAGAAGAGGGAAGGAAGAGGAGGAGGTGGATCCATGTAGGATGCCACATCACACATCCTCAACCCCAACCCCCAAAGTCAACTTCATTCTCCAAAGCACAATAAATAGGTGGGTGAATAATATGACAGTTTACTTACATACTCCAAAACAAACCCACACCCCAAAGGACTGAAATTACAACATGTAAGAAAAGTGTAATTAAAACCTACAAATTTCCTTCTCAAAAAGTATTATAAAATTCAAATTTCAACTCTCCAACCATAGGTATGGTTGGTAAATAAATTTAAGAGGTATGGGACAAGTTTAACTTGTCCCACAAGCCTCCAAAATCAGCCTCCAAAGACAATTTCAAATTTCCAAGAAGGTGGAGTGTTTCTCACTCAAAAGTTAACTTACACATCACTTACACATCTCTTACAACACTTTAATTCAAGGCCAACAACTCAATTAATTACTTTCTCATGATATCTTTTAATTAATTAATATTAACAACATGCTTACCCACATATTAATACAACATTTAATAAATAAAGAAAGGGGCAAATGCATCACAAAATAAACACATGCAATCATTAAACAAAAGGGTCAAATAAATAAATACACATAACCCTTGGTCACATTTAAAGGTGGTTCCCCCCATGGGTACCCCTAACAAAACAACCACACACAAACAAAAAAGTTGCCATGGTGACCTTGTTGAATTCATCTAGAATTCCAATGTGGTTGGTCTCCAATCCCCCGATGTTTGTTGTGATATTTTAACTTGCAAAACACAAATACCTCCTTCAGCCTCATGGCCATATCAGAACATCCAAAATAATATAAATATAATTCCTGAAATCATCTAGATATATGAATCACAACAACATCAAAGCAATCTAACAATATCATTTATAGTTTTATCAACAACTATATCATCATCCAATAATTTCCATTTCTAGGTCTACTCACAATATCCAAATATCACATGTCCGAACAACATCCATAACATAACCATGTCAAATAGTGTATCATCATCAATATCAAAAATGCCTCTAATAATCATCATACATCATAACTGAATCAAGTCAACAATAATCCATGATCTAACATCTATCATCATACTATAATAAGGTCCATAATCAAGTCCATAATATAATCAATAGTATCATGATTAGTATCAAAAGGTGTCAAAGGGAAGTGGGAACTACATCCCCCTCCCCTTAGAATTGACTTCCTCCTGGAATTCACTAGAACAAATGTGGGAACTGAACTCATAGCAAAGTAGCATCCTCCCACGTAGCTATAGTTTCACCATATCTGTCCCACTTTACACTTGGACCTGATCAACCTCTCGCCTGAAGGCCCAAGGTGATGTAATCTATGATGAAAATGGGCTCCACCATCACCTACCCCGATCTTGCACACCGCAATGAGGTCAATCTAACACATGAGAAGGATTGTAACATATCTCTTAAGAAGTGAAACATGAAACACATCATGTATGTGAGACAAGCTAGGTGGCAATCTTTAGATGGTAGGCCAAAGGGACGATACGCTCCAAGATCTCAAAAGGACCCACGAATTTGGGAGCTAAATTAGAACCTTTTTCGTAACGGATAGAGATCTTATGTGGCCCGATATGAAGGAACACCTTCATACCCACATAAAAAATATGATCAGTCCTCTGTTGATCTGCATACTTCTTCTATCTGTCACGTGCTTCCTATAATATATATTTGATCAAAACCACCTATTGCTCCATGTCCTACAACAAAGCTGGTCCAAAAGAAACCCTGTCCTCTAACCTGTCCCAACTAAGAGGTGTCTTGCACTCTCTTCCATACAAAGCTTGAAAAGGAGCCATGCCTATAGAACTCTGAAAGCTATTATTGTAAGCGAACTCCACCATGTATATGTACTCCTCCCATCTAGAATTTTGATCAACCACATACATCACGAGCATATGCTCTAAAATATGATTCATCCACTCAGGAGTCTGTCCATCTATCTCGGGTGATATGTTGTGCTAAAGTAAATTCTCATCCCGAGGGCATGCTTTACATGGTAGTCCAAAATGGGAAGTGTGTACAAAGGATCATGGTCACTAATGATCTTCTGCGTGGAATCCCATATAACTTGACAATCTCATCTAAATATACCTGTGCCACTGCACTAGCTATATAAGTGGTCTTTACCAAATAAAAATGAGCCACTTTTGTCAATTTACCAACCGTAACCATGATGGCATCATGGTGATATTCGACATCGATATCCAACAATGAAGTCCATGGAAATGGTGTCCCACTTCCATTTGGTATAGCATGAGGAAAGAGAAGGCCAACTGGATGTTGATGTTTGGCCTTCACTTTCTGGCACTCTAAACATCATGACACAAAATGAGCCACATCTCTATAAAGTCCTCTCCAGTGATACAAATGTCTCAAAGTAGCGTGCATCTTCTTCACCATGGGATGGGCTGAATAGGGTGCACGATGTGCCTCTTCAATATGTCTTGCCTCAATCCTCCATCTTTGGGAACATAAATCCAACCTCTGAGCTTGAGAAGGCCATCTACCTCTAGTGATAAACCATCAAAATTCCCCTCAAGCGGTCTCTGAGACTCAATCTATACTCGAACTACAATGTAGAAGCTGCTGAGAGGAAGCTACTAAAGAATCCAGCTCTATAAATCCATGCCCACTAAAGTATCCATAACCACATCTTGTCTGCTAACGAGAGTATCTACCACCACATTCTCCTTCCCCTTCACATGATCTGTCTCCATATCATACTCACAAAGAAACTTTATCCAACGTAGATGACAAGTGTTGAGATTGGGTTGCGTGATGAGGTGGCGAAGACTCAAATGATCAGTTCTGAGTGTGAATCTCCTACCAAGAAGAAAGTTCCTCCATCAAACCAAAGCATGCACAAAACTGCCACAAGATCAAGATAATGATTTAGATAATTAATCTCGTAATATTTGAGTTTTAAGACTCAAAATCCACTACTCTTCCCTCCTACATCAATACACCTCCAAAATCCTTGCTAAAGAAGCATCCATGCAGACATGAAAAACTCACCATGAGGATCCGAACTACTAAAAGAATAGGTTTATAGTGAGACATTCCTTTAGTGTACTTGAAGGCATGCTTGCACATGTCGACCAAAAAAACTTCTTCCTTTCCTCTTAAGGGAAGTGATGGGGTGTGCAATCTCGAGAGAAGTCTGAACAAATCTCCCATATAGCTGCTAGTCCCATGAATCTACACACCTTAATCAAAGTAGTGGGTTTGGAAAATCCATAAAATAGCTCTAATTTGGAAGGATCGATGGTGATACCTTCCCCGTAAATAATATGACCAAAATATACACCTCTCATCGAAAGAATGCACACTTCCCAAGTTCTCGTAAAGCTACTACTCTCGGAGACACCTGAAGAACCTAGTGAAGGTGCCATTCATGATCCTCATGTGTACGTGAGTAAATAAAAATTTCATCAAGGAAGATGAGCATGAAGTGATCTATGAAGGTCCTAAATACCCCATTCATCAAACTCATAAACACTGTAGGGGTATTAGTCAAGCCAAAGGGTACCAATGTGAACTCATAGTGGCCATATCTCGTACGAACAGTGGTCTTATGAATTCCACCTCTCCGAAATCTTGAGCTGATGGTAACTTGACTTAAGGTCTATCTTAGAGAAAGTTGTTGTTTCCTTCATTTGATCAAACAAATCATCAATGCGTGGAAGAGGATAAAAATTCTTGATTGTTACTTTGTTCAACTGGCAGTAATCAATACACAACCGCAAGAGGATCCATCCTTTTTTTCACAAAATCACCGGTGCACTCCAAGGGGATACACTAGGAAGGATAAGGCCTTTCTCGGGAGGCCCTCCAGCTATAACTTGAGCTCACGAGCTCGGGGTGATCATCTCGATAAGGCTTGTGAGATATGCTCTACTCCATGAACCAAATTTATGTGAAAATCAATCTCACGTGGGGGTGGTAACCCCGGTAGCTCCCAAGGAAAGACATCTACAAAATCTCAAAAAATGGGGTGATCATCTAGCATGGTCCACTAGACCCATCCTCGATATGTCATGTCACTGCTATAAACATACATCTAACAAACCCATCGCACATACACCGCTTAAGCTGCATATCGGAAATGGTGTGAATAGAAAATGGGTCTTAACCCTAATATCACTAACTCAACTCCCAAATCATCTTGCACAATATATAATCTTGTGGTAACAATCCATTCTAGTCCTATGTGCGAAAACCAATCCATACCCGGATGAATCCATAAGAGCCCAAAGGAAGGATACAAATATTTGAGGTAGTGGTGAAAGGTCCCAAATCCACCACACACTCCTTAACTAAGAGTATATAGAGATCTTGGCTCAGAAGCCATCTCAACATCCAACTATGACCCTACCTAACTACCACCAACCTACGTATCCATCTCTCTAAAGATGGTGTAATAAAAGAATCAGAGGAAGTAGAATCAAATTGAATGGAGTAGGAATACCACCAATTACTGCAAGTCTCACAAAACTATACTCATGCTCCCCACGGTGGTTCTTTACCACTACATACATGTTATGACTACACCCCATATCACCTACAATAGGATTTGAGATTCGTGTCTTACCCTTGTTATTAGGGTTTTATGGGAAGTCTCTCCAAAATGTCTAGTAACACACAACCAAAACAACCACCTGATCCTCTCCCCTATGTAGTAGGTTTGATTGGTAATTTGGAGGTCTGTGGTGTGGATCCTAATGATCCACATGTGGTTTCAATGGTTTTGGTTAACTCTCTATGGGATTTCTCTCCTCCATGCTCCTCATTGGGTCTAGGAGATACATGACCCTCAATGGAAGTGACTCTATCATGTCTGGCTGCATGTCCTCCTACTGATCCTCCACGTAGAGTGACATTAACATCCTAAAGAGTCTGCAAAATCTAGGGTAGTATGGTTGTTACAACATGATTTGGTGGTGGTAAGTCTAGGTCTATGTGAAAATACCCTCATCCCATCTGTGCCTCCTACATAGACCAAGGTGAGAGTTAGTCCATCTTTCTAAGTTTTATTCAGTTTCCATGTTTAGTAAAATATGTAATTTCTAACTAAGTTGTTTTCTAGATTTACAAGTGTGTTAGGTTTAAGGTTCATGTCTCAAGTTTTCTAGTGTGCCCAATGGCCCAATATTTTGAACCAATGCTCTGATACCAAGTGTGATGCCCGTAAAAAAACCAACCCACTTGAGACCCAAGAACAACCTAGGATTAGTTAGGAAAATTATGGAATAATTTTTTTTTTTAAAGAGTCTACAACTAGGTTACAAGACAACAATTGTCACTAACAAGTTCCAAAACAATTCTAATTCACTAGAACATACTTTTCCTTTATTCACAATTATTAGAGGTCACAAGGTTCATAATTTTAGGGTTAGAAGGTTCAATTAGGGTCGAGGGGTAATTCCTCACCATACCCACTCTCTAACAGGCTTAAAGATTCAACTTGGTTTTTCTCAAAATTAACACATTCAAAATTTTCCTAAATCATTCCCATTGGATAGGAAATTTTCACCTTTCTAGTGATATAAAGAAGTCCTCCTAACTCCTCATATTTTCCAAGTTATGGGCCGACGGGCCTTTGGGGTGAAAATTTACCCAAGGCGGGCTGCGGGGGGGGGAAGAAAAATTGCCCCAAGGGCGGGTTAGTGGGATGGCGGGAAGCGTTTTGGAAATTTTCCCATGTGGGGTGAAAAACCAACTTTGTGCCCGCACCCCTGCAAGTCGCCACGGACACGTGGTGCCTTTTAAGCCAACACGGGTAAAATGGAGTGCAAGGAATATTTGGAAAAATTCTCGCACTAGGTGAGAATTCACTTTTTCGCCCATGCACCCCTTGAAGTCTACAAGACACATGGTGTCTCCTAAGCCAATGTGAGGAAGCGGGGTGGTGAGGAGAAATAAATTTCGTTCCCGAAGGAAAAAAGGGATAAATTCACCCACGCCTCCGCCGACGCCTCGTGATGCCACATGGTTGCTCTCGATTGAGTTGGGTGGTCGGTAAGTGGGAAAATTGGAAAGTTTTCCAAAATTTTTCTAAAGTTTAAAGGGAAAATGGGACCACTCCTTGTGGATGCCTTGTTGTGCCACGTGGCAGCCTTGATTGATTGGGTGGAGGAGAAAATTTAGAAAATTTTCCCAAAATTTTTTCGAGAGCTAAGTTTAAAAAGAGATGCCCCTCCCTAACACCTCATGGTGCCACATGGCAGCCTCTAATTGGTTGCTTGGAAAAGTGTGGAAAATTTCAAATTTTCAATTTTTTTCCAAAGCTCCAAGGGAAAAATTTGGGCCCGCGGGCCCACCAGGAAATTTTTCCCAAATTTTTTTTTTGACGCCAAGTGAAGAAAAACTTCAAAAGGCCATAACTTTTTATAAAGAGCTCAGTTTTGGGAAAACGAGGACTTTTTAGAAATCTCTCAATGTCCTCTTTACTTCAAGGATCATCAATTTTTTATTTTGATAAATTTTAAGGGGTCAATTTTGAGGAAATGATCTGTAGGCTTTTATAGTACATGAACTGGTAAATTTTAACTTATAAGATTTGTTCAATTTGATCTTCTCCTCTCTCAACATGTCAAATAGACATGGAGAATTGTTCTTAGATGGATTTAAGAAGGATTTCAAGATTCAATTTTTCTGATTGATTTACAATTTGAGCATTTACATTCCTTGACAGAAAAATGACTGTAAGAGGGTGGAGCCTAATTTTGCAAGGTTTTGAAGGATTTCTCCTTAAGTGTTATAGTCCAATTGAATTCATTTAGGACACACTACTTCAATTTAATCATTTAATCTATTATTTCATTGTTGTAGGTTTGAACTGTGCATTTTAGGTAAAGTAATTGCCATTTTGAAAATACATAGCAGAGATCAAATTTAAAAGGGTTTAATTGCCATTTTCTTCTTCCAAGTATTATAATGTGTTCCAATTCAAATCTAATACATTTAGTTGATTCAATTCCAACTATTCAAAAAAAAACAAAATACAATTATGATTTCCAACTTTACACATTTCAAAAGACAGAGTTCTACATTTTCCTTCATATGCATTTACTTCTTTCAAATAGAGATTTCAATTCACATTTAGATGTTCAATCTTAAAACAACAATCAAATTGAGAAGGTAATGCAATCCTTTATTGATTCCAAAATACAACTTTACAACCTTTCTTTCATTCTTTGAGTTCATCATACAAAATACAATTCTTTCACATTCTTTCAAAGGCTGAAAAAAAGTTTATTTCTTTTACATTTCACTTCACAACTTTCATAAACAATACCACATATTTCTATTACAAAACATTTACAAGTTCCTCCACTGCAAGTGGGAAAGGTTACAATAAACTTTATCTCAGCAAGGGACTGTCAAACTATCTTTTCTCAGCTCCAGAACAACAAGTGCATATATCTCATTCTCCCACGTTGTAATCACAACAAGAGTAGGGGAAAGGAAATGCTCTCCACCCAACCAAGACATCCAATGAAGAGGAGAAGCCATCCTTCTTCATTGGCCCCCAAGCCCCAACCACAATGCAATAAAAGATGTGATCCAACTCATGGCAACATCAGGCTTCCACAAACACACAAGCAACACTTTCACAATAAAACATAGTTCCAAAATAGAATGTAGTTTACAACTACATTAAAACATGACAAACAATACTAAGGCTTCATCAAGCAAGCCAAAGGAGCAAGAAACTATGGGGATGCTTCTTATGCCTCCAAAAGGGGAAATGGGTATCACCACCTGAATTACAAACCACCAAAATATAGTATATCAAACCATGACATTCCTTATGCCTCCCCAAAGTACCCCTTATTCCTCACATTTCCTTATGCCTCCCCAACCTCTTATGGCACCCCATAATGAGTAAAGAAATGCAAGCTATTTCTTTGTAAGGTGGAACCCAAATCCCAACTCCCTCCACACTTATACCTCCCTAAAACACACTTGTGCCTCCCACAAATTAAACCCCATAGTCTTCTCCTACACCATCCCTAGGCCATCTACCCAACAGCCCACAAACATATCAAACATTCATACATTAACATTCACATTCATATAAGAAGAGCATTTCAAGAGCCAAGTTCCTACCTCTCCATGATGGAGTTGTTCCAGGTTCCAAAACAACAAGCTTAACCCAATGCAAGCAATCCAAAATATCCAAGCACAAGCATGCAAAAATCTTCCAAAAAATCCTTCAAGCAAGAGCTCCCAAAATAGCAAAAGAATTCACCCAAGAATGAAGTCTCCAAAATCAAGCAACCCAAAACAAGGCAAGGAATTCAAATTTTATAGAAGAGGGAAGGGAAGAGGAGGAGGTGGATCCATGTAGGATGCCACATCACACATCCTCAACCCCAACCCCCAAAGTCAACTTCATTCTCCAAAGCACAATAAATAGGTGGGTGAATAATATGACAATTTACTTACATACTCTAAAACAAACCCACACCCCAAAGGACTGAAATTACAACATGTAAGAAAAGTGCAATTAAAACCTATAAATTACCTTCTCAAAAAGCATTATAAAAGTCAAATTTCAACTCTCCAACCATAGGTATGGTTGGTAAATAAATTTAAGAGGTATGGGACAAGTTTAACTTGTCCCACAAGCCTCCAAAATCAGCCTCCAAGGACAATTTGAATTTTCAAGAAGGTGGAGTGTTTCTCACTCAAAAGTTAACTTACACATCACTTACACATCTCTTACAACACTTTAATTCAAGGCCAACAACTCAATTAATTACTTTCTCATGATATCTTTTAATTAATTAATATTAACAACATGCTTACCCACAATATTAATACAACATTTAATAAATAAAGTAAAGGGGCAAATGCATCACAAAATAAACACATGCAATCATTAAACAAAAGGGTCAAATAAATAAATACACATAACCCCTTGGTCACATTTAAAGGTGGTTCCCCCCCATGGGTACCCCTAACAAAACAACCACACACAAACAAAACAAGTTTCCATGGTGACCTTGTTGAATTCATCTAGAATTCTAATGTGGTTGGTCTCAATCCCCGATGTTTGTTGTGATATTTTAACCTGCAAAACACAAATACCTCCTTCGGCCTCATGGCCATATCAGAACATCCAAAATAATATAAATATAATTCCCGAAATCATCTAGATATATGAATCACAACAACATCAAAGCAATCTAACAATATCATTTACAATTTTATCAGCAACTATATCATCATCCAATAATTTCCATTTCTAGGTCTACTCACAATATCCAAATATCACATGTCCGAACAACATCCATAACATAACCATGTCAATAGTGTATCATCATCATCAATATAAAAAATGCCTCTAATAATCATCATACATCATAACTGAATCAAGTCAACAATAATCCATGATCTAACATCTATCATCATACTATAATAAGGTCCATAATCAAGTCCATAATATAATCAAGAGTATCATGATTAGTATCAAAAAGGTGTCAAAGGGAAGTGGGCACTATATCCCCCTCCCCTTAGACTTTGATTTCTCCTAGAATTCACTAGAACAAATGTGGGAACCGAACTCGTAGCAAAGTAGCATCCTCCCACGTAGCTATAGTTTAACCATATCTTCCGTCCCACTACACCCGGACCTGATCAACCTCTCGCCTCGAAGGCCCGGGGTGCTGCGATGTATGATGCAAATGGGCTCCACCATCACCTACCCCTAATCCTCGAACACCATAATTTGTCCAATCTAACACATGAGAAGGATCTGCAACATATCTCTTAAGAAATGAAACATGAAACACATCATGTATGCGAGACAAGCTAGTTGGAAATGCTAGATGGTAGGCCAAAGGGCCGATATGCTCCAAGATCTCAAAAGGACCCATGAATCTAGAGCTAACATAGAACCTTTTCCGTAATGGATAGGGATATTATTGTGGCATGACATAAAGGAAAACCTTCATGCCCACATCAAAACTATGATCGGTCCTATGTTGATCGTGTTCTTCTTATGCCTGTCCCTCTACCTCCTGCAATCTCTATCTGATCAAAACCACCTACTCCTCCATGTCCTACAACAAAGCTGGTCCAAGAGAAACCCTGTCCTCTAACCTATCCCAACTAAGAGGTGTCCTACACTCTCTACCATACAAATCTAAAAAAGAGCCATACTTATAGAACTCTAAAAGCTATTATTGCAAATGAACTCCACCATGTACATGTACTCCTCCCATCTAGACTGCTGATCCACCACATACATCATGAGCATATGCTCTAAAATATGATTCACCCACTCATTCGTCCATCTCGTCTCGGGGTGATATGTTTGCTGAAGTAAATTCTCATCCCAGGTCGTGGCTTTGCATGGTAGTCCAGAAATGGGAAGTGTACAAAGGATCGTGGTCACTAATGATCTTCTCGTAGAATCCCATGCAACTTCATAATCTCATATAAATATACCGTGCCACTGCACTAGCTATATAAGTGGTATTTACCAAATAAAAATGATCCACTTTTTGTCAATTTATCAACCGTAACCATGATGGCATCGTGGTGATATCTCGGACATCGGTAGCCAAGAATGAAGTCCATGGAAATGGTGTCCCACTTCCATTCCGGTATAACATGAGGAAAGAGAAGACCACTAGATGTTGATGTTTAGCCTTCACTTTTTGGCACTTTAAACATCATGACACAAACTGAGCCACATCTCTACAAAGTACTCTCCGGTGATATAATTGTCTCAAAGTAGCATGCATCTTCTTCACCACAAGATGGGCTGAATAAGGTACATGATGTGCCTGTTAATATGTCTGCCTCAATCCTCCATATTTGGAACATAAATCTGACCTATGAGCCCGAGTAGGCCATCTACCTCTAGTGATAAACCATCAAACTTCCCTCGAGGGGTCTCGATACTTGATCTATACTTGACCTACAATGTAGAAGATGTCGAGAGGAAGCTTTACCGAAGAATCCACTCTGTAAATTTATTCCCACTAAAGTAGCCATAACCACATCTCCATCTACTAAGAGCATCACGCCACCACATTCTCCTTTCCCTTCACATGCTCTATCTCCATATCATACTCACAAATCAAATTTATCCAAGGCATCTCGACGAGCGTTGAGATTGGGCTGCGTGAGGAGGTGGTGAAGACTCAAACGATTAGTTATGAGTGTGAATCTCCGACCAAGAAGAAAGTGACTCCATTGAACCAAAGCATGCACAACTTCCGCAAGATCAAGATCATGAGTCGGATAGTTAAGCTCAGTAATATTTGAGTTTCGCAAGACTTAAAAGCCACTACTCTACCCTCTACATCAATACACCTCCAAGCCCCTACTAAAGAAGCATCCATGTAGACAAAAACTCACCTCGAGGATCCAACACTACAAGAATAGGTGCTATAGTGAGACATTCCTTTAGTGTATCAAGGATGCTTGTACATGTCACATGGCTTAAAAAACTTCTTCCCTTTCCGCTGAAGGGAAGTGATGGGGTGTGCAATTTGAGAGAAGTCCTGAACAAATCTCTTATAGTAACCTGCTAGTCCCATGAAGCTACGCACCTCAATCACATTAGTGGGTGCTGGCCAATCCATAATAGCTCTAATGTTTGAAGGATCAATGGTGATACCTTCCCCAAAAATGATATGACCACAATATTGTATGTTTGTCTCAAAGAATGCACACTTATCCAAGTTCTCGTAAAGCTCTTTGCTCTGAGACACTTAAGAACCTCACATGAAGGTGCCCCTCGTGCTCCTCATGTGTATGTGGGTAAATCAAATGTCATCAAGGAATATGAGCATGAAGCGATCTAATAAGGTCCTAAATACCCCATTCATCAAACTCATAAACACTTTGGGGGCATTAGTCCAAGCCAAAGGGTACCACTATGAACTAAAAGTGGCCATATGTCATACGAAAGGTGGTCTTACGAATGTCTACCTCCAAAATCCTCAGATGATGGTAACCGACTTAAGGTCTATCTTAGAGAAAGTTGTTGTTTCCTTCATCTGATTAAAAAAATCATCAATGCATGGAAGAGGATAACAATTCTTGATCATTACTTTATTCAATTTAGCAATAATCAATACACAACCGCAAGGATCCATCCTTATTTTTGACAAAAATCATTGGTGCACCCCAAGGGATACACTAGATGGATAAGGCCTTTTTCACGAGGCCCTCCGGCTGCGCAACTTGAGCTCACGAGAGCTGCGGGTGGTCATCCGATACGATGCTTGTGAGATAGGCTCTACTCCAGAACTAGATCTATGTGAAAATAAATCTCGCGTGGGGTGGTAACCCCTGAGAGCTCCCCTAGAAAGGCATATACAAACTCTCTCAAAATGGGGTGATCATCTAGAAATGGTCCACTAGACCTATCCTCTAATCATCACCGATCGTAACAACATACATCTCGACAACGTCGTCACATACACCGCTTAAGCTAAATAGTGGAAATGGTGGGAATAGAAATGGGTCTCCTAACCCCTAATATCACCGAATCAATTCCCAAATCATCTCGCACAAGATATAATCTTCTGGTAATAATCCATTATGGTCCTGTGTGTGATTAACCAATCCATACCAAGATGTATACATAAGAGCCCAAAGGAAGGATACGGATATTTGAGGTGGTGGTGAAAGGTCCCAAATCCACCACACACTCCTTAACTAAGGAGTATACAGAGATATTGGCTCCGTAAGCCATCTCGACTATGACCCTACCTAACTACCACCAGCTTGCATTGCTCTATTAAAGATGGCGTAATAAAATAATCGGAGGAACTAGAATCAAATAGAATGGAGGTAGGAATACCACCAATATTACACTGTAGTCACAATAAATGTACTTCGATGCTCTTCCCGGTGGTTCTTGACCATTGCATACATGCTTTATGACTATGCCCCATATCACCTATAGTAGGCTCGAGATTCGTGTCTTACCCTTGTTATTAGGGTTTTATGGGAAGTCTCTCCAAAATGTCCAAGAACACAACAACCAAAACAACCACCCGATCCTCTCCCCTATGTAGTAGGTCCGACCGGTAATTTGGAGGTATGAGGTGTGTATCCTAATGATCTATATGTGGTCTCATTGAGGTCTTTGTGGGCTAGCTTGGTGTCCCCATATTTCATCCCCAAATCTGCAACTACCCTATCCAAATTTTTTTTTCGTACTTTTAAAATAATGGGTTGTTTTTGTTTTTATTGGCTGAAAGTTCTTTTATTGTGTCAAGATATTCCCAAAGAGCTATATTAGCCTTTTTTGCCAAATACCCAGATGCCCAAAATTGTTATATTTTGTCATTCTGGATTTATCTCATGGAAATTTGTATTTAATCGCTTTTAGCCCCTGTATGAGGCTATTTGTACTGTTTTAACTTTTTTATGATCAAACATGCCATTCTTCTTATGTACCGAAGGGTTTTAACTTGGAATAAGTTTTGGGTTTTATTTGTAACTTTTGGTAATTTTTCGTGTTTTTGTGTTGTCCCATTTCGCTTTCTCGTGAAATTTCTCTAGAACAATTCCTTTTCCAGTAAGCTCGATTCTTGTCCTGGAGCAGTTGGAGAACATATATGCACATTACGCCCGAGGAAGTCACCATCGAGGTCTAGATCACTCACGAAAAGAAAATTTGCAGAAAAACCCTCTTGGGGTTGGGCACATTTTTGGAAAACAAATTATTTTAGATGCAAGTGGAAAAAATAGAAGCAACATGTAGGTGGGATTTTATTGCCTACTCAGAAGGTACTTTTTCCCATGATATAAAGTTCATTTAATCTCCAAAGGTCTTGTAAAAATAGAAGCAAAGCAGGAAGGTGGGATTTTATTACCTCGCCTTACAGGTACTTTTTCCCGTGATATAAAATTCATTTAAGCTCTAGTGGAAAAAAATAGAACTAGCAAGAAGGTGGGATTTTATTGCTCTTCGCAGGTACTTTTTCCCGTGATATAAAATTCACTTAAGGCAAAGTGGAAAAATTAGAGGTAGCAAGCATGAAGGAAATTTATTGTGCCGCTTGTAGGGTAAAAATTCCCATGGTGAAATAAAAGAAAAGTGACTTAAGTGAAATCATGGGATTTTATTGCCTGCCTTGCAGGGTAAATAATCCCATTGTCAAAGTCAAATCACTTAAGTGGATCATGGGATTTTCAGGGCTGCCTTGCAGGGTAAAAATTCCCATTGCCATGTGTTTTTAAAAATAGAATTCTATTATTCCAAAAAGTGCGACCCACCTTGGGTGAATAATAATGCATTAAATAAATATTTGTTAATATTTATTCACCCAATTTTGGCATACTGGCTTGTAGAAAAGTCAACAAAGGGAAGTGGACATAAGGAATTTAAAAATAGAATTCCAAAATTAAATAAATTTAATTTATTTAATGCAGCCCCTTTTGAGAAGGAATTAATACTTTTTAAAGTATTAAATGATTATATTAATTCCTATTTTCAGTGGCTATGGTCAAAGCACACTGTGAAGCTTAAGTGAAGTGAAGTGTGGATGATTAAATTGAATTAATTTAATTGATTGGATGGTTGTCCTTAAACATGCTATTTTTAAAGAGAGAAGCATGATTTTTAATTAATTAATTGCCAGGAATAGGAAGGGCAATTATTAATTATAGAATTGTGAGAGTTATATAAGCATGGGCTGCCATATGGGTGAATTATTTAATTCACAGGTAAAGAATTGCAGCCAAGAGGAAAAGTGCGCCCCATTTGAAGAAGGATTTTGCTCAGGCAAGGTGGAAACAAGGCATTTGAAGAAGGATTTTGCTTAGGCAAGGTGGCAACAAGGCTAAAAGCTTCCAAATTTGGCGCATGCTTTGAAGGAGGTTGATCTTTGTCTGCATAATTGTTTGCATAAGTGTTACAGGTGCTAAGGAATTCATTATAGGTGTTTTTCAAAAGAAAAGGAACTTATATCAATGTCCAATACATTGAATATTTCCTCCGAATCTGAAGGATTATCCAGATCTACACCAGTTTTGAAGAATTCCAGTCAAATAAGAAGAAAAAGAATTGTTTAGACAAAGATAGACAAAGCTATGGCGAAGAAAGATGAAAAAGAAAGTACAAAGGAATCATACATCGCTTCTAAATTTACAGATATTGGAGACACGGATCTAGGCTCAAAACCTCTTGTTGAATAGATAGATAGATCCGAGCAGAAATACTTCACTCATGCCTACAAGAAAAACTTCACTCATGCGTGCAGATTAAAAGAAGTGGAATAATTCGAGTTACATCTTTTCCATCCACAACCCAATTGCTTGCGAGTTTGTTATGCAAATGCAGATCCATATCCAAATCCAGATGCAAATCCATATGAAGATCCGTGATCTAGATCTCATAATTGCAAAAGCTTCTCGCAAAAAGGATTCATCCTCTTGTTTCAATGCAGCCCGTGAAAAATGAAGAATTCAGTGAGTGGAAAATTCCTTCCAAGATCTTGTGCATATGCTCTCATCTTCTAGTTGAAGCCTTCATTGAATTTGCATTCACCCGAGAGTGCTTTCCAGAATTTTTAATTGCTCATATGTAGTTAAAAACGAAGATGGTTAAAAATGAAGATGATGAGTTGTTTACGCCAACCTTGCATTGATGCATGTACAAAAGAAGAACTGCAAAAGCTTCAAGGATAAAAGAGAATACAAGGTGAAAGCAAAATTCCCACCGCTTCGAGATCCACTTGCTTGTTGTTTCAAATTCCATCCGCTTCAGATCCAAATTGCTTGTTGTTTCCAAATCCAAATTGTTTCTAGATCTAGCTACTCCTAGATCCGGTTTGGTGAGAATCAAAGGAAAAAGAATCGGTTGCATGCGATGACATGAAAAAGGACAAAATTGTAGCTTTTGCTTCCTTCTTCTTTCCTCGACAAAGTTATCTTTCCTCTTCCTTCATTTTTCCTCCAACAAAGTCATCTTTCCTCTTCCTTCTTCTTTCCTCTAACAAAGTAATTGAGCAATCAATTAAATTATACAACTTAAGTGATTGGTTTAAAAGCCATTACTTGAAGAAATCAACTACTTAGAGATAGGTGGCGATGTGAAAAATAGAAGGTTCTATTTTCAGATTACAAATCATACATGTCATGCAAAGAGGAATTCTAGAGAGAGATTGCCAAATGTTGTTTCTTCTCCGACTTCCACATGTGCCGATTCAACTAAATCTTCCAACTTGTAATTTCCCCTCTACATTCTATAAGTAGAGGAAGAACCTTCGGTTAATGATCGAATTGGTAAGCAACAATCTTGTGTTCTAGACTTTGTGTTGAACCCCGAGAGCCACTTGAAGTAGAGGATTATATAGAGTAAATTTCGGAGAACTTTGTGTCACGGTGTATTGTGTTTCTTGCTTTATATCTTAGATCTTTTAGTAAACTTTGTGTCATTTTAGATCTGGATCTAGAGCTTCCTTTGCTTAGAATTCTGTGTTTATATCTATTAGATTCTTCTATGTGCATGCAATCAGCTCTACCGTCTCTACTTGATTGGGATGTACATCTTCCCATTTCTTCTATACGTTTATGTAATTACCTTCTTCTATAACTTTTTTTTCTTTAAACAACCGCTTACTTGCCTTTGTAGAACTGTTGATTATGGTTCATGAACTTACTAGTTAAAGTAAAACCCCATTTAGATATTAGCCTACTTAAATTGAAAAAAATCGACACGGGGGCCTCTTTGTTTAAATGAGGGAGATTTATCTCATGACTGCCTAGGTTTTGTGCTATGTAGAAAATCTAGCCAACATGAGTTCTGTTGAGTGAGCTCTCTTGGCACCTTGTGTCGTCATGGGACCCCCTAGGAGGAGGCCCCATACTCTGACCTCTCTATGCATCAAACCTTTATGGAGGTCTATAAGGTGGGTAGGACTACTCGCTGCTATGGTCTAAAAGATGACTATTCTGAAACTTGTCCACCTTGAGGGAGAGGTATCGACCCCCTCAATCTATTGTCCCGCATCTATTATATGCTGCTCCGAACTCGCCTCTAGCTTATTGGGTCTTTCCTCGAGTATCCTTTGCTATATAATCCTTCTCAACGGCCTCAGCTAATGTCTATGGATAATGGATCCAAACTACACCTCCAATGTCTAGGTTCAAGCCCCAGATGAACCTGTGGATCCACACCTGCTCATCTTGCATGTAATCAACATACTGGAGTAGATCCAGAAATCTACTCTAATACTCACCACCGTAAGAGATGCTCGCTGAGGTCATGAAACTCATCTATCCATTGTTAGATGAACCTCCATGACAAATATATGCCTGGAAATGCTCATCAAATACATCCTGTAATCTGTCTTAGAATCAACATGGATCTTCTAATCCTCTATCCGCCAACATATGCCGGCTCCATCCCTCAGTAGATGGATCGCAACACGAGCTTTCATGTTGCTAGAACAAGGAGAACGCTTGAAGCATCCACTCAAGCTCACAAACCAGGCCTCTTCCTAAAATCCACCTATGTTACGGAATAATTAGATGGCCAAAGCTTTAGGATTTCCCGATGCGATCTCGTATATGTGGTCTGACGGCCTCTAGGTCTCTCTGTATGCTCATCCCTAAGCCTAGGGCTCCAAGAACTCTCTCTATGTCCTGAAACTCAGTCACCCTGTCCCCTTTGTGGTGACTCTACTCTAGCTGACTCTTTATGGGAGTTCTCTCCTCCATATTCCTCGCTAGGTCTAGGAGATACGTGACCCTCAATTTAAGTGACTCTGTCATGTTTGGCTACATGTCCTCCTACCGATCCTCCGCGTAGAGCGACATTACCATCCTAAGAGTCCGAAAATATGGGGTACTATGGCTACTACAACATGATTTGGTGGTGGTAAGTCTAGGTCTATGTGAAAATACCCCTTGTCCCATCTGCACCTCTCGCACGTACCAAGCGAGAGTTATTCCATCTTTCTAAGTTTTATTCTGGGTTTCCATGTTTAGTAAAATATGTAATTTCTAACTAAGTTTTTTTCTAGATTTACAAGTGTGGCAGGTTGAAGGTTCATGTCTCAAGTTTTATATCGTGCCCTATGGTCCAAGATTTTGAACCAATGCTACGATACCAAGTGTGATGCCTATAAAAAACCAACCCACTTGACACCCAAGAACAACCTAGGATTAGTTAGGAAAATTATGGAACAATTTTTTGTTTTGTTTGAAAGAGTCTACAACCAAAGTTACAAGGAAACAATCTGTCACTAACAAGTTCAAAAATAATTATAATTCACTAGAACATACTTTTCGTTTGCTCATAATTATTAGAGGTCACAAGGTTTAGAATTTTAGGTTTAGAAGGTTCAATTAGGGTCGAGGGTAATTCCTCACCATACCCACTCTAAAATAGGCTTAAAAATTCAACTTGGTTTTTATAAAAATTAATGCATTCAAAATTTTCCTATATCATTCCCATTAGATAGGAAATTTCTTCACCTTTCTAGTGATATAAAGAAGTCCTCCTAACTCCTCATATTTTCCAAGTTATGGGCCGGCGGGCCTTGGGGTGAAAATTTTCCCCAAGGGCGGGCTTCGGGGCAGTGGAAGAAAAATTACCCCAAGGGCGGGTCTCAGAGGGTGGCGGGAAATTTTTTGAAATTTTTCCATGCAGGTGAAAACCAACTTTACTGCACCCCCGCGAGTCCTCCAGGGACACGTGGCACCTTCTAAGCCAACACGGGTAAAATGGAGCGCGGGAATATTTTGGAAAAATTCCTGCACTAGGCGAGAATTCACTTTTGTACCTGCACCCCTGCGAGTCTGCAAGGGACATGTGGTGTCTCTAAAGCAAATGCAAGGAAAGTGGGGTGGCGAGGAAAAAGGGATAAATTCACACACACCTCCGTTGATGCCTCGTCATGCCACATGGCAGCCTCACGATTGGTCATGTGGGTGGGAAAATTTGGAAAGTTTTCCTAAAAAAATTTGAATTATAAAGGGTAAAAGGGTCCGCTCCTTCGCGGATTCCTCGTTGTGCCACTTGGTAGGGCCTATGATTGGCTTTCGGCCGGAGGAGAAAATTTGGAAAATTTTCCCAAAAATTTCTGAGAGTGGTAAGTTTAAAATGAGATGCACCCCCCCACTGACACCTCATGGTGCCACTTGGTACCCTCTTTTTGGATTTGGGTTGGCAGGGAAACTTTGGAAAATTTTCCCAAAAATTTTCCAAAGCTCTAAGGGAAAATTCCGGCCCGCGGCCCGCCTTAGGGAAATTTTTCCCAAATTTTTTTTTTGACGCCAAGTGAAGAAAAACTTCAAAAGGCCATGAATTTTTATAAAGAGCTTAGTTTTGGGAAAACAATGACTTTATAGAAATCTCTCGACGTCCTCTTTACTCAGGGATCATCAATTTTTTATTTTGATAAATTTTAAGGGGTAAATTTTGAGGAAATGTCATGTGCTTTTACAATGCAAGATGAATCGGTAAATTTTAACTTATAAGATTTGTTCAATTTTATCTTCTCCTCTCTCAACATGTCAAATAGACATGAATAATTGTTCTTAGATGGATTTAAGAAGGATTTCAAGATGCATTTTTTTATTGATTTGTAATTTGAGCATTTACATTCCTTGACCAAAAAAGAATGTAAAAGGGTG
Source organism: Taxus wallichiana var. yunnanensis (assembly GCA_018340775.1). NCBI lineage: Eukaryota > Viridiplantae > Streptophyta > Pinopsida > Cupressales > Taxaceae > Taxus > Taxus wallichiana. Next base: position 715,302,328 of record CM031243.1, read on the forward strand.
GAGCCCAATTTTGCAAGGTTTTGAAGGATTACTCCTTAAGTGTTATATTCCAATTGAATTCATTTAGGACACACTACTTCAATTTAATCATTTAATTTATTATTTCATTGTTGCAGGTTTGAATTGTGCATTTTAGGTGAATTAATTCCCATTTTGAAAATACATAGTAGAGATAAAATTTAAACGGATTTAATTGCCATTTTTTTCTTCCAAGTATTATAATGTGTTCCAATTCAAATCTAATACATTTATTTGATTTAATTCCAACCATTCAAAAAGAAAAACAAAATACAATTCTGATTTCCAACTTTACACATTTCAAAAGACAGAGAGTTCTCGCATTTTCCTTCATACACATTTACTTCTTTCAAATAGAGGTTTCAATTCACATTTAGATGTTCAATCTTAAAAAAAAAAATGCAAATTGAGAAGGTAATGAAATCGTTTATTGATTACAAAATACAACTTTACAACGCTTTCTTTCATTCTTCAAGTTCATCATAAAGAATACAATTTTTTTTCACATTCTTTCGAGAGGCTAAAAATAGAGTTGATTTCTTTTACATTTCACTTCACAATTTTTATAAACAATACCACATCTTTCTATTAAAAAAATTTACAAGTTCCTCCACCGTGTAAGTAGGAAAGGTTAGAATAAACTTTATCTCACCAAGGGAATGTCAAACTATCTTTTTCTCAGCTCCAGAACAACAACGACATATATCTCATTCTCCCACGTTGTAATGACAACAAGAGTAGGGGAAAGGCAATGCTCTCCACCCAACCAAGACATCCAATGAAGAGGAGAATCCATCCTTATTCATTGGCCCCTAAGCCCCAAACACAATGCAATAAAAGATGTGATCCAACTCATGGCAACAACAGGCTTCCACAAACACACAAGCAAAATCTTCACAATAAAATATAGTCCAAAACAAAATGTAGTTTGCAACTACATTAAAACATGACAAACAATATTAAGGCTTTATCAAGCAAGCTAAAGGAGCAAGAAAATATGGGGGATGCTTCTTATGCCTCCCAAAAGGGGAAATGGGTATCACCACACTGAATTACCAACCGCCAAGCTATAGTATATCACATCCCCTGACATTCCTTATGCCTCCCCAAAGTACCCTTTATTCCTCACATTTCCTTATGCCTCCCCAACCTCTTATGGAACCCCATAATTAGTAAGGAAATTCAAGTTATTTATTTGTAAGGTGGAACCCAAATCCGAAATACCCTCCATACTTATACCTCCCTAAAACACACTTGTGCCTCCTACAAATTTAAACCCATAGTCTTCTCTAGACCATCCTTAATCCATCTTCCCAACAGTCTACAAACATATCAAACATTCATACGTTAACATTCAAATTCATACAACAAGAGCATTTCAAGAGCCAAGTTCCTACCTCTCCATGATGGAGTTGTTCCAGGTTCCAAAACAACAAGCTTAACCCAATGCAAGCAATCCAAAACAGCCAAGCACAAGCATGCAACAATCTTCCAAAAACTCCTTCAAGCAAGATCTCCCAAAAAAGCAAAAAATTTCACCCAAGAATGAAGTCTCCAAAATCAATCAACCCAAAACAACGCAAGGAATTTGAATTTTATAGAAGAGGGAAGCGAAGAGGAGGAGGTGGATCCATGTAGGATGCCACATCACACATCACACATCCTCAACCCCAACCCCAAAATTCAACTTCATTCTCCAAAGCATAATAAATAGGTGGGTGAATAATATGACAGTTTACTTACACACTCCAAAACAAACCCACACCCTAAAGGACTGAAATTACAACATGTAAAAATCGTGCAATTAAAACCTACAAATTTCCTTCTCAAAATGCATTATAAAAGTCAAATTTCAACTCTCCAACTATATGTATGGTTGGTAAATAAATTTAAGAGGCATGGGACAGGTTTAACTAGTCCACAAGCCTCCAAAATCAGCCTCCAAGGACAATTTCGAATTTCCAAGAAGGTGGAGTGTTTCTCACTCAAAAATTAACTTACACATCACTTACACATCTCTTACAACACTTTAATTCAAGGCCAACAACTCAATTAATTAATTTCTCATGATATATTTTAATTAATTAATATTAACAACATGCTTACCCACAATATTAATACAACATTTAATAAATAAAGAAAGGGGCAAATGCATCACAAAATAAACACATGCAATCATTAAACAAAAGGGTCAAATAAATAAATACACATAACCCCTTGGTCACATTTAAAGGTGGTTCCCCCATGGGAACCCCTAACAAAACAACCACACACAAACAAAACAAGTTGCCATGGTGACCTTGTTGAATTCATCTAGAATTCCAATGTGGTTGGTCTCCAATCCCGATGTTTGTTGTGATATTTTAACATGCAAAACCAAAAATACTTCCTTAGGACTCATGGCCATATTAAAAATCTAAAATAATATAAATATAATTCCCGAAATCATCTAGATATATGAATCAAAACAACATATAAGCAATCTAACAATATCATTTAATTTTATCAAAGCAACTCTATCATCATCCAATAATTTCCATTTCTAGGTCTACTCACAAAGTATCCACATATCACATGTCCAAACAATATCCATAACATAACCATGTCAAACAATGTATCATAATCAATATCCAAAATGCCTCTAATAATCATCATACATCATAACTAAATCAAGTCAAAAATAATCCATGATCTAACATCTAACATCATACTATAATAAGGTCCATAATCAAGTCCATAATATAATCAACAGTATCATGATTAGTATCAAAAAGGTGTCAAAGGGAAGTGGGCACTAGAGTTTTAAAGCCAAATACTATTAATATCTTATATTTTTATTAAGATGATAATTATAAAAGATCACAAGGTCCAAACTTAGGGTTAGATTAATGAATTAGGTTAAGAGAGTAATTTTTCACTAAACAACCCTCTAATAGGCTTAAAATATTCAACATGATTTTTCTTAAAATTATCTTAATCAAAACTTCCTAATTTTTTTTCCATTAAATAGGAAATTTCCTTAGCTTTCCAGGATGATATAAAGAAGTCCTCCTAACTCCTCATATTTCTCAAGTTATTGGCTAGTAGACCTTGGGAGGAAATTTTTCCCAAGAGTGGTTTTACGGGCACCGGGAAGAAAAATTTTCCATGTGTGGGTTGGCGGCAGAGTGGGGAGATTTTTAGCACACTTTCCTTTTGGAAGAAAGCTGATCTACCTCCGCATACCCATGATCCTAAAGAGGACACGTGTCGGCATTTCTAAACTCTGGTGGAAAATCAGGCCATCGGAGGATTTTAAGACAATGATCCTTTTTGGCCGAAAGGCACTATGGAATCAAACAATCCGCGCCTCGCTAATGCCCAAAGTGCCACGTGTCAAGCGTGATTGGTCGTGGGGGAAATAGAATTGTGGGGAAACTTAGAGATTTTAGAATTTAGGGTTAAAAGTGCAAAGGATTAAAATACCTTGCGCCTCCAACTTCCCCAAACGATGCCATATGTCACTCAAAGATTGGTTGTGGCCCATCGGGCCATCGGAGCAATTTAGCAAAATTTGAATTTTACAAGAAAAAGGTTTAAAGACATAAAAATCTCTCGCACCTCTATGGACGCTTCATGAAGACACATGTCATCCATCTATTGGATGCGGATCATTGAGTTTACGGTGGAGAATTCATGAAATTTTTCCCAAAAAAGAATTTCGAAGTGCTAAATAAAGGATCCACTCCCCCCCAATGCCTTGTGGATGCACATGGTGGCACACTTGACGGTAAATGGGTTGGCGGAGTGGGGGAGGAAACATAGAAAATTTTCTGAAATTGTTTAAAGGTTAATTTAATTGTTATGGGCGCACGCGCCATGGAAAAACAACCAAAAGGAAAAAGCGGGGTGGCGGGTTCGTAGGGGGAAATTTTTCCAAAATTTCTTTTTTTGAACTTAGGTGATTTTGATGAAAAAAAAAGGATTACTTGGTCATTGGAGCGGTGGGGAATTTGTTTCTTTGGCATTATTGACCAAAAAGTGATAAGGGAAAATTCATGTCCACGGGTCCACCAAGGAAATTTTTCCCAAAATGTTTTATGTTGAAAGTTAGAATTATTTTTGACGTCGAAATGAAGAAAATATTCAAGGCCATAACTTTTTGACTGGGGACTTCGGTTGGGAAAACAAGGACTTATTGGAAATCTCTCGAATCCTCTTCACTAAAAAAGCATTAATTTTTCATTTTGTTAATTTTTAAGGGGTCAATTTCATGAAAACAATCTAAGGATTTTAAAAGGAAAGTGTAAATTTTAACTTATGAAATTTTAATCAATTGATCTTCTTCCTCTCTCAACATGTCAATTAAACATGGAGAATTGTTCTTAGATGGATTTAGGATGGATTTGGAAGGTAAGTTTGTTTGATTGACTCCCAATTAAAAAAAATACAACCTTGACAACAAAAATGACAACAAAACGGTTTGAGCCCGATTTTGCTAAGTTTTCTAAGAAATTCCTTATGTGTTTTTGTCCAATTGAATTCATTTAGGGAATACTACTTCAATTTAATCATTTAATTTGTTATTTCATTGTTCTAGTTTGAATTGTGCATTTTGGTTAAAGTATTTGCCAGTTTGAAAATACAAAACAAAGATGAAATTTTAAAGGATCTATTTGACATTTTCATCTTCCAAGTATTATAATTACTTCCAACTCTAATTTAATACACTTAGTTTATTAAAATCAAACTATTCAAAACCAACATGCAATTCTGATTTCCAATTTTACACATTTCAAAAGACAGAGTTATGTATTTTCCTCACATGCATTTCTTCCTTTCAAATAGAGATTTTAAATACATTTCAAACTCATATTTTAAACAACAGTAGCTCCATTCATGGAAAATAATGAAACTTTTATTCAAAAGAAAATATTTCCTTCTTTTACAACTTCTCTTTTTGTTGATTTTCACAATACAATATACAAAATACATCTCTTTCTTTCAAATAGAAACAAAGTATATCTCTCCTTTACATTTCAAAATTACAAATTTCATATTCAATACAACATATTTCCATTACAAAACATATACGAGTTCATCCACTTCAAGTGGGAAAGGTTACAATAATATTTCATTTCAACAAGGGATTGTCAAACTATTTTCTTTTTCTCCTTTGCTCCGAACAACAACATGTAGATTTATCATTCTTCCAATTCTGATCACAACAAGAGTAGGGGAAAGGCAACGCTCTCCACCCAACCAATACATCCAATGACAAGGAGAATCCATCCTTCTTCATTGGCCCCCAAGCCCCAACCATAATATAATAGAAGATGTGATTCAACTCATGGAAACAAAGGCTTCCACAACACACAAGCAACATTTTCACATTTAAAACACAATTAAAAAAGAATGTAGTTTAAAACTACATTAAAGAATGACAAAAACAATGAGGCTTCATCAAGCAAGCCAAAGGAGCAAGAAACTATGGGTGATGTTGTTTATGCCTCCCAAAGGGAAACGGGTATCACCACCTAAAAACAACCACCAATACATATATATATATATATATATATATATATATATATATATATATATATATCATTTCAAATCTCGACATGCCCTTATGCCTCCCTAAAATACCCCTTATTCCTCACATTTCCTTATGCCTCCCAACATCTTATGGCACTCCATAATGAGTGAAGAAATGCAAACTATTTCTTTTTAAGGTGGAACCCAAATCCCAACTCCCTCCACACTTATACCTCCCCAAAACACTTATGCCTCCCATAGAAATACCCCATAGTCTTCTCCTACACCATCCCTAGGCCATCTACCCAAACAACCCACACACAAGCCAAAACATTCACAACAATAACATTTGCACAATAAAAGAAGAGCATTTCAAGAGCCAAGATCTTACCTCTCCATAATGGAGTTTGTTTCAAGTTCCCAACCACAAGCTTTCCAATGCAAAATAGCCCAAGATCAACGAAACACAGGTCTGTAAAAAGTCTACAAATTTCTCCAAAAGCAAGAGCTCCAAATAGAAAATAATTCACCCCAAAAGAAGTATGCAAAAGTAAAGCAACCAAAAGAGTGTAACCCTCAAAACAATAAAATGAATTCGAATATATAGAAGGGGGAAGAGAGGAGGATGAGATGGATCTTGTAGGATGCCACATCACACATCCTCAACTCCAACTCACAAGTTAACTTCAATCTCCAAGACACAATAAATAAGTAGGTGAATAATATAAATTTACTTACACACTCAAATCAAGCCCATACCCTTAAGGAATGAAATTAATTTCAAGTGAAAAGGGCAGTTAAAACATTTAGATAGACTTACAAAAATGCATAATGAATGCTATATTTAAACTCTCCAACCATAGGTAAGGTTGGTATGTAAATTTAAGAGGTATTGGACAAATTCAACTTGTCCCACAAGCTATCAAAATTTGTCTCCAAGGACAATTTTGAATTCCAAATAAGATGAAGTGTTTCATACTCCAAATTTTACTTACATATCTCTTACACATCACTTACACATTACTTACACATAACTTACAAGATTTAATTCAAGATCAACCACTCTAATAATTAATTTCTTATGACCCAATTTGATTAATATTTTTAACAATATGATTACTCACATTATATACCACAATTTATTTAAATAAAAGGGATAAACACATCACTTAATAAACACATACAAACATCAATAAAAAGGAACCAAATAAATAAATACACATAACCCTTGGTCACATTTAAAGGTGATCCCCCCATGGAATCCCTAACACAATCAAACACACAAACAAATACAAGTTTCCATGGTTACCTTGTTGAATTCATCTAGAATTCCAATGTGGTCGGGTCTCAATCCCGATTTTTTTGTGATATTTTAAACCTACAAAAATATGAATATCTCGCTTTAGCCTCGTGGCCATATTAGAACATCTAGAATAATACGAATATAATTTCAAGATCATCGACATATATGTGAATCTCGAAAAACATAAAAACAATCAATAGTATCACTTCCAATTTCATCCACAACTATATCATCACCAATTTTAATTCAATTCTCATTTTCTAGGTTTGCTCAAAATATCCAAATATCCAAGTTCGAACAACATCTATAATTTAACCATGTCAAACAATATATCAACATCAATGTCCATAATGTCTCTAATAATCATCATGCACCATATATGAATCAAAGTCACAATAAACCATGATCTAACATATAACATCATGGTAAATTAAACTATAACAATGTCCATAATATAGTTAGCAGTATAAGGATCAATATCACAAGGTGTCGAAGGAATGAGGGCACTACATCCCCCTCCCCTTAGGATTAAATTCCTCTTTGAAGTCAATGGAAAAGATGTGGGAAGTGAACTCGTAACAAGGTAGCATCCTCCCATGTAGTTACAGCCTCATCATATCTTGGTCCCTTTCGCACCCAAACCTAATCAACCTCTCCACCTCGAAGGCCCGTGGTCATGCGATCTATGATGCGAATGGGCTCCACCATCACATTCCCATTGATCCTAAACCTATAATGATGTCCAATCTATCACATGATAAGGATCTGCAACATATATCCTAAGAACTGAAACATGAAACACATCATGTACATAAGACAGGCTAGGTCGAAATGCAAGGCTAAAGATACACTCCAAGATCTCAAAAGGACCAACGAATCTGGGAGCTAACTTAGAACATTTTCCATAATGGTCGTGGCTCTTGTGTGGCTCGAAAAGAAGGAACACCTTAATACCCACATCAAAACTACGATTGGTCTTATGCTGGTCTACATACTTCTTCTTCCTATCTTGTGCCTCTTGTAGTCTCTATCTAATCAAAACCACTTACTTTACTCCATGTCCTACAAAAATCTGGTCCAAGAGAAACCCCTGTCCTCTAACCTATCCCAATTAAGAGGTGTCCTAAACTCTTTGCCATACAAAGCCTAAAAATAATCCATGCCTATAGAACTCTAAAAAATATTATTGTAAGAAAACTCCACAAAGTACGGGTACTCCTCCCATCTAGACTGATGATCCATAATATACATCCTGAGCATGTCCTCTAAAATCTGATTCACCCACTCAATTTTTCCATCTATCTTAGGGTGATATTATGTTTTGAAGTTAATCATCACCGAGGGCATATTACATGGTAGTATATAAATGGGAAGTATACAAAGGATCGTGGTCACAAATAATCTTCAGTGGAATCCCATGCAACCTAAAAATCTCATCAAGATATACCTATGCCACTACACTAGCTATATAAGTGGTCTTTAATAGAGAAAAATGAGCCAATTTTGTCAATTTATCCACCATGAACATGATGATGTCATGGTGGTATCTCAATGTCATGGTAGCCCAACAATGAAGTCCATGGAAATGGTGTCCCACTTCCACTCTGGTATAACATGAGGAAAGAGAAGGCTAGCTAGATGCTGATGTTCAGACTTCACCATGTCGGAACTTTAAACAATGTGACAAAATTGAGCCAGTCTTTATGAAGTCCTCCCCAATGATACAACTATCTCAAGGTGGCGTGCATCTTCTTCACCCTAGGATGGGATAAATAAGGTACATGATGTGCCTCTATCAAGATGTCATATCTCAAGCCTCCATCTCTCGGGAACATAAATCTAGTCTACGTGCTTGAGAAGACCATTTTCCTCTAAAGAAAATCCATCAAAATTCCCCTCAAGAGGTCTCTTTGACTCGATCTCTGTTCTAGGTGCAATGTAGAAGCTATCATGAGGAAGCTACTATAGAATCCTACTCCATAAATCTGTGCTCAATGAGGTGGCCATAGGCACATGTCTCCATCTGCTAAGAGCATCTACAACCAAATTCTCCTTTCCTTTCACATTCTCTATCTCCACATCATACTCATAAAGCAACTCCATCCTATGCTGGTTGGTGAGCGTTGAGATTGGGATGCATGAAGAGGTGGTGAAGACTCAAATGATCATGAGTCGGATAATTACGCTCATAATCTTTGAGTTTGCGATACTCAAAAGCCAATACTCTACCCTCCTGGAACAACACACTTCCAAGCCCTACTAAAGAAGCATCCGTGCAAATGAAAAAATCATGCTGTGGATTTGACACTAGAAGAATAGGTGTCGTAGTAAGACATTCCTTATGTGTCCTGAAGGCTTGCTTGCATATCTCGACCAAACAAACTTCTTCCCTTTCCACTTTGAAGGAAGTGATGGGGTTCACAATCCGAGAGAATTCATGAACAAATCTCTTGAAGTAACTGGTAATATAATGAAGTTACACACCTCGGTCATAATAGTGGGTGATAGCAAATCCATGATAGCTCTAAACTTGGAAGGATCAATGGAGATACCTTCCCCAAAGATGATATGACCAAACACTACACCTCCTTCTCCGAAATAATGCACACTTCTCCAAGTTTCTGTAAAGCCTACTACTCCTAAAGACACTTTGAAGAACCCGACGAAGGTACCCCTCTTGTTCCTCACATGCATACTTGAGTAAATCAAAATTTCATCCAAGAAGATGAACAAAAGAAATCTAAGAAGGTCCTAAATACCCCATTCATCAAACTCATAAACACTACAAAGGTGGGCATATATCGTATGGAAGGCATTCTTATGAATGTCCACCTCCAAAATCCTCGGTGATGGTAGCCCGACTTAAGGTATTACTTAAAGAAAGTTTTGGTTCCCTTCATCCGATCAAACAAATAATCAATACATGAAGGTGATAACGATTCTTAATTGTTACTTTATTCAACTTGTAGTAATCAATACATACCCGCGAGGAACCATCCTTCTTGTTTACAAATATCACTAGTGCACCCCAAGGGGACACACTAGGATGAATTATACCTTTCTCTAGAAGACCCTCAAGTTATTCTGCTTGAGCTCCCGGAGTTTTGGAGTGATCATCCGATAGGGTGCTCGTGAGATAGGCTCTACTCCCGAGAACAACCTCTATATGAAAATCAATCTCACATGGGGTGGAAACCGGTATCTCCCCTTGGGAAGACATCGAAAAATCTCTCAAAATGGGATGGTCATCTAGTGATGGTCCACTAGACCCATCTTCTTATTGATTACTAACTATGACACTGAGGACAACCGACAACATCATCACACACACCGCTTAAGCACGCATAGCGAGAGATGGTGTGAATAGAAATAGGTCTCTTGACCCCGCTATCATTGCCTCAACCCCAAGATCATCTCGTATAAGATATAATCTTGTGGTAATAATCCACTCTAGCTCTGTGTGTAGATAACTTGTCCATGCCCAAGATGACTCCATAAGATCCCAACAAGGATGTGGAGATCCGAGGTAGTGGTGAAATGTCCCAAATCCACTACACACTCCTTTACTAAGGAGTCTACAGAGATCTTGGCTTTAGAAGCCATCTCAACATCCTAAATATGACCATGACTAACTACCACCACCTGCATCACTCTACTAAAGATGGTGCAATAAAAGAATCATAAGAACTAGAATAAAAAAATGGAGGTAGGAATACACCCAATGTTACTTGTAGTCTCAACAACTATATTCTAATGCTCTACCCTGGTGGTTCTCGACTCCTATGTACATCTAATGACTATGCCCTATGTCACCAACAAAGAGGCTTTGAGATCTATACCTTACCCTTGTTATTAGGGTTACGTGGGAAGTCTCTTAAAAATGTCCAGTAACACCACAACCAAAACAACTGTTTGATTCTCTCTCCCTATGTAATAGGTTTGACCCGATACTACGGAGGTCTGCATGGTGTAGATATTTATGATCAAGTCACATTTTTCTGAGGTCTCTATTGGTAAAGCTCCTACTAAGTGAGCTCTCTGGGGCACCTTGTGTCTGATGTGACCCCTAGGAGGAGGCCCCATACTCGACCTCTCTATGTGCATCAATCCTCTCATGGAGGTCTATAAGGTGGGTGGGACTATTGTTCTTGGTGGTGGTGGTGCTGCTATGGTCTAATAGATGATTGTGGTGAACCCTTTCCAACATGAGGAAGAGGTCGACCCCCTCGATCTTTTGTCCTACATCTATCTGATGTGGCTCCGAACTTGGTCTCTAGCCTGTTGGGTCTTTCCCCTGAGTGTCCTCTGCTATATAGGCCTTCTCGATGGCCTAAGCTAATTTCTATGGATAATGGATCTATATTGCACCTCCAATGTCCATATTGAGGCCCTAGATGAACCTATGGATCCGCACATACTCATCCTACATGTAATCAACATACTGGAGTAGATCTAGAAATCTAGTCTCATACTCTAAGTACTATAAGAGAGCGCTGTTGAAGGTCACGAAACTCATCTATCCACTTTGTTATATGAACCTCTATGACAAATATCTTCTCTGAATCACTTCTCAAAGAGCTCTTACGTAACTATCTCAGAATCAACATGGAGCTTCTACTCTTATGTCCTCCATTATATGCCTACTCCATCCCTTAGAAGATGGATCACAACACAAGCTTGTTGTGTTGTTAGAGTAAAGGAAGAGCTTGAAGTACCCATTCAAGCTCACCAACCAATCCTCTTCTTGAAATCCACCTATGTCCCTAGAATAATGAGCTGGTTGTAGCTTTAGGATCTCCCGATATGGTCTACATGGTGGTAGGGTGACCCCAGGCCTCTCTGCATGCTCATCCCTAAGTCTAGGACTCAAGACCTATCTCTGTGTCAAACCTGGTCTCCCTAATCCCTCTATGGTGACTTTACTCGACTATTTCCTCATGGGATTTCTCTACTATATGCTCCTTATTGCTTTGAGGAGATACATGAGCCTCAATATATGTCCCCTATCATGTCCAATTGAATGTGCTCCTATGGTCTCTTTACGTAGAGAGACATTAACATCCTGAAGTGTTTATAAAATTTGTGGTAGGATAGCTACTACAACATGATCTGGTGGTGGTGAGTCTAGGTGTATTTGAAAATACCCATTTGTCCCATCTATGCCTCCTACATAGACCAAGGTAAGAGTTAGTTATACTTTCTAATTTTTATTGTTTTTATTTCATGTTTACTAAGTATGTAATTTTAACAAGGTTGTTCTCTAGATTTGAAGTGTGCTAGGTTTAATATCGTACTAAGTTTAGAATTCATGTCTCAAGTTTTCTAGTGTGCCCAAGGGTCCAAGCTTTGAACCCATGGCTCTAATACCAAGTGTAATTCCTACTAAAAACAACCCACTTGAGACCAAGAACAACCTATGATTAGTTAGGAAAATTATGGAATAATTTTTTATTTTTTTTTTTTGTTTAAAAGAGTCTACAAAGAGTTACAAGACAACAGTTTTCACAAGCAAGTTTTAAATCCAAATACTATTAATAGCTTATATTTTATTAATACGATAATTATAAAGATCACAAGGTCCAAAATTAGGGTTAGATTAATCAATTAGGTTAAGAGAGTAATTTCTCACTAAACCACCCTCTAACAGTCTTAAAAGATTTAAATTTATTTTTCTCAAACTTAACGTACTCAAACATTCCCATTAGATAGGAAATTCTCTCACCTTTTCAGTGATATAAATAATTCTCCTAACTCCTCATATTTCTCAAGTTATGGGCCAACGGACCTTGGGAGGAAAATTTTCCCAAGAGCGGGTCTGGGCCTATGGAAGAAAATTTTCCCATGCGCGGGCTGATTGAGCGGTGAGAGTTTTAGTGAATTATCCCTATTGGAAAAAGCATGATTTGCCTCCATGTGCCCGTGATCCCAAAGAGGACATGTGTTGGCATTTCTAAAATCGTGGCTGAAAATCGATCTGCCGGAGGATTTTAAGACAATGATCCTTTTGGCCAAAAGGCGCTAAGGAATCAAAAAATTTGTGCCTTCGATGATGCCCAAAGTGCCACGTGTCAAGTGCTAATTGGTCACAGGGGAAAAAGAATTCTAGGGAAACTTATATATTTTATACTTTAGGGTTAAAATTGCAAAGGATTAAAATATCCCGCACCTCTGACATCCCCTGAATGATGCCATGTGTCACTCAAAGATTGGTTGCATGGCCCATCGCCGTCAGGGAAATTTAGCAAAATTTGACAATTAAAGAAAAAGGTTTAAAGACTTTAAAAGCTCTATGTCTCTGTGGATGCATCATGAAGATACGTGTCATCCATCCATTGGATGTGGATTGGTGGGAGAATTTAGGAAATTTTTCCCAAAATAGAATTTCCGAAGCGCTAAGCTAAAAGGGGATCCGCTCCCCTGTCGATGCCTTGTGATGCCACATGGCAGCACCTGATTAGATGTGGGCTGGTGGTGTGGCAAAGGAAACTTAGATTTTTCCCAAATTATTTTAAAGGTTAAGTTAAGCGGATGCCGGTCCCTGTCGGTGTGAAAAAAACCAAAAAGGCAAAAGTGGGGCGGCGGGTCCGCGGGGAAATTTTTCCAAAATTTTTTTTTTTTTAACTTAGGTGATTTTTGATGAAAAGAAAGGTTTGTAAGTCATTAGAGTGATGGGGGTAATTCATGCCTTTGGTGGTTTTGACAAAAAGTGTTAAGGGAAAATTCGGGCCCGTGGGTCCACCAAATAAAATTTTCCCAAATTTTGTTTTTTGACATTTAGAATTATTTTTGATTCCAAATGAAGAAAAAAATTATGAAGGCCATAAATTTTGATTGGGGACTTGGTTCTAGGAAAAAAGGACTTTTTGGAAATATATCAAATCCCTCTTTGCTCAAGAAGCATTAATTTTTCATTTTGTTAATGTTTATAGGGTAAATTTCATGAAAATGATCTGTGGGCTTTTAAAAGGCAAGCTGGAAAATTTTAAGTTATGAAATTTTAATCAATTTATCTTCTTCCTCTCTCCACATTTCAATTAGACATGGATAATTGTTATTAGATTGATTTAGGATGAATTTTGAAGGTAAGTTTGTTTGATTGACTCAACAAAAAAAAATACAACCTTGACAGCAAAAATGACAACAAAACGGTTTGAACCTGATTTTGCTAAGTTTTCTAAGAAATTTCTTATGTGTTTTTGTCCAATTGAATTCATTTAGGGCATACTACTTCAATTTAATCATTTAATTTTTTATTTCATTGTTGTAGGTTTAAACTGTGCATTTTGGATAAAGTATTTGCCAGTTTGAAAATACAAAACAGAGATCAAATTTTAAAGGATCTATTTGCCATTTTCATCTTCCAAGTATTAGAATTCATTCCAACTCTAATCTAATACATTTAGTTGATTAAAATCAAACTATTCAAAACCACATGCAATTTTGATTTCAAATTTTACGCATTTCAAAAGACAAAGTTCTCTATTTTCCTCACATGCATTTCTTCCTTTCAAACATAGATTTCAAATACATTTCAAACTCATATTTTAAACAAAAGTAGTTCCATTCGTGGAAAATAATTAAATTTAATTCAAAAGACAATATTTCCTTCTTTTACAACTTCTCTTTTCTGTTGATTTTCAAAATACAATATACAAAATACAAAATACATCTCTTTCTTTCAAACAAAAACAAAGTATATCTCTCCTTTACATTTCAAAATTACAAATTTCATATTCAATACAACATATTTCCATTACAAAACATATATGAGTTCATCCACTTCAAGTGGGAAAGGTTACAATAAGATTTCATTTCAAATAAGGAGATCAAATTGTTTTGTTTTTCACATTGGCTCAGAACAACAACATGTAGATTTATCATTCTTCCATTCTGATCACAATAAGATATGTGGAAATTCAACACTCTCCACCCAACCAATACATCCAATGATGAGGATAATCCATCCTTCTTCATTGGACCTCAAGCCCAAATCATAATGCAATAGAAAATGTGATTCAATTCATGGCAACAAAGGCTTCCACAACACACAAGCAAAATTTTCACATTTAAAACACAATTCAAAATAGAATGTAGTTTACAACTACATTAAAGCATGAAAAACAACACCGAGGCTTCATCAAGCAAGCCAAAGGAGTAAGAAACTATGGGGGATGTTACTTATGCCTCCAAAGGGAAATGGGTATCACCACTTGAAAACAACAATACATATACATACATACATACATACATACATATACATACATACATACATACATACATACATACACATACATCATATATATATATATATATATTTATACATCCCATTTTAAAACATGCCCTTATGCCTCCCCAACCTCTTATGGCACCCCATAATGAGTAAAGAAATGCAAGATATTTCTTTGTAAGGTGGAACCCAAATCCCAACTACCTCCAAACTTATACCTCCCGAAACACTTACGCCTCCCACGAAATACCCTATAGTCTTCTCCTACACCACCCCTAGGCCATCTACCCAAACAGCTCACACACAAGCTAAAACATTCACAACAATAACATTTGTACAATAAAAGAACAACATTTCAAGAGCCAAGATCTTACCTCTAGATAATGGAGTATTTTCAAGTTCCTAATGGCAAGCTTTCCAATGCAAAAATAGCCCAAGATCAATGAAACACAAGTTTGTAAAAAGTTCCACAACTTTCTCCAAAAGAAAGAGTTCCAAATAGCAAAGTATTTCACCCCCAAAAGAAGTATGCAAAAGTAAAGTAACCAAAAGAGTGTAACCCCAAAATAATAAAATGAATTTGAATATATAGAAGAGGGAAGAAATGAGGATGAGGTGGATCTTGTAGGATGCCACATCACACATCCTCAACTCCAACTCACAAGTCAACTTCAATCTCCAAGACACAATAAATAACTAGGTGAATAATATGATAGTTTTACTTACACACTCAAATCAAGCCCATACCCCAAAGGACTAAAATTAATTTGAAGTAAGAAGGGCAATTAAAACATTCAGATAGACTTAAAAAATTCATAAAGAAGGCTAGATTTAAACTCTCCAACCATAGGTAAGGTTTATATGTAAATTTAAGAGGTATGAGACAAGTTTAACTTGTTCCACAAGCTTCCAAAATCAGTCTCAAGGAAAATTTGAATTCCAAAGAAGATGAAGTGTTTCATACTCTAAATTTTACTTATATATCTCTTCACATCACTTACACATTGCTTACACATATCTTACAACATTTAATACAATAGTCAACCACTCGAAAAATTACTTTCTTATGACCCAATTTGATTAATTTATTTTAACAATATAATTACTCACATTATATACCATAATTTATTTAAATAAAATTGATAAACACATCACTTAATAAACACATACAAACATCAATAAAAAAGGAACTAAATAAATAAATACACATAACCATTGGTCATGTTTAATGGTGATTCCCCCATGGGAATCCATAACAAAATCAAACACACAAACAAATACAAGTTTCCATGGTGACCTTGTGGAATTCATCTAGAATTCCAATGTGGTTGGTCTCTAATCCCCTGATGTTTGTTGTGATATTTTAAACCTACAAATATATGAATACTTTCTTTGGCCTCATGGCCATATTAGAACATCCAGAATAATATGAATATAATTTCAAGATCATCGACATATATGTGAATCTCAACAAACATCAAGACAATCAACAATATCACTTACAATTTCATCCACAACTATATCATCACCAATTTTAATTCAATTCTCATTTTCTAGGTCTACTCAAAATATCCAAATATCACAAGTTCGAACAACATCTATAATGTAACCATGTCAAACAATATATCAACATCAATATCCAAAATGTCTCTAATAATCATCATGCACCATATATGAATCAAATTCCACAATAAACCATGATCTAACATCTAACATCATGCTAAATTAAACTATAACAAATTCCATAATATAGTTAGCAGTATCGGGATCAATATCACAAGGTGTCGAATAAAGGTGAGGGCTACGAGTAATTTGAAACGTAGTGTCCACTCATATAATTTATATCTCACAAGAGATCCATCGTAGGTACAAACACTAACTATCTTGCAAGGCTTTGACCACCCATTAGGTATGAAGGGAAATTATGCACAAGGGGGTTAACTTATATTTCATGATATGGTCATACCTACAACATCAAAACATGATTACCTCACTCGTCCAAAAAGATAGCTTTCAAAATGTAAAAACACCACCTCTCAAAATATTCAGGGAAAATGTCCTTATTAAGATGTCTTAGGTTTGAATTATGAGGTTGATTAATGAGATCAAAGTATTTTATTACTACAATCAATGTTTTATACCCTAGAAAATACTCAAATGGGAGGAGGAAGCATAATAGGTATTATAACTCGTTCTTTTATTTTTGTTAGTTTTGATGAGAGGAGATTCTACCTAGCATTGTGGGTGTTAAGGAAATAAACCACTAATTAACATAGAAAAATATTATTTTAATTTCTTTATATCATAGGTACAACATTGAGCACAACTTGACATCCAATTTGACACTATAAAATATAGCCACATTTGTATTCCTTTTCAAAATATACAAAGAATATTTCATCAAACAACGATACATGTAATTATTCTATGGTAGTACATGTATTGCAAGATGAATATAACTTTACAATGATAACTCATTAATTACAACATATCACATCCAAAAAATTCCTCTTGTTCGGTGTACCTGCAACCAACGTTGCGTCAGTCCTAGGACTAAGTATGGAAATCACCTACACTCAAGCATAAATCCACAAATTCATAATTTTTAACATTTTCAATTAAATATAAGAGAGAGAGAGAGAGAGAGAGAGAGAGAGAGAGAGAGAGAGAGAGAAGAGTTTTTCTCATGCATTCACGCTTTAACAAGTTTC
This sequence comes from Taxus wallichiana var. yunnanensis, assembly GCA_018340775.1. NCBI lineage: Eukaryota > Viridiplantae > Streptophyta > Pinopsida > Cupressales > Taxaceae > Taxus > Taxus wallichiana. Next base: position 715,320,101 of record CM031243.1, read on the forward strand.
ACTTAATATTTTGGTTCTAGAGAGAATTGAGAGAGAAGGTTAAAGATGTTTAATTTTATATTCACTATGTTATAACCAATTGAATTTTATGTATCCATTAGCATTTCATTTCAAACCAATTCACATTTCCAATTCATTTATGTTTTCAAAACAATCAAGTATCATAGTCATTTCTAGAGAGAGAAGAGGGTGGAGAGAGAAAATCACCATACATTCAAATATTCATTTATATAATTTAAAATATAAAATAAAAATTCTACATAGAATGCAATGGAATTACATGGTCACACGCATGGCTAGAAGTCAAACAAGACTCAAAAAAGGATTCTAGCTAAGGTTGAGGAAACTGACCAAAACATCAAAAGTGCCTATAAACACGGTCTTGAAACACTTGGTTTTAGTTTGATCATGAAGTATGATGATTCCTTCTTACTCCCCCATAAATAAAGAATTCATCATGACTTACGGATGTTGATTAAAATGAGTAGAGATCAAGTTGCAAGGACAACTCCGGGGCTAGTTATCATAATTACATCAAAAATTATTGTCTCACGATGACCAAGTGGGCCCTAAATTTTGCTTGTAAAAATAGTTTCTGAAGGATTTTTCAATGGAATGAAATTCATTTATTATTCTCTTATATGCATTCTAGAAGTAGGTGTTAGGGGTTTTGAATTTTTCTCAAACTAAGCGAAACCATAAGAACAAATCGATCCCATTTTATTAAAACGAACACATCACACAAGTGACTATAAGTTAAGTGTCTTAGAAAATTGAATTTCAAGGATGATAAATAAATTCAAATGACTTGGCTAAGTAACCCCATGGTGTCCCACGTTACTAGGGGTCATGCTAGGAGTTTTCGGGTTTTCGGTAGACTTGGGTGTGGCGCTCCATGCGCATAATCATCAATATCGAGTTTTGTTTTTTTACATTTTTTTGTTAATGTTTTGAGAATTCATGTCAAGGAAATATTTTTCATTTGTGGAAATTGTGCCCCTATCATTCAACATTTAATTTTTAAAAATATGGAAAAATGAAGTGAAATTTTATGTAAGTGAAAAGGACAAACTATACCTTTTTACAACAAATTAATAATCACTACATTTGACGAGACCACATCACCTTTAGGCATTCTATCAAATGATTCATGGGCCTATCTAGGAAATATGGTAGATGCATTGTTTCAAAGTTACTAAGGTCTCCTCAATGAATCAATATTGACAAAAGCATGCAATCGCTGGTGTCTTAAGATTCTTCACTCTCGATGTTTTATTTAATAAAATGCTGTCAAATACACCATCTCAAACATCAAACACTTAAACATCAAATGTACCACCAAAAAGGTCAAAACATGTATGGTTTTGGAATATTTTTAAACTTCAAACCCCTCACACACCTACCAAGTAACTAACTGTCAATAAATGAGGTTTGAAAAAAATGAAATAACAACCATGAATGGTCCTTCGGCTTTCCCATACAAGCCTCCATTGAGAAGTAGGAAAGTGGGACGTTGAAAAAGGTTATTGACACTGTCCTTACTCCTTTCACACTCATTTATGGTCTAAAACATCATACAAATATTTTTTTGTTCCTAAAAAAAACGGTGGCATATCACAAACAGGCAAGTAGATAATTTCAGAAAATGTATCATATCTATGGGCACCGACGTGCTTATGAATATGACCTGATTTTATAGATCCTTTCCATTGCCAACATAAATTTTTGTTCTCCAACATATAACTAGGTGAGTATGATGATAATATCCATTGGCCATGACATCCACCAAAATAATCCCAACTACCGCTAACATGGCTACAAATTTGAGAAAAGTGAAGCCTTGCCAAGCTCCCTCCAAACATTAATTACCAAGAGACTCAAATGCATGTGGAAGAATGTAAAAAAAGAGTTTGCAAGAATAAAACATGTAGTAAAAGCCTTGATGAAACAAAAAAATTCCCTATCCAGCCTTAGAATGTTGATCCTTCTCTTTGTAATGGGAAAACATACGCCTATTGAGTCTGACTATCAAAATAGAGGAAATCTATCCAAGATTTAGATAGATAGATTTGTTTTTGTACCTATAAATTTCTTTCTTAGAGCAATGCATTTCCATTGTAGACACCCAACTAATTTTTACAAAGAAGGCTAGAAATATGGCATTCATGCAAAATGTGGGCATGATGATGAGGCATTCTATAAGGAAACAAAATATCCTCTATGTTTGATGCAACTAACCCATTACTGCTAAATTTACAACATTAACTTGGGTTTCATTGTGGTAAACACATCAAGATCTCATTTAAAGTGGTTATTGTTTTATATAAGGAAAATGACAATTTTAAAAAGGTGTTTGGGATGTGTCACTCTCAAAGCTCAAATTTTGACTATGACTTGGAGGATGCGTCTAATATTTGGACAACAATATGACATATTCCCTGACAAAAACAACTCAAAGTAAAGTAAACAAAATAGTTTAAATTTTCAAAATATCTTCCAAGATCACATACAATAGGAGGAAGAGACAACAGATCTATATGCATAGATCAGGTAGATTTTAAATGAAAAAAAATGTGAGGGTGCTGCATCATGAAATCTCCCTCCCCTTATAATAACATCATCCTCGATGAAGCAAAACACTAAAACTCAAAGGATACATAGGCAAGAAATTCAATAATGACACATGTCATTTAACATAACAAGTCTAGATAGCTCAAGGTAGAAAGTCAATAATTATTATTACGGTGAAGGAATTCCCCTATGGGAAAGGGCTTTGTGGACATTCAAGGAATTAAGTTTAAATTTATGGTTTTAATGAAGGTTATGATGACCCTTTTGTTGTTTTCACATTTCCTAGCTATTTTCTCTAAAAGTTTAAATTTGATGGCCTTAATGATGGTTATGGTGGCCTTTTTGACATTTTCACATTTTTTTGGTTATTTTTGTGGAATGTTTGGCCCTTCATTCATGAATTAGATGGTGTTAAATAAATATTATAATGCACATTTCAACCACCTTCTATTCTTGGTGTTATGTAAATATTACTTGAGTTGCATGAGCTAAAAACAGAGAAACGGTGAGCATATTTAGAGCTCAAAAAACTTATAAAACAAATAGGAGCAAACACAAAACACACAGAAATTCATCGCACAAGGAACAAAAATTAATGAGGATATGGACTTTGGGGGAAAATATGCAAGTTTATTTTGAGTCCTCATTGTATTTCTCTTGAGTAGTTATCATTAATCTTATCTTTAAATGCATCTTGAGATTGCTTCTACTACTCTAAAAATCCTCATTTGCACATTTTATTATGTAACATATATGCTCAATATTTGAACACGTCTCCATTATGAAAGCTCAAGATAATTTTGGCACTTGAACTCATCCCATTATGACTGCTCATGTGAGTTGATTATTATTGAATCAAACCAGTTAATTTCTTTCGTCTCTGTAAAATCTAGAAATCGAATTGCATCCGCCATTATGTTTACAGATTGAATACTTTGAACTTCGGAGGGATCTAAACATATATTTCAAAGTTCTAATATAACTAAGTTTAAATTTTGTTTCATTGTTAGGATGTTGGTGGTTATTGGTACCTAATGTGCATTAAATGAAAAAAATGTTTGTGAAACCAATGTGAAGCAACAAAAGGTTGTGATTTTCACATATTGGGTTGTGGAAGTCCTATATTTTATGGTTCATCAATAGTCAGGAATACAGAGAGATTAGCTTGGAGTATGAATGATGGTGTGCATGCAATCTGCATAAAAGGAAATGGCAGGTTTAACTATGGGGTTTATAAATGGGTGGTACCTCTAGTTACAAACACAAACTGAATAGAGAAGATACTCTTCACAATATTTTGGGGTTTTATGACACTCAGGTATTATTTTGATTATGGTATCATTCCTAAAGCTTGTGGATTCTTTGTTTAAGATTTTCTCTGCTTTGGGACAATGCATGAATTTGACTAATAATGGCAACAGTTTTGACAGCACATTTGGAAATTTGGAGAGCACCACAGAATGGCTGGAGGTGATTTTTCAACATTATAATTCTAACATGTGGGATGCTTCTAGTCATAATTATTATTGGCAATATAAAGATAAGATCTAATTCTGAGCTTTAATATGTGCATATAGACTGCCTAGAAATGTATGAAAACATCTTGATTAAGAAAATTTCTTTACAGGTTCTATCTAGAGTTATTGATTACATGAATAATTTTTGAACTAAACACTTGAAGTTGCGATGCAGAGGAATATCTACTCATCCATTCAACTAGAGCTTACTAAATTTTGATTTGATAAATCTATTTCGTAAGTTGTTTAACGCATGCTACAATCTCAAGGAAACACTTTTGGTTAGATCCCTTTTATTAGCACCTAGTACTACATTTCTTATATGATTGCACCCAACGGTAAGATTATTGGCTATAAATCATTCATTTTTGCATGGACCATACATTAATTGCATTTATGCATCTATTTTTACGTTTGGTAGTTTTAAGATAATACCCAAAGATGGTAGCTAAAAATATTCGATAGGGTAAGAACATAAACACCAAATATTACTCTATAGGCTTCCATACTATATTTGTATCAAAACATTAGAAGTAAATTGTTGGAATATTATACCAAAATAAGTAATGGATATATTAGAAGCATGAGTCATGTCGTAAATTTTTCATAAATTCAAATAATAGTCTTATATTAATTCACATACAAAATTTAAGTAGAGTCAATCATTGAATGGGTTAGGACTGAAATTTCATTGTTCATTGTGCCTAGTACAAGCGAGTTTAGAAGATAGGAAACCTATTAAAATAATATCAATGACATTTTCTCAAAGCATCACAAAGAACGTTAAAACCTGTAGTGCCCACTTCCCTTCGAAACCTTTTTTTCTTGATTATGATACTGTCGACTATACTTATGGATATTATTGTAGCTTTTGATTTAGCATGATGATTAGATGTTAGATATCTTTGGATTGTTGTTGATTTTGATTCATATATGATGCATGTGGATTATTAGAGACATTTTATATTAACATTGATATGTTGTTGACGTGGTTATGTGTGTGTGTGTGTGTGTGTATATATATATATTTGGACATGTGATATTTCATCATATTGATTAGACGTTTGATAATTAAACTAATAATGTGATCATTTTGACATGGAATATAAATGTTGCTAGAAATTTTAAATGATATCATATTTTCCTAGATGATATTTGATTCGTATATAGATGATTATGGATTTATATTGTATATTTTATCATAGATTTTTTTTTTATGCGGCCATGAGGTTTGAAGGAGGTGTTATGTGTTTTTGTAGGTAAACATGTCACAAAAAACTTTGGGGGATTAGAGACCACCACATTGGAAATCTAGGTGAATTCAACAAGGGTCATCATGGAAACATGTATTGTGTGTGTGTGTGTGTGTGTGTGTGTGTGTGTGTGTGTGTGTGTGTGTGTTGTTTGAATTATTGTTATGGGGGGAAATTGTGACCAAGGGGTTATGTGTTGTATTTTCTTTAGTTTCTTTTACTTAATGTAGTATGTGATTTTTAGTGATGTAATTTCCTTGTTTTAATTATTTATAAAATGATGTATTATTTCCCTTTATCTTAATGGGTTTTAGTGTCTTATTTAAGTTAATTAATCTTCTTTTTTAACTAAGTGTGGATTTGACAAAAAAAATTCATTTATTACAATAGATGGCTCTTGGGCTTTGTGTTGAAAGATTGAGTGCTTGTGATCTTGAGTTTTGTACACTCTAACCCCTCATGGAAATTGAATTTGGCCTTAAGGGCCAATTTTGAAGGCTTTTGGGACAAGTTAAACTTGTCCCATACCTCTTAAATTTCTATGCCAACCCTACCTATGGTTGGGGGATCAAAATTAGAACCCAGTATGATGAGTTTTGGGAAGAAAATGTAAGTCTTTATTACACCTTCTTACATGTAATTACTTTTGGTCCTTAAGGGGTATGGGCATGGATTGTGTAAGTAAAATGTCATTTCTTCAACCACTTATTAATTGTGCTTTGGATTTTGAAGTTTGACTTGTGAGGTGGAGTTGAGGATGAGTGATGTGGCATCCTACATGGAGCCACCTCACCCTCCTCTCTCCCTTTTTTATTTATTCAAGTAATTTTGATTGTTTGGGGTTACTTCATTCTTTTGTGGTCTTTCATTTCTTGTAGTTAGAGGAATTTGGAGAGCTTTTAGTCTTGTGGGAGCTTGTTGGTGATTGCTTGGGATTAAAGGAGCTTGGAGTTGACGCTTATAACAAGCGCTACTATGGAAAGGTAGGATTTTAATTTTTCTTATGTTATTCCTCCTTTTTATGTTGTGTTATTGTTTTGTTGAGTGTTTGGAATGATTTTTAGTTGCTTGGGTAGATTGACTAAGTGTGGTGTATGAGGGGATTATGGGGAGAACTCATGTAGTGAGGCATAAGAGTTATTTCATGTTTGAGGAGTTTGGGTTGGTGCCCCACCTTATACAAGGAATGTTTGCATTTCTTACTTATTCTTGTATGAGGAGGCATAAGAGAATGAGGAAGACATAAGAGTATTTGAGATGCATAGAGGTACTTGAGGAAGGCATAAGAGTATGTAGGGGATTTGAGACATGAATTAAAGGCTTTAAAGGTGGGCACCCATTTCCCATTGGGAGGAATAAGTGGACTCCCATAGGTTCTTGCTCCTTTGGATTTCACTTTCAAGCCTTGTTTATTTTTGTTGTTTTTTATTTCCTTATGGTGTTGTAGTTGAGTTGAATGTGCTTGGAATGGTTGTGAAATTTTGGTGTTGTTTTGTGGAAGCTTGTTGTTGTCATTGATTGGATTCACATCTCTCATTGTAATGTGGTTGGGGCTGGGGGCCAATGAGAAGGATGACTTCTCCCCCTCATTGGATAAATTGGTTGGGTGGAAAGTGTTGCTTCTCCCCCATTTTGTTGTGAATCAAGAAATCCTGAAGGATCTCTCTTGTTGGTGTTGTCTAGCTTGGATATTTTGGTGGAGCTCCTAAGAAAATCCTCCGTGTGATAAAACTTCCTTAGTGTTATTCCCACTTAGAGTGAAGGAACTTGTAATATTATATTCCTTTTTAGATCACTTTCTTGTATGATTTTCCACTTCAAGTGGAGGAAATTGTGTTGATCTTGTGAAGGAAATTTGCATTCAAATATTTTTCATTAAAATTGTATTCTATGTTGAAAGAAACAGAAAAAAAAAAAGAAAAGAAGAAAGATTTGTGTTGTAGAGTTAGTTTTGAAATAGCTTATGGGCATTACTCTTTAAGTGCAATGGTAACCTTCATTTAGTTTGAGGTCCTTGTTGTAAAAAAAAATCTTTAGAAATATAGTTGAAAACCTCTTGTAGAATGTAGAAAACTTATATGAAGACATTATTTTTAATTTCTTTATATTATTCAAAGGGATGTAGTGAAATAGGTTGTATTGTTCATTCTTATATAGTGGATGAAATAAATTTTCAACTATGTATGTTTAGTTGGAAAGTAATTCAATCTTCCTTGGCATTTTCTTGGATAACATAATTGATAAATTTTTAAGTTTTAATGGAGCAAAGAGAATGCATGTTTATTTTTAGTTTTGTTTGTTTATTGTGGTGTAAATAATCTTAGTGACAAATCCGTACAAATTTGTATAGGTGTCTTTTGATATCCAAGTAAAAAAACTATAAAAAGGGAAAGAGAGCTCATTTTTAATTCCGTTATTTTTACTATCAAATTTTACAAAAAAACTAAGTGCAAAATCTAGATTAGTTAATAATATACTTAAGAAAAAGTAGTCAATGATTTTTTACTACTATTACATACTATTGATATTGAAATTATATTAAAGTGGATAATATATATATATATAATGGGGTTGGGGTTGGGGTTTCAAAAGGATTTTTATATATAATACATTATTAAAACTATGCAAAAAGGAGTTTTGAGTTGCCGTTTACTGACAGTGACTTAAAAGGACCGAGGTCGTGTGGCTACCTTGGGATTAGTATTTAGATTTGGGCTTAAAAAACTATAAAAAGAGGGCTCATTTTTTGCCAACCCCAACCCCACCCATTACACTTTACATATATATATATATATATATATATATATATATATATATATATATATATATATATATATATATATATATGTATATATATATATGATATCCACTTAAATTAAAATGGGTGGGGTTGGGGTTTCCGATCCCCCCTCCCCCTTAAAACCTTCGACTTAAAAAAAATGATGGGGCCAATATATATACCTCCTATATATATGAACACAATACCATTTTTTAAATGATATATATTGTGCATTCCTTCTTTAAGTATATGTATTTTGGTAAAGGCCATATACCTATATTTTCTAATATCTCTCTCTCTCTCTCACACACACACACACATTTAAAACATGATTTTCCCTTATATATATATTAATCAATTTATATATATATAGTATATTTCGGGTATTTATATTTTTTTAAAGGAGAAGTTATGTATAAATGAGGTAATACACACACACACACACACACACACACACACACACACACATTTTCACATATCTAAATGATTATTTAAATCAAACCTTAAATTATACTCAAATATGGGCAAAACCCACAAGCCCATTATGACAAATACAAGGAAAATAAGCTAAATAATATATATAAAACATTTAGAAATCGTAAGGAGGGTATTAAAAATTTAGAAAAAGAAATGGGACATGTTCATCCCTCTAAAATATTGTAATGGCCTCCAATGGCTTCCCTTCCTCCTCCATTAACCTACAAAACCAAGAAAGAAAAATGAACCAAATGAAATGTGAAAGAAGTTTTCTGAAGGGTGCTTTAGGGTTAGAATGCCCTTTTTATCATCAAGGGTCCTAATTGAATCCATCCAAAGGATGAGATTCATCCCTATAAAAAATAGGTGGAGAGTGGGTGAGTGGGAAATTACCTTTTAATTTACATGTTTTAATTTCAAAATATGGGTTGACTTTTTAAGGGGTCACCTTATGGGGTAATGAAGTGTTTATTATTATAACCCAATCTTTATGGAAACCTTTTTAATTGTTTAAACCTTGTGGAATTAGATACCTTGGGTATTTAATTAATTTTGCCCCTTTAACCCTCTAAATTTTATTGTGGAATATTTAACTATAGTCAGAATTTATTTTTTTACTAAATTAACTCTTAGAGTGAACTAAACCTTGCTTTCACTAAACCTAATCATTAGTTTTAATACGGGTTTAATATTTGGTTATAATGGGAAAAAATATTTATTAAATATAATTGAATTTGAAACATTACTTATGACAACTGTAGTTTCCAAGCCTATATGTGGGCATGCTTTAAAAAAAATTATTCCATAAATTTTCTAACTAAACCTAGGTTGTTCTTGGGTCTCGTGCAAGCATTTTTAGTGGGTGTTACACTTGGTATTAGAGCCGTGGGTTGAAAACTTGGACCCTTGGGCACATAGGAAAACGCATGGGGGGTTCACTTAGTAAAATTATGGTATAACACATTTGTTCGAAGGGTATTAAAGAATACCCTTAATTCTAGTTTCTACCTCTAATTATTCAATTAATAATACCCCCTCCCGTTATATTATTAGAATGAAAATACCCCCTATTTTTTCCATGTACCTTACTTACCCATTTTTCAATTACAATTTTATTTACCCCTTTTTATTTCTACCCTAATATATTAGACAAAAAATATATTATATTTCTCACTCAATTTTTTTAATATGCATTTCCTCTCGAAAGATAATTTGAAGTCATTAAAGACCTATTACAAATCACCTTATATGTTAAGCTTTAATCATTTATCAATAGTTCTTCAAATAATTAAGATGGTGAAATAATATCACTTGTGTTGAAAAGCATACTCAATCCTAGTTTTCTACCATCTTATTATTTCTTGGTTAAGAATCTAGATTTCTTTATTACAAAAAGATATTATAATTTAATTTATGAGCACACTCCTTTTCAATTTTAAGGTATTTACTTTTAAAACTAGAGTTCAAATTTTTAGTTTAATATGAAAATTAAATTTCCCTTCCCTTTGGCACGCCTCTCTAACCTATCCCCAATACTATCTTGTTATTTCTTGGTTAAGAATCTAGATTAATTTATTAAAAAAAGATTATAATTTAATTTATGATGACACTCCTTTTGCAATTTTAAGGTATTTAATTTTAAAAACTAGGGTTCAAATGTTTTAGGTTTATATTAAAATTAAACCTCCCTTACCTTTGGCCCACCTCTCTAACCTACCCCCAATACTGATTCAAAACATTGATTTAAATTAAACCCTTTCACCCCCTCATGTATACCGATATATTGACTTTAATTTTATTAATTTTAATTACCTCAATATGAACCCACGTGCTTTAGGGTATTGCCTAGCTAATGAATGCCCATGGGAAGATGTGAGACACAAACATTGAACCTAGTACAATATTAAACCTAGCACAATACTAAACCTAGAAAACAACTTGTCTAAAAGATTGTATATTTTAGTAAACATAGAAAAATGGAATAAAACCTAGAATGATGAACTAACTCTCACCTTGGTCTATGTAGGAGGCGTGGATCAGATGAGGGGTCCTTTCACATAGACCTAGATATACCACCTCCAGAGCAGGCCGTAGTAGCCATTCTACCCCATATTTTACAGACACTTCAGGATGTCAATGCCGTTATATGTGGAGGGTCCTTAGGAGGATGATCAGCCAAACATGATAGGAGCCATCCATTGAGGCTCGTGCATCTCCTTGACACTAGAGAGGAGCATAGGGAAGAGAACTCCCACGTGGAGTCAACCAGAGTAGAGTCACCGCAGAGGGGACATGGAGACAAGATTTTAGGACACAGGGATAGGTCTCAAGCCCTAGACCTAGAGATGAGCATGTACGGAGAGACCTGGGGTGGGGTCACAGATGACAACCGTAGACCATATCGGGAGATCCTTAAGTTACGACCATCTCACTATTCTAGAGATATAGGTGGATTTTAGGGTAGAGGGCACGGTTGGTGAGCTTGAGTGGGTGCTTCAAGCTCTTCCTTGTACTACTAAACATGAAAGATCATGTTGTGATCCATCTTCTGAGGGATGGAGCTAGTGTCTAGTGGAGGACCAAGGAGCAGAAGCCCCATGTTGATTCAAAGAAGATTACCTAGGAGCTCTTTGAGGAGTGGTTCAGGAGTAGGTACTTATCCTAGAAATTTATTCAATAGCATATAGATGAGTTCCATGACCTCCGTCAGGCATCTATGACTGTAGCTGAGTATGAGAGTTGATTTTTGGACCTACTCTAGTATGTCGACTATATGCAGGATGAGTAGGTATGGATTCACAAGTTCATCAGGGGCTTAAATTTCAACTTGGGTTGTGTGGTGTGCATTCACTACCCATAGACCTTAGCAGAGGTTGTTGAGAAGGTGTATATTGTAGAGGAGACATGAGGAAAGACGTAACACACTAGGGATAGAGTTCAGAGCCTCATCTAGTAGATGTAGGATAACAGATCGAGGGAAATTTCCTCCTCATTTTGGTGGATAGGGTTCAGCACAATCATCTTTCGTAGCCACCAAAATAGCCACCACATCAAAGAACACACCCACCCACCATTTAGACCTACTCCAAAGATTCTATGCATAGAGAGGATGGAGTATGGGGCCTCCTCCTGAGGGGTCCCATTAGGACAAAGGGTGTACCAATAGTGCAGTTAGTAGGGAGCTCACTAACAGAGACCTTAGTAGTCCATAGATGGATCATCGGGATCCATACACGGACCTCTAGAGTACTAGCTAGAGAGCTACATCTCATTAGAGAGGACCGGGAAACTGTTATGGTTATGGTGTTGCTGGACATCATTGGAGGGTGACATGGGGCGCAATCATCAGATCTATGTAGCATTCGAGAACCGCAAGGATGAGCACTAGAGTACCATCATAGAGATGATAGGTAGCATTGGTGTGATTCCTACCTCCATTTTGTTTGATTTTGGTTCATTAGATTCTTTTATTGCACCATCCCTAGTAGAGTGTTACAGGCTAGTGGTAGTTAGGAAGGGTCTTAGTTGGGACGTTGAAATGGATTCTAGAGCCAAAATTTCTATAGACTCCTTAGTAAAGGAGTGTGTAGTGGATTTGGGACCCTTCACCACTACCTTGGATCTTCACATCCTTCCTCTAGGTTCTTATGGAGTCATCTTGGGCATGGAATGGTTGTCTGCACACAGAGCTAGAGTGGACTATTACCATAAGACTATATCATGTACAGATGATCTAGGAGTTGAGTTAGTGATAGTAGGGGTTAGGAGGCCCATTTCTATTCGCACCATCTCCACTATGTAGCTTAAGCGGTGTGTGCGATGAGGTTGTCAGATGTATGTTGTTATGGTTAGTGACAGATCAGAGGATGAGTCTAGTGGACCATCCCTTGATGATCATCCCATCTTGAGAGATTTTTTAGATGTCTTTCTAGGGGAGCTACTAGGGTTACCACCCCCATGTGAGATAGATTTTCACATAGATCTAGTTTTGGGCGCAGAGCCTATCTCACGAGAACTATATCGGATGACTACTCCTGAGCTCTGCATGAGATCAAGTTATAGCTTGAGGGATTTCTAGAGAAAGGTATGATCCATCCTAGTGTATCCCCTTGGGGCTATACTAGTAAATTTTGTAAAGAAGAAGGAAATATATATGCGGTTGTGTATTGATTACCGTTAGCTGAATAAAGTAACGATCAAGAATCTTTACCCCCTTCCATGCAGTGACAATTTATTTGATCAAATGAAGGGGGCCACAATGTTATTAAAGATAGATCTTAAGTCAAGTTATCTTTAGTTGACGATCACGGAGGAAGATATTCATAAACCACCTTTCATATGAGATATGGCCACCAAAAGTCCAAAGTAGTGTCTTTTGGTCCGACAAATGCCCCTATAGTATTCATGAGCTTGATGAATGGGGTATTTAGGACATTCTTGGATCACTTCATGCTCATCTTCCTTGATGACATTTTGATTTACTCACGTATGTGTGAGGAGCACAAGGAGCACCTCAATCAGGTTCTTCAGTGTCTTCATGAGCAGCATCTTTATGGGAACCTAGAGAAGTGTGTGTTCTTTCAGAAAGAGGTGCAATATTTGGGCCACATCATTTCTGGGGAAGGTATCACAGTTGATCCTTCCAATATTTGAGTTATTATGGATTGGCCAGCACCCACTAGTGTGACATAGGTGTGCAGCTTCATGGGTTTAGTAGGATATTACAGGAGATTTGTTCAAAACTTCTCTCTGGGTTGCACTTCCCATCACTTCCCTTCAGTGGAAAGGGAAGAAGTTATTTTGGTTAGATAGATGTAAGCAAGCCTTTAGGACACTCGAAGGAATTCCTCAACGTGTATTCTTATAGTACTAGATCCTTAGGGTGAGTTCTTCATATGCACATATGCTTCTTTGGTAAGACTTGGAGGTGTGTTGATACAGGAGGGTAGAGTAGTCTTTTGAGTCTCACAATCTCAAGTATTATGAGCTAAATTATCCAAATCATGATCTTGAGCTTGTGGCAGTGGTTCATGCCTTAGTACGATGGAAAAAATTCCTTCTTGGCTAGATATTTACTGATCTGGGACTGATGATCACTTGAGTCTTTTGCCACCTCTTCATGTAGTGCCCACTTCCCTTCGACACCTTTTTTATTATTATTTTTTTGATACTATCGACTGCACTTATGGTTATATTATAGTTTTGATTTAGCATGCTAGTAGATATCAGAGATACTGAACTGTTATTGATTTGATTCTTATATGATGCATATGGACATTGGAGACATTTGATGTTGATCTTGATATACTATTGACATGATTATTTATCTGTATTTCTGACATGTGATATATTTAATCATGTTTAGTAGACCTTTGATAATTGGATTAATGTTGTGATCATTTTGACATGGATAAAATGTGGAATGGAAATGTGCTAGAAAATTTTAGTGATATCGTATCTTGCATAGATGATATTAATTCATATATAGTTGATTTTATATTTATATTGCATATTTGACATGAATGTTTTAATATGGCCACGAGGCTGAAGGAGGTATTCTCTGTTTTGCAGGTATATTATATTCACAACAACATTGGGGATTAGAGACCAACCACATCGGAATTCAAGAAGAATTCAACTAGGGTCACCATGGCAACATGTAATTGTGTGTGTGTTAGAATTATTGGTTAGGAGAAAATTATGACCTAGGGGTCATGTGTTGTTTTGTTTTAATTTTCCCTCTTTGATAATGTTAGTATGTGTTTTCCTTTAGTAATGAAATTTACATGTTTTATTATTTAGATTTTTGGATATATGTTTACCCCTTTATTATTCATGGGTTGTAGTGTCTTAATTAAGCTAATGTAAATTTATCCTAAACTAATTAAAGATGTGACCAAAAGGAGTTCATTTATTAGGCTTGATTTACTTTTGGATTTTGTGTTGAGTGAAGTGTGTTTGAGTTTTGAGTGTAGCACACTCTACCCTTCATGGGAAACTCGAATTTGGCCTTAGAGGACAAATTTGGAAGCTTGTGGGACAAGTCAAACTTTTCACATGCCTCTTAAATGCCCATGCCAACCCTTCCTATGGGTTGGGGGTAAGATTTAGGATCTTTTAAGTGTTTTGGGGGATAAAAAGGTAAAATGTTAATTGCACTTTCTTTCAAATATTTAATTTTGTCCTTTGGGGGAGTGGGCTTAGATGGAGTGTGTAAGGTTCTTGTCATTCCTCCAACCACTTATTAATTGTGCATTGGAATATGAGGTTGACCAAGTGATGTGGAGTGGAGAGGAAATGAGGTGGCATCCTACTTGGAGCCACATCACCCCTCCCTCTTCTTTCTCTATTTATTGAATTCTTGTTGCTTGTTTTGGGGTTGGATAATCATTTTTAGTCTCTTGAATTTTGGAGAGTAAGAGTATTTTGAGAGAGTTGTGGATTTTTGGAGCTTGGTGGATGCTTGCTTGATCTTTGGAGAGGCTTGGAGCTTCATACTTGGAACAAGCTCTACCATGGAGAGGTAGGAGCTTCACCTTAGTTTAAATTATGTTACTTGTTTTATTGTATGTGTGTATATGTTGTGTTGAATGTTTGTTTTCCCTTTGGAATGTTGCTTGGGTATGGGTAGATTGCCTAAGTTTTGGAGTGGGAGGAGACTATGGGGATTTTTATGTAGGGAGGCATAAGAGTTTACCATTTTTGTGGAGGGAGTTTGGGTTGGGTGCCCCACCTTGTTTTGAGGGATGCTTGCATTTCCTTTTTGTTCTTGCTATGAGGGAGACATAAGAGATGTAGGGAGGCATAAGAGTTATGGAGGTATAAGGGGTACTTGAGGGAGGCATAAGAGTTGTAAGGGGAAATTGTGATTTGCATTGGAGGCTTTTGGGTGGGCACCCATTCCCATTGGGAGGCATAAGTGGCCTCCCCATAGGTCTTACTCTTTTGGCTTTCTTGATAAGCCTTGTGATCTTGTTGCTTTGTTGTTTTCTTCTTGTTGAGTTGTTGTGTTTTGTATGTAAATGGAATGAATGTGAAATTATATGTTAAGTATTGTGGAAGCTAGTAGTTTCATGAGTTGAGATCTTCTCCCATTGTAATGTGGTTGGGGCTTGGGGGCCAATGGGGAGGATGGATTCTCCTCTCCATTGGGTATCTTGGTTGGGTGGAGAGTGTTGCCTCTCCCCCTATTTTGTTGTGAATCAAGAAAATTCTTGGAAAAGCTACCTTGTTGGTGTTTGGAGAATTGGAGTCTTGTTGGTGACCATGTGAAACTTCCTTGTATTTTTACCCACTTAGAGTGGAAGAAATTGTAATAATGTATTCATTCTTGTATTTACATTTTGTATGGATTCCCACTTCAAGTGGAGGAAATTGTAATGACTTTGTAAAAGAAAGTTGTAATCCAATTGTTGTTATTGTTATTGTATTGCATGTGGAAAGAAACAAATGAGAAAAGAAAGAAGAAAGAATGTTATTGTAAAGTTAGTTTGCAAATAGAAAAGAAAGTATTTTCTTCTTGTTGAAATCTTGAATGTATTGTGAGAAAAATAGTGTTTGTATTGAAAGATTAATCTATTTTACAATGGAAAAGAAAGTATATTTTCATTGAGTATTTATTGTATTGTAAATGTGAGAAAGAAGAAAATGTAGAGATTGTTAGAAGTTGAATTTGTATACAAAATATCATTGTATGGAAAATAAAGTTAATATGGTTATTTTGAATGAATGAACATTGTAGTAAAATGAAAGAGGAAAATAAGTTAGATTATATTGCATTTGGAAAGTTGATTTTATATAAGGAAATGACAAGTAATGAAATAGATTTATTTTCCCTTCTTGCTCTTGTAATGGAAGAAAGAATCTAGTTAAACAAATAGAAATTATTCTTATAAGTAGATGAATTTTATTAGAAATGGAAACACTTTAAAAGGACTAGAATTAACTAAGAAATGAATAAATGAGCAACAAACCTCAATTCTAGAGACTTAAAATGAACAAAGACAACTTAAAATGCATTTTTACACCCTTTAGCAACTTTAGTTTTTGTAAAATTCTCGGCATTAAGGTTATGTTTTTCAGAAATAGGACCGCCACCCTGTGTAGAGTGGTGGTCCCATAACCGCCTGCTTAGCTATGGTGGCGGTCTCAAAATCACTGCTTATTAGGGCGGTGGTCCTGTGTTTGTCGCCCAAGTAAGGCGGCGGTTTCACAACCACCGCTCACGGGAGGGCGGAGGTCCTAGAACCTCCGGTCTAATCTAGGAGGTGGTCTATCACTTACGATAGAATTCTGTAGACCCACACATGTGCATGAAATTTAACTTGTTTTCACTAATTCTTAAGTTGTAAAATTTAACCTATTACTACCAGAAGTAAAATAAAGAGAAATACTAAGGATTGGAATAAAAAAACACACATTGGTGAATCTAAAAGTATTCTTTCATTTATAACAAAGGGGGTAGGGTTTTCCCCAAATTTAAACCCAATACACTAAAATATTGGAATAAAAACAGATTGGAGGAGGAAATCCTCCCAATCTTTAAATGAAATAGATTACATAAACAAAACTAAAACTAAACTAAACCTAGACTAAATCTTCATGTAGAATCCTCCATGGCTTCTTCCCTTTTGCTCCCATGGCTTCCTCCTCTCCAACCTGAAAATTTAACAAAAGAAAAAGAACCAAAGAGAAGAGGTTTTAATAGACTTTCATAAGGATTTTTAGGGCTTAGCTTGGAACCCTAGGATCTAGTGGCTAAGATGGATTTGATCCAAGGGTGGAGAATTGACCCTACCTTTATTAAGAAGAAATATATTTTAAATGTTTATATAAAATCCTTAAGGGTATGTGTAGATGGGTGAGTGGGGCATTTAATTTCCTAGGGGTGTGATGTTCTTTTTTAACCCTTAGTATGTGTAGAAATTTAATAAAGGATCCTTTAAGATATTAAGGTAATGAATTTAATAATTTAGCATAAGGTTAACCTTGTTAGGATTGAACTTAATTGAAAAGAAGAAAATATCTAATTAAGTGAATTTAAACCTTGTTATCTTCCTATAGAACTATCGATTATTGTACCCTAGAGATAATGGTGTTAACATGTAACTTTAACTCGACCTGATTCTTCAATCATAAAACTAAGCTAAGTAGTGTAAGTAAATTAATGAACCCTAAAGGTTAAGCACCCTTGTAACATCCTTGTATTGTAACCTTCTCTTTTAACCTAAACAAAAAAAATTAGTTACATTTTTGGGTTAAGTGTTAGGTTGAAGCGTGTTCTTAGAACGTCATTTTTGTGGGTGTTACACTTTGTGTAGCTCAATCTCAATGCTCATCAGTGGCGTTGGATGGAGTTTCTTTGTGAGTATGACATGGAGATAGAGAATGTGAAGGGGAAGGAGAATGTGGTTGTAGATGCCTTGAGTAGATGGAGACATGTGGTTATGGCCACTTTATTGGGCACAGATTTGTGGAGCTAGATTTTGTAGTAGCTTCCTCACGACATCTTCTACCTTGCAACAAGAGAAGAGATAGAGTCTCAGAGACCCCTTGAGGGGAAGTTTGATGGATTCTTCTAAGAGACATATGGCCTTCTTAGGCACAAATGTTAGATTTATGTTCCTAGAGAAAGATGTTTGAGACATGAAATTTTGACAGAGGCTCATCATGTACCCTATTCAGCCCATCCCAAGGTGAAGAAGATGCATGCCACTTTGAGATAGTTTTCCCCTATTGGTGCTCAATTTGGTCTTCGCCCGTTTGTCCTTGAAATTATCCAATTTTCAGGCTCTTTCATCTTTTCTATCTCCTCGTATTAATGTTGAAAAACTATGTCCTCCATTTGCTTTCCATGATCAATCCCTTCCTTGGTGAGGATCACTTAAAATCAGAATTTTTTTTTAGTTTTTGTGTCCATGTGAAAGGAATCAGCTTAACTCGGAGGCAAAAACTCGGGTTTTTTTCTTTTCTTACATTTTCCACAATCACATTTTGTTATTCTTGTCATTTTTGTCCCAAATATCTATGGAAACATGATTGGATGTGGCTTAGAAGATCATATTTGGGCCTTATATCATTTCCAAATTCTTTGTCTTGAAAGAAAGATTCATTTCAAGCTCAAATGGTGATTTTCCTGCATTTACGGTTTTATGGGTGTGTTTTTCCCCATAAAATTTACATCTTAGCATCTATGGGAATGTGGCCCTTTCTAGTTGGATGTGGCTTGTAGGGAACTTTGAAAACTCTAAGGCTCGCTTGAACTCAAAAATTTTCCACGTGGAGGTGGAGCTCATCTAAAATTTCACCTTTTGGTTTGACCTTGGAGTTGCGTTGAGGAGACACGTGGAGGTTTCCGTTGCCTTGCCAAGACTTAGACATTTTTTCATGTGGCTGGTACAGTTTTGGCAGACCATGGACATGTGGAGGGCCAACACTCATTTGAGGATCTACCTCGGGATCCGACCTTAACAACTATGACAAGGGAGATATGTGGAGGCACATCGCGGCTCTAATTTATACTTAAACTTTTCAAAGTAATTTTGAAAGGCCTGGGACATGTGGAGGGACCACACTTGTTTGGGACGACCCTAAATTTTATTTTGAAGAAGTGCCAGGAGGACACTTGGAGGCTTCCACTCACTCTTCCCTTGCTTGGACTTTTCAACGGCTAAGGAAAGTTTTATCGTGGAACCTAGACACATGGTGCCTTCTTCGATCCTTAAAAAATTTTAAACAACTCTGTTGGAATGAAACACATTGTGATCTGCACTTATTTGCGGTCTCACTTTTGGAGACCATCTCAAAGTACACCATTGAGACACATGGAGGCTTCTGTTAGCTCCTTTTTAGTGAGACTTTTTGAGTGGCCAAAATGTGTTTTTTTGGCCCAAGGCACGTGGAAGGCCCGTATTTGTTTAGAAACTTTCCCCTACACTTCTCATCTGTAGTTGCAACAATGAAACATGTGGATGGATATAATATAAAGTAGAGAAGGGAAGAATCAATGATTGCTATGCATTGTTTCTATTTTTCTTCCTTTTTTTCTCTAAGACTCTTGGAGATGTGAATATGCATTGTTTTTCATCTTTTCATAAAATTCTGTTATCCAAAATTTACCCCTCGAGGTAATTTTGATAACATGGATTAGATTCTTCATTCCAGATAATTTGATTGATTCAATGCCCAAAATCATGTTTTGGGGTCCCCTTGGTTTCTCTCTGTAACTTCCCCATCTAAGGAAAACATCCAAGTAAAAATTTAAGTAAAAAAAAATCCAAAATTGAAGTCGTAGGCTTGTTTTAATGCATTGTGGGTTCAAGGGTATGGATCATACCAAGTTTCATCATACAGACTTTGGAGATGAAATAAAATAAATCAGCTAAATCAGATTTTGTGTACTAGACCACACAAGTTCAATAGGAAGGACACAGGGTGTGCATTGCAGAAATCGCGCAAGTAAAGAAAATTAGAAAAAGTGAAAAAATTTTCCTAGATGGTTCGCGAGACATCTAGGACACATAGTACACGCATAGAATGCACAAATCTGATTTTACCACAACTTAGTATATTGTGGATGGCGTTGAGAAATGTGTCGGATGACAGTCAAGACAAAAATACGCGTAGGACGCACAAATGTGAAAAATCCACAGAAAGAACCATACGTTGCGAGGTCAATGGCCCTCATGGTACGATCAATGGTGGATGCATAAGGACAAGGAATATTAAATCAAGTGATGGGAAGAATGTGTTTGGGATAGCCGGGACATGTGGACACAATTTTGCCGAAATAGCGTAATGAAGAGAAAAGTCAATCTTTGACCTCTCGAACTTCACACGGCCATAACTTTTGACTCCGAGCTCGATTTTCATAAAATTAGACTTTTTGGAATGAGCACAACGTCTTATGCATCAAAATTAATGCTCATTCTAAAATAAAAGAAACATATTTATCTCTAGTCAATTAACTCTCATTCCGTCAAATGAGAAAATGCCCGGCATACCCAAAATAGATGCTCGCACTTAGAAGGCCATAATGTTTGTATTTCTCAACTAAATGACATGAAATTAGTACCATTGGAATCTTTTTTGATCACGAAGCAAAAAAATCAATAAATTCTATATTTGATGAAATATGGATTGGTATTTTTCATAAAACGTGGCCGGGTTCATGATAACTTTTTATTTGGTAGTTGAGAGTGCAATTAAGAGGCATGTTCATCATTCTTTCTTTGTTACATCACCTAGGACAGTATGGGGAGCATTTTGCATATAACATAAAATAATTTCACTCCATTTAATGCCTCTTACAAGTGGTTAAAGGACAGATTTTGGATTTCCATTTTCCCCTTCTCTCTCTCTTCTCATTTTTCTATAAATTGGAGTGTTAGGCTCATTGTAGGAGGAATTTTATTGTAACAAAGCTCTATCAAAATTGCTTTGTGAAGCCAATGTGCTATAGACCCTTGTAGTGGACTCCTTGCATGGTGATACAAGACCCTTATCTTGTAATATATTGAACTATACATATCATGAAGTAATAAAATACAAGTTTGTGGATACATCTTCCCATGTTGTGTTTGTTTGCACTCTTCTTTCCCTTTCAACATTCATTACAAGAATATTGTGTCTATTTTTATGCTCTTGCAAGGATCCATTATCATTGTGTATGTTTGAGATGTTGTTGTGAATGCATTTTGCTATATTGTGGAGAACTGTCATCACCCCTTCTAGTGTGCACTTTGCTTCTATATCTCACACATTGTAAGACTAATCTCACACCCCTCCTTTTTTGGTGTATCATCACTGTAGTGTAAGATTTCATTTTTATGCATTCTCTCTCCTTGGTCCCTTGGAAAAGTTAGATTAGGAAAGATAGTTTTTCCTACATTAGAGTAGATTGTGGCATGTAGTTTAGGAGCAAGAACCAACTTTATTTGGAGGTCTATCTCAAGTAGCAAGTCCCACAACTTGGAGATAGTACCCATGTTATCTAATCACACCGTGAGCTCAAGTATATGCACTTATGTAAACATAAGGGTGTTGTGATTCGGTGATAACAATTCCTTGTCATTTTTTTTGCAAAGTTCCATTGAGAGGATTCATAACTAAATTTGTGAGTCAAGGATTTTAAGGTCGATATTTTGAAGTTGGAATTTCTCGAGCACTTGCAAAAATAGGAATTACTAGAGAAGATGGATGTGGGGTAAAATTTTAGAGGAAGGAGAGGGAAAAGGATGAAATTATGAAGGTTTAAGTGAGAAAATATGAAAAATGTGTTTGCCTAGAGGGAAAAAAGGGTAACACGATAGATCTAGGCATTGTAAAAACCTCACGGAAAATGATTAAAATGGGGATTTCTCACATGAAAAAATTAAAATGATTAGAAGGACTTCCAAAAAGTTATGGCATGGCATCCTAGTCATTAGTTTGAGGGCCCGAGAAACATGATATTAATAATTGGTCCACTAGCAACTTTTATGTGAATTTGTTAAGCGTCACTTTGTAAGGAAAATTGGTAACAAGCAAATGTCCTTGAATATTCTTCTCTTTTGGGGGGAAAATTGAGTGAGTGAAATGTATAAATGCAATGAGAATAATCTTACAAAATTTCGGGGTTGAATTCTTAAGAGAAAATTTGAGAAAATCCATCTTCCTGAGAGACCAATCTGAGATAACCTGTTAATTTCTTCTGTGTTAGATTTTCTATCATGTCAAGTTGGTTGCAGATGTATAGAAATTGATGAATACTAATATTTCTCTGGAAGCTTTCCCCTGTTGATGAATCTAAGTAATTTTGAAATTAATTTGTGTCAATCTTGGAAATTAGTATCGATTTGTTTGAGAATGTCTCGAAAGTAGTTTTTCTTGTTCTATTGCAATCTTACATTGAAATCTTTGTGAAATCACAGGATCTCATCCGTGTGATAGTTTAGTGGTATTTTCAATTTCATTTCAAGAATAACCTTCATCTTATGATGAGATAAACAAATTTAAAATAACTTTAATGTCATTTGTTAATAAATATTGTTTATAAGTCTTTGGGTGTACTTTAGGCGTGATTGATCGAGAGATTTTGTGTTTTAATAGAGTCTTTTAACTCGATCCTTCATATTAGATTCTCAAAGATTGTGTGAAAGCATGTTGATCTAAGCCTCAATTTAAGCACTCCTTCTAGTTTAAGGAATGTCTTAACTATTCTTAATCTTTCTATTGTTGAGTTGTTTATTATTGTGAAGTTTCTCAAATATCTGGTATAATTAAGTTTATCTGCTTAATCTCCCACCTAAATCATTTAAAAACCATGAATCCATCCTAAACTACACCTATTTTCCCTGTATATCCAAAAGGAACAAAATCTATTTAATAAAATATGCGAACAATTAGGATTTAATAATGTCTTGATAACCTTAGCCTTGTTTTGAATGTATCTCCATCTTTTAGAAGTGACAAATCTTGAGAGTTAAATTATGGAGTATTGACTTTACTTTCCCAAGGTTTTCTTCATAAAATTTGTGCAAAAGAATGATATCTCCATTTCCTTCATCAAACAGAGGTTACATTACAGGTCCTTTCACCCTAGTCAAAAGGCACAGCCTAAAGTAGTGAGGATAGGTAAAATCCTCTTGAAGCTGCTATCCATCTCTCCAGAAATCTAAGTGATAAAGGGCCAATTAGATCTCTTCCCAAACTACAAAATGACATACATCATGATAAATCTATCTCGAAGCTTTGTGTCAAATTTGTGATGCTGCTGAGCTTGAAAAAGATAAATTTTTTGGATACTAACAGTACCATTGGAGGGGACTTTAGAGAGACGTGGCTCAATGTGTTTCACGTTTCTTAGAGTGTCAGAAGGTGAAGGCTGAGCATCAACATCATGCTGGTCTTATCTTTCCTCATGCTATATCGAAGTGGAAGTGGGACACCATTTCCATGGACTTCATAGTTGGGCTATTGACGTCGAGATACCACCACGACGCCATCATGGTCATGGTGGATAAATTAACAAAAGTGGCTCATTTTTATCCGGTGAAGACCACCTACATAGCTAGTGCAGTGGCATGGGTATATCTTGATGAGATCGTTAGGTTCCACAGGATTCTGTAGAAAATCATTTGTGACATGATCCTTTTTACAGTTTCCACTTTTGAACTACCATATAGCATGCCCTCGGGACGAAGATCAATTTCAGCACAATATATCATCCTGAGATAGATGGATAGACTAAGCGGATGAATTAGAGTTTGGAGGACATGCTTAGGATGTACATCATGGATCACCATTCGAGATGGGAGGAGTACTTGTACTTGGTGGAGTTTTCCTACAATAATAGTTTTAGAGTTTGATTGGTATGGCTCCTTTTTAGGCATTAAATGGTAGAGAGTGGAAGACACTCTTAGTTGGGACATGTTAGAGGATAGAGTTTCTCTTGGGCTATATTTATTATAGGACATGGAGCAACATAGGTGGTTATGATCGAGACAAAGATTGTAGGAGGCATGAACGGCAGAAGAAGTATGCATATTAGTATAAGACAGGTCATAGTTTTGATGTGGGCATGAAGGTGTTCCTTCATGTCAGGTCACATAAGTTCCTATCCATTATGAAAAGGTTCTAAATTAGCTTCTAGAGTTTTGGGTCCCTTTGAAATATTGGAGTGTATCGGTCCTTTATCCTACCATCTAGTATTGCCACCTAGCTTATCTCACATCCATGATGTATTTCATGTTTCAAGATACTTAGGATATATTGCAAATCATTCTCATGTGCTGGATTGGACCTCATTACTAGTGCGCAAGATCAAGGGATAGTGATGATGGAGCTCATTCACATTTTAGAGTGTAGGACCCTAGGCCTTAAGGTAGAGATTGACTAGGTTTGAGTGTAGTGGGATAGGTATGATGACTGTGGCTACATGGGAGGATGCTACATTGCTACGAGTTTAGTTTCCACACTTATTCTAGTGACTTCCAAGAGGAAGTCTAGTCTAAGGGGAAGGGGATGTAGTGCCCACTTCCCTTCGACACCTTTTTGTTATTGATTATGATATTGTCGATTATACTTATGGATATTATTATAGCTTTTGATTTAGCATGATGATTAGATGTTAGATATAATGGACTATTGTTTATTTCGATTCATATATGATGCATGTGGATTATTAAAGACATTTTATATTAACGTTGATATGTTGTTGACATGGTTATATATATATATATACATACATACATATATATGTATATATATATATATATATATATATATATGTATATATATATATTACATATGTGTGTGTATATATATATATGTATATATATGTACATATGTATCTATGTACATATGTATACATATATATGTATACCTAGATATATATGACATATATATATATATATATATATATATATATATATATATATTTATGTATGTTTGTATGTATATGTTTTTCATGTTTTATTGTAGATTTTGATAATTTAACCAATGTTGTGATCATTTTGACATGGAATAGAAATGTTGCTAGAAATTGTAAATGATATCATATTTTCTAGATGATTTTGATTCGAATATAGATGATTGTGTATTATATTGTATATTTTATCCTAGATGTTTTGATGTGACCATGAGGTTGAAGGAGGTGTTATGTGTTTTGAAGGTAAACATGTCACAAAAAACATCAGAGGGGATTGGAGACCAACCACTTTGGATTTATAGGTGAATTCAACAAGGGTCACCATGGCAACATATATTTATGTGTGTATGTGTGTGTGTTTGAATTACGGTTAGGGAGAAATTGTGACCAAGGGTTATGTGTTGTATTTCGTTTAGTTTCTTTTACTTAATGTAGTATGTGATTTTTAGTGATGTAATTTCCTTGTTTTAATTATTTAGAAAATGATGTATTATTTCCTTTATCTTATTGAGTTTTAGTGTCTTATTTAAGTTAATTAATCTTGTTTTTAACTAAGTGTGGATTTGACCAGAAATTTTCATTTAGTATAGTAGATGGCTCTTGGGCTTTGTGTTGAAAGATTGAGTTCTTGTGATCTTGAGTGTTGTACACTCTACCCCTCATGAAAATTTGAATTTGGCCTTAAGGGCCAATTTTGAAGGCTTGTGAGACAAGTTAAACTTGTCCCACACCTCTTAAATTTCTATGCCAACCCTACCTATGGGTTGGGGGGTCAAAATTAGACCCCTAGTATGGTTTTAGGAAGAAAACAAATGTAAGTCTTTATTGCACCTTCTTACATGTAATTACTTTTGGTCCTTAAGGGTTATGGGCATGGATTGTGTGTTTAAGTAATATGTCATTTCTTTAACCACTTATTAATTATTCTTTGGATTTTGAAGTTTGACTTGTGAGGTGGAGTTGAGGATGAGTGATGTGGCATCCTACATGGAGCCACCTCACCCTCCTCTCTTCCTTTTCTATTTAATTAAGTTTGTTTTCTTGTTTGGGGGTTACTTCATTCTTTTGTGCTCTTTCATTTCTTGGAGTTAGAGGATTTTGGTGAGAGCTTGTGGTCTTGTGGGAGCTTGTTGGTGATTGCTTGGGATTGAAGGAGCTTGGAGTTGACTCTTGGAACAAGCTCTACTATGGAAAGGTAGGAGATTTACTTTTTCTTATGTTATTCCTCTATTTTGTGTTGTGTGCTTGTTTTGTTGAGTGTTTGGAATGCTTGTTGGGTGCTTGGGTAGATTTCCTAAGTGTGGTGTAGGAGGGGACTATGTGGGGAGAACTCATGTAGGGATGCATAAGAGTTATTTCATGTTTATAGTGAGTTTGGGTTAGGTTCCCCACCTTGGACAAGGAATGCTTGCATTTCTTACTTATTCTTGTAATGAGGGAGGTATAAGAGAATGAGTGAGGCATAATAGTATGTTGGAGGCATAATAGGTACTTGAGAAAGGCATAAGAGTATGTAGAGGATTGGAGACATGTATTGGAGGCTTTTAAGGTGGGCACCCATTTCCCATTGGGAGACATAAGTGGCCTCCCCATAGGTTATCGTTCCTTTTCTTTCACTTTTAAGCCTTCTTTATTTTGATTGTTTTTCTTTCCTTATTGTGTTGTAGTTGAGTTGAATGTGCTTGGAATTGTTGTGAAAGTTTTGGTGTTGTGTTGTGGAAGCATGTTATTTCCATTGGTTGGATTCACCTCTTATTGTAATGTGGTTGGGGCTCGGGGCCAATGAGGAGGATGGCTTCTCTCCCTCATTAGATAGTTTTGTTGGGTAGAGAGTGTTGAATCTCCCCCATTTTATTGTGAATCAAGGAAATCCTGAGGGATCTCTATTGTTGGTGTTTAAAGTTTGGAGATTTTGGTGGATCCCTTAAGAAAATCCTCCTTGTGATAAAATTCCTCAGTGTTATTCCCACTTAGAGTGGAGGAACTTGTAATATTGTATTCCTTTTTAGCTCACATTCTTGTATGATTTTCCACTTCAAGTGGAGGACATTGTGTTGATCTTTTGAAGGAAATTTGCATTCAAATAATTGTCATTAAAGTTGTATTGTATGTTGAAAGAAACAAAAAAAAAAAAAGAAGAAAGATTTGTGTTGTAAAGTTAGTTTGTGAAATAGCTTGTTACTCTTTTAGTGGAATGGTAACCTTCATTTAGTGTGAGGCTCTTGTTGTATATAAAAAAATCATTGGAAATATAGTTGAAAACCTCTCGTAGAATGTAGGAAACTTGTATGAAGACATTTTTTAAATTTCTTTATATTACTCCAAACGGATGTAGTGAAATAGGTTGCATTGTTCATTCTTATATAGTGGATGAAATAAATTTTAAACTATGTATGTTGAGTTGGAAAGTACTTCAATCTTCCTTGGCATTTTCTTGGCTAGCATAATAGATAATTTTTAAGTTTTAATGGAGCAAAGAGAATGCATGTTTACTTTTAGTTTTGTTTGTTTATTGTGGTGTAAATAATCTTAGTGACAAATCCCTACAAATTTATACAAGTGTTTTTATAACCAAGTAAATAAAAAAATTATAAAAAGGGAAAGAGAGCTCAATTTTAATTTTGTTATTTTTACGATCAAATTTACAAAAAAAAACCTAAGTGCAAAATCTAGATTAGTTAATAATATACTTATTAGTACTCAATGATTTTCTACTACTATTAAATACTATTGATATTAAAATTAATATTAAAGTGGATATAATTTATGTACACACACACACACACACACACACACACACACACACACACACACACACACACACACACACACACACACACAATATTAAAACTATGCAAAAAGGAGTTTTGAGCCGTAGTTTATAGCCTTGGTCACGGCTACCTTGGGATTAGTATTTAGATTTGGGGTGGGGAGGGGTCAGCGACCCAAACCCCCACCCCATTTTAAATTAAAATGGGGTGGGGGTTGGGGTCGCCGACCCCTCCCCACCCCTAAAAACCTTCAACTTAAATCAAAAAATGGTGGGGCTAAACCCCACCCCCTCTGCAAACACAATACCTTTTTAAATGTTGTGCATTCCTTCTTTATGCGGCCTGTATTTTGGTAAAGGCTGCGGCCTATATATATATATATATATATATATATATATATATATATATAACATGAGTTTTCTCTAATAGATTTAATCAATGTGCTAATAGTGCTTTTGGGTATTTCTTTTTTTTTTAATGGAGAAGTTTTTATAAATGAGGTATATATATATATATATTATATATATATCTCAATGATTATTTAAATCAAATCTTAAATAATACTAAAATATAGGTAAAACCCACAAGCCCATTTGGGCAAATACAAGGGAAATAAGCTAAATAAAAATATATAAATACATTTAGAAACCCTAAGGAGGGTATAAAAAAAAGGAAAATAAATGGGACATGTTCATCCCTCTAAAAGCTTGGAATGGCCTCCAATGGCTTCCTTTTCTCCTCCATTATCTTGCAAAACCAAGAAAGAAAAATGAACCAAATGAAATATGAAAGAATTTTTCATAAGGGTGCTTTAGGGTTAGAAAGCCCTTTTTCTCATCAAGGGTCCTAATTTAATCCATCCAAGTGATGAGATTCATCCCTAAAAAAAGTAGGTGGAGAGTGGGTGCATGGGAAATTACCTTTTAATTTAAATGTTATAATTTTAAAATATGGGTTGACCTTTTAAGGGATCATCTTATGGCATAATGAAGTGTTTATTACTCTAACCCCATATTTATGGAAACCTTGTTAATTGTTTAAACCTTGTGGAATTAGATACATTGGGTATTTAATTAATTTGGCCCCTTTAACCCTCTAGATTTAATTGTGGAATATTTAACTATAGTCGAATTTAATTATTTATTAAATTAACACTTAGAGTGAACTAAACCTTGCTTGGACTAAATCTACTCATTAGTTTTAATGTGGGTTTAATATTTGGTTATAATGGGAAAATTTTATTTATTAAATATAATTGAATTTGAAACATTATTGTCACAATTGTAGTTTGAAGCCTGTATGTGGGCATGCTTTTCAAAATAAAATTATTCCATAATTTTTCTAACTAAACCTAGGTTGTTCTTAGGTCTCGTGCGGTGTGTTTTTAGTAGTGTATTACAAAACCCACTGTAAAATTTGAATACTCTATAAATTTTAAATGCCACGATAGTAGTAAATTGTGCACCCTTTTTCTCTAGACATAACGACTTTGAATGTTCTTTCTTATAGTGAATAAAATAAGGATAATCTGTTTTAGCACATCCTCAACTAATAAGATGAAAGGATCTCAGAATTAAAAACATGTTCCTCCCTTTACAAGTAGAAAATTGACCTATACTGAAAACTTGAAACCAATTAGACAAGCAAGTGATCGTCTAATTTTATAGAAGATTAATTTGATGATAATGACTTGAGTTCAAGCCTTGTTGGGTGCTCTACCCATGTTAAAAAAAAACCATGTTAGCCTAGAGATGGAAAAAAAAATCGAGAAAAGTTGAAACATGTACCGGACTAAAAATCATATTCTCTACTTACATAGCTAATATTTTATTGAAATATCACAAAAATATCAATGAGGAATGAATCAAAAAAAGGATATCCAGCCTTCATGGTGCACAACGGATGCACATTTCTTAATATCGATGTCACATGTCACATAGCCATAAATTCATTGGCATCGAAAAAGATTGGTTTGAAAATACTAGGAAATATATTGTTTTTCGCTTCATAATTTATAACAGAAATTGTATCTATTTGGATAGATTTTGGGAGCATGATGTGGGTCTCTGGGTGTTCAAGAGGAATTGACATTGACAAACAATGCATTGATGAAACAAGATATGATGAGACAAAGGAAAAGAGTTGTTTTCGTTTTTATAATATCTAAATAATTCATATTAAAGGCATGTATCTATTTAGATGGGATCATAATGTGGATGTGTTGGTCTTGAGAGAGGCATTGACATCCAAAAACAATGGATTGATAAAACAAGATTTTTAGGGAAAATAACTAATTTAGATCATTTATTCAAACAACGTTGTTTCATAATTCATAACAAGCATCTCTATCTTTTTAGATAGTTTATCGGCATCATAATGTAGTTGTTGAAGACTAATAATGAGAATAATATCATATTAATTATAATGTGGGTGTGGGTGTTCAATATTAAACACAAGAATCATATAGATAATATCACGAGGTGGTTTTATAAGGACTTAATCTGACTCTGTTTGTGGGTTTTTAAGATTGAACATAAGAATGATAATACCAGATAAAATCCCAAATTGAAACATTCATTGAAGCAATATTCATAGTTCATAATAGGTCTTTGAATTTGTTTTGTGGGTATTGAAGCCTAAACATGTGAATGAAATAATATCTGATAAATCACAAGTAAGGAATTCTTAGATCTTACTGGGTGTTGGGATGGTATCAACAGGAGGCCTCACGTGTAGGAGTGTCAATCTATCTCCTTTTAGAACCAATTTTTCCATAGTGCCCACTTAACTGCATGCTTGTTATTCTTATCATTGCAAACAACTACTGCAACACTCCCAACACCTGCCCTTGGGTTTTGCCCAATTTCTTGCCTAGGTAGTTGTTCTTAATGAGAAATATGATGTATACAGTTACAAAATTGTTCTTCTAGGAACCTGTGGACAATAACTCAAATTTTGTTGGATTAGTTAATATGCACTTTGATAGTTTTATAATATTACTCCCACTCATATGTGAAACTCTGTATCTAGTGGTTTGGATGGATTTCTCTTTTTATTGTTTATGACAACTCTTTAACTTCCTCTTTTGTTTTTTTATAGGATATTTTTTATTCTCTTTCTCCTACAGTAAAGAAGAGAGTGTTGTCTCTAAATGAACTTCAGGTGGGTTTCACACGTGTATTTATTATTTGAAAAGCTATTATTCCCATCACATTTTTAGGACAAACTTTCACATCCATTAGAACTTATACAACTATGTCTAGGACGTTAAAACTTCATTATCCTCAAAGTTGATTATACTATAGAGAGAAATGTGTATTTGTATATTACAGAAGGGAAAGTGATCTACCTCCCTTAAAATGTAGAATTAATCCCACACCATTATGTAGAGAAATACCTTACCAGAAGCTACTAACATGAAGGATTTATAGAACATAGTATGTGCTTATGATGAACATGGTATGTGCTTATGATGTCACTCAGTACAAAAATGATAACAAAATTTGACACTTTTGTTGGGTTTCATCTTATTGTGGTGCCTTGTGGTTTGTCATGACCTAGAACTCCTTTTTCAGTCTGTTTAGCACGTGATGGGGTGTGCTTAATAGTATTTGGTAATGTAACTTGTTATCTTTTTTGGTCATTTACCTAAGTATTGAAGTTTGTGTTATAATGTAGCTGCCTTTTCCATTCACTTGAGGACTGATTGAATATATTTCCCAAAACAAGTAGTTATCTTTGACTGATGAAATGCTTTTCCCAATGTGAGATGTTATCTTGGCTGATGAAATGGGTTTTTGTATACATTTAGTTAGTTGCATTGGCTATTTGCTTGAATATTGATGATATAGGTTCTACTGCTCCAATGCATGTATTTAGTTGTACCAACTCTATGTGTAATGATTAATGAAATGGGTTTGGTACTTATAGAGAAGGAAGCAATCTTTTAGTAGTTGTGGCTTTTTCTTCATGGAAGTACATCAACTGTGTTCAATGTTTTGTTGAATTTAGTGGCCATATTATATAGGGGATATGTAACTGTGAAATACTAAAGGCATTCCCCTTATCAACTTCAACTTAAAAAGTAATAACTATCCCTATAAATCAAATAACATATACCGTTCGGCGTTCACATTGCATTGTACACATGTGATTGCTAGTTTTATATTCTATCAACGCCTTTGAAATCAATATATATCCTATTTATTTGTGTTTGGTTAAGTGTGTACTCTTAGGTTAACCATGTTTTAACCAAGAACTACTTTACGTCAACTTCCATTTGGTTAAGAAATGGTGATGAGGATTAGGAAATGATTTTATTTCTTAAAGATTAAATATTGTATGTACAATTAGTTCATGGTAAAATTTCAATACACGTTGCAATTAAAATTCTTTCTACAATACAATCGGTTTTCACTTACTTGATGTGAGTAGAAAATAAGGGATGCTAAGAAAAAAAAATGAAATATATTTGCTTGGGAATCGTAATTCTTAATGAAAAAAGACTAGAAGAATCCGTTAAGTGTATAAAACAAACATATAGTAAAATTGTATAACATTGTTTAAAAATTGGAAAGCCAGAGAATTATTAAAATAACTAAGCATGAAAGAACAGGACACTACATAATATTTTTATTTTTTTTTTTTAGAATCCATATTTTAACATGGCTCTGGATCTGGAAAACCATAACACTCCACTAGTATCATGGTTAGCATGAATTGTTTCAACGAGTAAAATCATTACTTTCGGAAATTACAATCAATATCCTAACTTATAGAATGAAAAAATCACTCTCTCTTATATCACCATATGGAGAATGAATTATCCATTGGTATTTAAACATGCGGAGATCAATGTAAATGTAGTCATATTTTTATATACAATAGATTGTTACACCAGTCAAATTGTGGAGATAATTATAGATGGGAATCTTACCAACTCAAATTGTATCGATCATATCCTTATCCACTAAATGTTTTTAATTCCCTAGAATACTACTAGTGTCTATCTTGCACCTCCATATTTTATCTAAATGTAAATTGTTTACTTTTAGATACTCTTTTGGCCATGCGCCATGGCTTCTCATTTGATCATTTACCGGTAGCATTTTTTTTCTCTATATTATTATATTGAATGAATTTTTTTCGCTGTGTGTTTTTTTAAAGTTTTTTTAGTTTTTATGGTTTGTGGCAATTTGACATTGCTTCTGACACCCTAATTCCTAAAATATATTCATGTTAAATTTGTTATTCTTATCTACTTTTGATAATTTTCTCTACCTCTATAATATTTTTTCCATGCTTTTAAATGTTTCATTTTTATCTATTCAAGGATATTTCTAGTTTATGATCTTTTAGTTTATACCAACAAGCTACGCTTGTATCCTACATGTTATGTTTTGTTTATGATCTTGTATGTATCATGCTCTTACTGGTCTAAGATATTGTACGCTACGTTGTCTACGTGTTGTATTGTATCGTATGCTCTATTATATATTTTCTTTTAAGGTACTTGTATGCTGTACGATTTATCTAGTCTTTGATATTTATATTCTCTAATATTTGTATCCTCTATGATCAGTTTTCTGGAGGAACTTGAATGCTCATTGATCATTTTGGAGTATGTACTTTTATACACTACATTATGTTTTCTCATGTGTCATTTTTTCTCTATGCATTGATTACACACTACTTACATTATTTGTTCTAGATCACATTTTTGTAGTTCTTTATGCTTTTATTAAAAATAAATAAAGGTTATTATTATATTTGAAAAGTACATTTCATTTATTAATAGTGTAATAAATGGATGTAGATTGTTCTCTATTAATAAATGTGGATAAGTGTGCATGGATGACTAAATTATCCACATATAAATATTAATCACATAAAATAATATATTGTTAACTATATACAACAAGAGCAACAATCTTTTGCTAAATGACGCCATAGTGGCAGCAAAGGTCAACTGATCAATGCTTCATGATGATGCTATGCATGCATTCTTGTCCCTGTCAATGGTGCAGAAGAGCTCAAACAGATTTTCGTTGTTGTTACAGACCTCCTCATTATCAAATGCATCAGGGGATATGATGCTAGCAGCGCCATGCATTTAGTGAGGCCATTGTTGTTGACGTCCATGTTATTTGTGACGCGTATTATTTTTAAGAAAAAACTCATAATTGACTAAAGGCTTCTAGGTTGTGACCATGAATGTTGGCTTATCGAATCTCCACGCAAGAACTAAAAAATAGGAATCCAAGCCATATAGTCTTAAAGTATCGTAATCATAGCCATCCATTGCAACTACAGATAAAATAAATCGGCCCCGGAATTTTCATGCATCCAAAATCGCATGTTATATATACATTGTCTATATTCATAACGTGTATCACAAAGAAAGATTCACATATCAGTCAGTAAACAATTGACATCTAAAATAATTAGTTGTATGATGTATGTTGTTTTTGCACACCACATTTTGTGAAAGAAAACAAAATTTGGATCAAAATATTGGAAATAGTGTTAAAAAGGACTGAAAATACTCTCGTGCAATTATGAAAAGAAAGTGTGCTTGTTGAAAATGTTTGTAAAATATTGCTGGTCGAATCAATGTTTGTACGTTTTAGGGATGGCTTGTTTCTTTGACATGAATACTCAATTCTCAATGGAGAGCCTCTCAATGATATTCAAAATATTGCCACCCAAAAAAAAGTTATGAAATATTTTTTGGAGAATTTTGTTGAGAATAGTTGAATGACTGTCAAATTTCCTATTCCTTCTTTGTCTTGTGACGGTTAATCTTGCGAATGACCGTGTATGTAATGTTTTCAAATAAGTATTCGAATACATGAATAAAGTGAATTGTGACTTCTTGACGCTAAATTCTGTTAGTTTCATGTTAATGTCAAATATTTGTCACAAGTCTGTCCATTCGTTCACAAAACTATTAGTTCTACGAAAATTTGAATGCAAATAGGTATTCAACGAAGGCAATGTCTCCAACCAGAAAATTACATTCTACATCATTAATATTAGCACGGTCAAAGAAATAGCAGCTTGCCTGTCATTCTCTTGCAATGTTTTTGCAATATGGCATGGTGGCATTTTGCAGCATTAATTTAGCTAGTCTCTTCAAACTCAAGTACAACAGTCGAGGCGTTAACTCGACCAACTTTATTTTATTTGAATTGATTTTCTTTTCATGATATTGACATCAAAAAGTGAGCAGTATACCTATTATAAGATCCTCGGGAAAATGCAACGCAACACTAACAGTAATCGCTCTGTCATTGAAATTGAAAGCTAACATGCCCTTGAGCTTGGATACATGATTACTAATCTCAACAGGGTGTTTGGCGACATGCAATCAATTGAGATGATCACATCGAAAACAACTCGCTTCACCAATTTCCCTTCATACCTGCAAATTCCGAAATTTGTAATGGTAATTAAATGGCGCAGAAATAGTTAAATGAAAATCTTTTCAGCGTATACAAGAAATGAAAAATATCAGTACCCTGAAGCGAGCTGCAAAGACCATCCAGACAAGGAGGAAACTTGATGAAGAGCATCCTCCATTCATCGACGACGTGTGTTTGATATCTTCCATTACTGTAATGCCTCTCGAATGCCTCTGCATATCTGTCGTTGTGTTTCTGGGGGTGTCGAACATCTGAGGGTTCCACGTCATAGAAGAGAGGGATAATTAATTGTGTGGATCTGCACTTCCACATTTGTCCCACTTCTTTTAAACACCAAACAGAGTCTGCGTAAGTTCTTGAGAAAATAGGAATGAGAATGTCACTAGACTCAATTGCCTTTTCCAAACTCAACCCAATAATCTCACCTTTCTCTAGCCGTTCTGTGTCGAGGAAAACATGAATTCCAGCTGTGGTAAGAGCTTCGATCAGATGACCTACGAGAGATTTTATGACTTTTGGTCCTCAAAAACTCAGAAAAATGTGATACTTGTAAGCCGAGAAGTGCACATTCAATGGAGATGGCCTGAAAATGGTAAAATCCATACTTAAAAAAGCTCGTGTAAAAATGAAAATGAAGACAACAGAGCAGGGAAATGCGTGATACAGATACTCAGATGTAAAGCAGATCGGGAGTGAAGAGGGCTTAGAAGAAAAGAGAGATGGGGACTCGGAGGAATGTGGAAGGAAATTCCGTGGCGGCGAATATATGTTTCGAAGAAGTATCCGCATGGGAGAAGAAATTAAGCAGATGAAATGGGTATTTTCCAACTCATTTTACGAGCTCGAACGTGCAGTAGTGGAAGAGTTGTCCGAAGAAGTGGGTGTGTATCCAGTCGGTCCTTTGTTTCCCTCTAAATTTCTGGAGCTCGATGCGAGGAAGATTACGAAGGTCTTACCAGACAAACGAGGTAGAATGCTTACACTGGTTGGTCAAACAGTCTGCAAAATCCGTGATCTACGTATCATTCGGAAAGCAATTCTCAAGACGACGTTGGCATTGGGTATCTGCTCAATACATTCCATTGCAAAAGCAGAGAATGGTCAAGTGGATTCTTTGAAAATTCCAGAGCAGCTGGAACCCAATAAGAAGACGGAGCCTATTAAAAAACCAGAGCAATTGGGACCAAACATGAAGAATCTACCAAGCACGGAGAGTAATAAAAGCGATTCGAGAATATATGATGCAACTGTTATAGGGGAGCCAGTGGCTATTGGAAAAGACAGGCAGCGGGTTTGGAATAAGCTTCTACAAGCTAGGATAATCTATCTCGGAGAAGCAGACCATGTCCCTGATCTTGATGATAAAGTAAATTCTCTCTTGCTTTTTAAACTTATTTTAAGCAGAGTTTGACCACGCATATTAGACCCTAGATGGTCACCTTGATTTTCTGATTCACTGCATCTTAGAAACCCCGCACCTCATAATCAACGGTGTAAACTACAGAATTTTAGATCACAAGCCTAACAAAATAACGGTTTTTAACAATGGAGTTTAGGCTGATCAAACATGCCGCCTTCCAGATGCCCCTGTCAATCTGAGCGCCTCTCCTTCATAACATGTGAGATAACAATTAATAAACAACAAAAACATAGAATCTATTCCTAAACACATTGCGAGACCAATGACTTACCATGTGTGACACTTCACATGTTTGACACTAAGGACACCATAATATACTAAATATCTGCTCACTTCAATGAAGCGTACCAGCACAGAGCGGGTAGAATGAAGCATGGTTGTGGCAGAAGACTTATTCCGATGGTGGATGGACAGCGAGAAATATGATGATAGATGGGGCGAGGTGATCTCTTTGATTGCCAAGTTGTTCCACATCAAACTCTGTTAATAAAATGTAAAGCTTGTTTGATGCCCAACGCTAGAGCACGGTCCGAGTTAGAAAGATACGAATGCATGCAATGAAAAAATGATGTAGGTGCCTAGCAATATTTCCGCAGCTGATGATGGCAATCGAGGCAATAAATCCGAAACATATCCTAGGCATATTTTAATGTGAATCTTTATGATTTTGCATTGAATCGGCGAATCGATTCAAGATCTAATGCACAGATCAGAACCTTCAATCATGAAAGAACAAATATTTTGAAATCCCCTACTTCTTTCAACGCTTCTGCTATGGCTGTCACGAGCAAGTTTATAGTAGTATCAAACGACAACCAATATCCAGATCTTCTCTCACGTAAATCCGAATAATGAATGTAAAGTAGATCTGATAGATTTGATCTTTCGGTAATATATATGCAGATTTGGCAGAAGTACAGTCAACATGACTCGGGCAACGCTTTGGAAAACGAGAACTGACAAACTACTTAGTCCCCACAACCTGTAATAAATATCATGACATCATTTTTTCTCGAAATTGCTGAAGGCCACAATAACATCTTAATGTGTAGGCCAATCAAATTGTAAATAAATGACATTTTGTAATTGTTTTGTTAAGAAATGTGCAAGTTTACTAATATTTATTATGGATTTGAAAAGTGTTTATTAGTTTATGAAAATGATAACAAACCTTGATTGGTTGAAAAGTGTGAATAATAATAACTGGTTATGGAATTGTGAAACCTATAGTTACACTGCCATGGGCAGTACTAATAACATGCATGAAAGTTATACACTATCTATAAAGAATTTAAATTCATGAATATTTCTGAAAATTAATAAAGTTTTCACGTTTCACTCTTGATCCTTATTTTCCAATCAAAAAATTACACAATCACTATAAAATTATGATGATCCTTCTTTTGACACGTAACACTTACAAATTCAAAATACCTCAAATATAGATTTATCTCTAAGTCTTCTCTCTGGATTATCTTAGAAAATTTTATAGATGTATATCCTTCACATGTAATGAAATCATAGACATCTTAGAATTTTAAAACCTTTGCATGTTTTTGTTATAAATGAGACCCTTCATAAATTTTCTTCATGACAAAACCCAAAAAATAAATCGCATGGAAACCTAATGGAAATGTAAACATTTAAAAGTTAACCAACACTTCGAATCGTATTGTGATGTTTCTATAACACATGACCAGAAATAATTGCACGTTTGTAAAATTGGTAGATATAAGTGACTATTAAGGCATGAACATCCAGTCTTTGAAAGCATAATGGAAAGTGGACTTTTGTTTGCAAAATGCCTCAAAGAGATGCGGTTTCATGGAATGCCATATTTTTAGGATATGCACAAAATAGCTCTAATAATGATGCTCTCAAAATATTTGAGCTAATAAAGCAATCTCAATGTACATGTCATCACCAATCTGGCACTATGATAATTCTTCACCGGGAACTCCTCGTGCTATGATTATTTACTAATGCATAGCCTTTAGTTTGGTGGATGTAATTTGGAAACAAAACAACAACATAACACAAGAATACCATCGACTATGATAAGATGAAATGATGACAAATCTGAAATATCAAAGTAAATTATAATATTAACATGAAATTGTTACAATCTCACCCATGAGGTACTTCAAGTGTTATTGACTTCACTTGCCTTTCACCAAGACTATGGGAGAAACTTTACAATTACACCTCTTAATGGCTTCTTCAACACACCTTTAAACTGATGGCTTCCTTCGCACACTTCCTACAATATTTCTCACTACTTCCTTCTATGCTAAATGAGGGGGGTGGCCTCTCTATTTATAGAACTTCCAGGCTTATCCATCCTATCTCTAAGATAGGATAAGAAATCCACTACGACTAATCATATTACATACCTTAACTCTTATCTCGTACATGTAAGCTTATCTCTTAAGATAAGATAAACCTTATCATTTTACATGGGTTCCACATTTTTAGACTTTTACAAATAAAATACACAAAATATTTATGACCTCACTCCTTGTCCTTATTACCAATATAATATTTATAATTCCTAATCATGTAGACCCTACTTCTCTAATTACCCAAACTTTGACATTTTAACATTACTACGGACCACTTATGACAAATATTTACTTTTTACAACATTCCTATTGTACTTTTTGACTGTTACCATACTCCACATTATGGCAACACTCCATCTTTGACGATAACCGTTATCTTCTATCGAACACTACTACTAATTATACTTAACAACATCCTATTCTAATACATACATTAATGAAATAGAAATTATAGAGGAAAATTTTAGTGTCGACATACCCTAACCATTTAAGCTTCGGTTATATGTGCTTGCATCTTTTGTCTCACTTATGTTTCTTGGAGAGATAATATGTTAAAGCACTAAGTGGTTCTTTTAATTTACTTTGACGTCAACACTTCACATTCACTACATTCTCAAGAGTGAGTGTTAGCAAACTTACATTTTTCACTTGAATTTGTATTTGATTATTTGAACACAACTAACTATTATTTAACATCCCTTCCAAAGGACTCTAATATTTTTTTGACTTTAATTGAAAATCAGAATTGTCAATCACACCCCTTATCAACATCAACTAAAAAAATATACCTATCCCTCTAAATCAAATAACATATTTTGTTTGGCATTCACATTTCATTGTACACATGTGATTGCTA
The DNA here is from genome assembly GCA_018340775.1 of Taxus wallichiana var. yunnanensis. NCBI lineage: Eukaryota > Viridiplantae > Streptophyta > Pinopsida > Cupressales > Taxaceae > Taxus > Taxus wallichiana. The sequence continues at coordinate 715,359,919 of CM031243.1, forward strand.
CTATAAAGACTCACATATGTGTTTCATTATCTAGGATGTTTTGAATGGTGAAAAAGTGGCATTGTTAAGTACATCAAGCCATTGAAATTTTTAATATTCTTTATATTTTTTTTGGAGATATGTTGTGTTCTGTGTTTCTAACATGTATCTATAATTGTATAACCCTTCTTCTCAATATTTTTATATCAATTTATTTTCTACAATAACGATAAATTAAGTGGTTTGGATGAATGTGGCAAAAAAATGGCATGAAAGTCTTTTCCACATCCTCATGCAAAATCTAATATCTTTCTAGTGTGTACTAATTTTTTTGGAAGAACCTATCTACCACTTACATTCATGATGGAATAAGGTAAAATTGAACCAATGACCTACTAGTTGTTAACAATGTCACCTACCACTGCACCATAATTATTTCTAGCAAGCCATATTGAAAATTTGACTTTATTGTTGACTGGAAACGTGCGTGACACTTACCCTATGTCATATTTTTCCATGTTTAATGCTTAAAACAACCCACATTTTTAGCATTTTTGTAGGTGGTTGAGTGTTCATCGATGAAACTTTAATTAGAACACATCGGTATTTTAGTATCCTCACTCACACACAAATAATTTGTACTATTTATTCACATTACATAACACTTCCATATTTATAATAATTGTTTTCTAAATCAAAGGTTGATATTTTGGAAGGGGAACATACCTTGAAGAAAAATAAGGCTCAAAATCTAGATAAATCAATACAACCATAGTGGTTTTTTGACACATGGGGGCCACACCCTGCAAAAGGAAAAATCAAGAAAATATAATGAAGAACAAAGATAGAGGATAATCTATATCGGTGAGAATCCAAAAAGCAACAAAGAACAGCAACTTAAAACTTGTTAGACAAAAGAACAACAATGCAACTATTGTCCGACAATAGAAAGGGGAGGAGAGGAACATCTAGGCATAAAAATAAGACAATGTCTTTACGTGGTGGGAGTGGTTTTTTTGTGAAAAAATTTCTTCTTCATATGAAACATTTTCCACTCATCAAAAAAAGCTTCATACAAAGGAATAAAACTTCAAGATCTATGATCCGATTTGATATGTGTTGTTTGAACAATGAGAATGAGGAGGAACATTCTCCTTTCTCGCTACATGCACTATTTGTTTAGTGTTTCCGGTTCTTTAAGTTTCAACAAAGGCAACCCCATTCTTACATGATCCGTGATCTCTCCGAAAGGTGTTTTTTGGGACCGATTCAACCATGTCTTCCTCTCAATGTTTGAATTAAGGATATCCTTTTATTCAAATACCATCTTGTTCAAGGAGGGTGTTTCTCCACCAATTAGCATTTTCTTTTTTACATTTTAATAACTGTAATCAGGATCACAATGTCCCAAATGAAAAACATCTCCTACATTTGAAAGGTAAACCCTCATAGACTAGACACCGAGTCTAAGTTCGATTTTCCACTTTAAGCTCAATGTGGGTTGGAAGATTCTTTGATGTATCAAGCACAACTATGATTCTTGCATAGGTTGTATGTCTAAAATCATAGGTTTAGGAGTCAATTTGAATGATGTTTCGCAAGGAATTTCCTATGAAAATCAAACAACTATGATCCAAAAATTGCAAGGGTAAGTGGGGTAATCTTACCCACATTGGTTTGTGGGAAAAATACTAAGTAAGTAGGTTAAATGATGGGAACCATGTGTTTTAGATAAGGTAGCTCTATTGTTAGACCAAAATTTGTTTAAAATGATGTCCTTATCAGCTATAAAGGAAAAAAAATAAATTTCCCTTAGCATAGGGGTAGAGGTCTGAATTTCTGCCGGAAGCGGGATCAATGCTTGGAAATTGAATCATAGAGGATAGGGATGCTAGGACATAGACAAGAGATTCTATAGATCAAGTCATGATATTGGTAGAATGGTCCTCTTTTTCGAGGACTTCATCATAAAGGTTACACTTGGGTTTCTCTCAATAGACCTCATGGTTTTGATCTCCATATTCTTTTAAAATCTCGATCAATGACCAATGGACCAAAAATTCAGTTGTAATATGAGTTTCCTAGCTATGAATATGGGGATAACTCTAATATGTGCAACCTCATAAGAGATTTCAGGTATTTCTCTACCTATGAATGGGTTTTAGCATCCCTAACATAGATATCAAGCTTTGTCGTGCCTCTTAATGGGTTCTTGGCAACATTTGTGTGTTAGTATTAGATCCGACCTTGTGCCACTATTCCTTATAAAAAGGGTTCCATTTCCACCTACATATAGCTGAGAAAATGAATCCCACACCATCTTTAAGATCTTAAGTTTTGTACAACCAGCATCCATGAAGATCTCGGAAACAAATCCTTAGGGTGTATCACAAGTATAAAGATAGGGCCGTGGTTTCAAGAGAGGGCCGCCTCCACCCTATGATTTCACAAAGACCCTATGTGTGCAAAAAGTCATGGCCTCTTCCTCCAAATTTATAAGGGTTCGCAAAGCGGTGGAGTTAGGATTCACATGAGCTATCATGGAACAACCCATCATTCATAGGAGCTATCTTTATAATAATACAATAACTATGATTTTAAGTATATAAAATATATGGACCTAATATAAACCAAAGTAATTTTGTATATTTTTTCTAATACCCTTGAATTAAAAATAAAACATAATATTGAAGGATTGAAGAAAAACATTGATCATATATCGATAATTGTGAGAGTACATGTAATTTTTTTATAGATAAGGTAAAAAGAGTGATTTTGAAGGCATTAAGAACCTTGTAAAAAAAAAAAAGATAGGCATCAACACATAACAAGAAATAAAGTCAAGCATGGTCACCAAAGGAAAACAAAGAGACCAGCCAAAAACACAAGTTAAGAAGGATCAAAATAGGGAAATGGATATTCTAAAAATCTGCTCAAACATGGTTGACCTTCCTCGAGAAATACTGTAAACCTCTATCGAACAAACCTAGCTAGACACAAAGGGTGGCTTACCCACAAGGATCTCTAATATGGGATCGTAATCTCATTTTCATGGGTACACTAGAATTATTCCATTTATTTTTTCTATTAACAACTATCTAACCTCCAAAACTATTAGGATCCATGTTTTCATTCAAATGGATTTCAAAGATCTCTTTTCTCCCAATAATTAACTCCTCCCTAAATATTTTTAGTACCACCAAATTGTGTTCTTGAAGGAGGTTCAATAACTATGTAGTTTGAAAAATAACCAACCCCAAAAATCCACCACAGTGTGGGAAACATGACTCTCAACCAAGACTAAATCTCCCTTTATAATTTTATGAGACCTCCCGATTCAAAATGCATCATCCTCTTAAACATTTTATAATGCCTAAAAATTGGTACACCGGAAACTATTCTAAAACTTCACCAACCACTTAGGAAAATTTACAAATTGTTTTTAATTATTACAATGGTAATGGTATTAGTTACGTTTAATTATTTCTTCTCTATTAATTTCTATACTCCCTTAAGGAAGCAAAATCAATTTAATAATTGAATAATCTTATTCTGTTTTGAAAATTTGTTTCATTTAAAATATCCCCTAAGTTAAATTTACCCATATTTAGTGAGATAATTAATACTTATGGTGCACCCTAAATTTATTTATTTAATTTACCCCTTTACATTTGTTCCTTTTAACCCTTAAATTAATTTATTTTCATAAGCCCCATGTTCAACATTAGTTTATTTAGTCGATAAATAATAATGCCATATTTGTATTTAATTACTCATGTTCCATATTATTTATTTATCCATAATAAAATAAGAGTCACACATCTCTTACCTACTAGCAACCATGTATAAAACTAACATAGGTGCCCCATTAATTTTTAAAACAATTATTCCCATCAAAATGCCTACAACTTAAAAAGTGTAGGGTCTAATCTCCACCCTTGTATTAGATCAATAGGATCCCTTATATCTAGGTTTGGCTAAAAATCCCTAAATATCCTTATGTTTTCCTTTTTATTCTTTTGTTTCCCTAATTTCACTCATTTGCACATTTTGGTTTTGTAGGATTGAGGGGAAGGACGCAATGGTGCATTTGGAGGCTATGGAGAGAATTTATTTATTTATATTCAAGATTCAAAATGAGGATATTTTCTACCCATATATCCTTTTAGATTTTTTATTTGTATACCATATCTATGGTTTGAAATGTATGATCTATTTATTTATTTAATAGTTTTAACCAATTTTTTATTTTGGGTATAATATACATATTTAAAATCTACTTGTACACACACACACACACACACACACACACACACACACACACACACACACACACACACACACACACACACACACACACACACACGTTCACACACACACAAAATCTTATTTAATTATGTGCGCACATGATCTAAATATTTGGGGTTGGATGTGCATGGTATTAAGTTGGGGTTTAGGCCCATAAAGGGTTGCGGTGTGGATGTTTGATTAAATTTGGTGGGTGTCGGCCTGTCTCCTCTCCCAACATATGTTAATATGTTTGGGGAGTGGGGAAAATAAGGAAGCACCCCCCCCGCTCCACTCCTCCCTTCCCTCCCTTTTCATTATTTAAAAAAATAACCAACAATTTTTTTACTATAAAGTTTGTTTTAAATTTTTGTTTTTATAAAAAAAAGGCAAAAAGTTACTTTTTCTTTATTATTTAAGTTTTTTTATTTTATATTATAACTATTTTATATATAAAATTAATTACATAACTATTTTATTAAATATATAAATTTAAAACTCATATAATATATGTATTTATATATATTTCTTTTTCTTTTTGCATTAATTTCCCACAATATATTTAGGCAGCCATATACTTGTATAATTCATACGTATAAACATGTATATACATATATTTTATTATATATGTATATATATATATATATATATATATATATATATATACATATTGTAAAGTTAATTATTCATTTCATTTTAAACCAATACAAAAATAGAGAGAGAGGACATCTCTTCATTTGAAATAGAAATTTATTTACATACATCCTTTTTTAATCATTGTTAAGTGTTATATTTAGAATAATAAAATTATACCACTTTTTAAAAGAGGAAATAATATAAACATCAACCAAATCATTTCAAAAGGAAGAAACAACACATTTTCTCATTTTATTTCTTGTTCAATAATACAATTTTCTGTTTTATATTAAATAAAACTTTGAAACTCAATGGTGCATTCAACACAATGCAATATGAGAACATTACAAATCAAAATGGATTACAACTTGTAATTTATTGTTTTAACCAATTTACAAAATAAAATGATACAAATTAGATTTGGGATATCCAATTTACAAGAGCTCTATTATTACAATATAATTTCAAGTCAATCCACACAATGAGGAAACAACACTAAAAGGTTTACAACACTTCATTTTTTTGGTGTCATAAAAATATAACTCCACGCAAGACATAACATTGAACTCATTCATTTTCCTCATCTTCAATTCACAACATCAAGGAAGCGGGGTAGCAACACTCACATCCCAACCTTATTCCAATGAGAAGGAGAAGCCATCCTTCTCATTAGCCCCTAAAGCCCCATAAATGGACACATAGAAATGTTTGCAACCAATGACTATTTTACAAAGTTTTACATTAATACACTCGTGCCAAAAATAATGCAACACATACAAGCACAATAACACTAATATAAACAATATGCAATTTTCCAACACAAAGGCTTAAAATCTAAGCCAAGGGAGAAGAGAAATATGGGAACCACCTCCTTTTACCTGCCACGTTAAATAGGGGTTCCAAAAAATAGCCTCCATGTACATATCACAAGCCACTCAAAATATCCTTATCTCTCCCCATTTCAAAATATACAAAATGTAGCAATATTTTTTTTCTTTCCCCATAGGTGGAACACACAAATCACATTCCCCCAACAATGCATGGCTTACAACTCAATTTTACCTCCCTAATGGCACCATTTTCCATCTCCCACACCATTCTTAAGGTCAAAATCTACACAATCCCATGCAAGAACACATACATCCATTCGCTTTATCACATAACACAAAAATAAGAAATTAAAATGCAAGGTGTATACCCTACCTTTCCATTGCCATGCCTTCAATCCTCGAGAAACAATTTCTAAGCCTTTTGAAGTCAAATAAAAATCCAAGGATCCCAAAAAATTAACTCAGTAAAATCCCAAAAATATTGATGTGTGCAACTAAACCAAGTAAACCTCCAAAACTCCTAAATAACTCACATAAATAGAAAGAGAGGAAAGGATGGTGAGGAGGCTCCTGTAGGATGCCACATCACTCTTCCTCCAATCCATCTTACCAAGTAAACATAAAGACCAAGAATCATAAATGGGTGGGTGAGTGTATGACAAGTTCCACTTACACACACAAACATCCACTCCATACTTCCAAAGGCCATAATAAAGAAGGTAAATAAAAAGGTGACATTAATTGTCCCTTTTTCATTCAAAAAAAAATCATGAGGAAACTTACTTTTTGCCCTTACTTCAGAGGTATGGGACAATTCTAACTTGTCCCACAAGCCTCCAAAAGTGGCTCCAAAGACAAAATTTGATATTTGAAAAGTGAGGTTAAGTACACAACTCCAAAATCAATAAAATCCATCTCAAATCCATAATATAAAAAGTACTATCTACCGTAATTGATTTCCACATAGTTGCATCCCAACTTCATCTAATCACATGATTAATTAACTAACAAGTACATTAATTAAGCAATAATAAAGTGAGCATACATTACAATAAATAAATCACATGCACAACTAAATCAATAAAATGAAAGAGGGGAAAGAAACACCTAACCCATTGTCACATTTAAGGTCACCCTTCATGGTAACCTCCTAAAAAAACTCAATCAATAACACAACAATAATCACGAACACAAATTTACCATGGTGACCTTGTTGCAACATCCAATATTCCTTCATTGTTAGTCTCCTAACCCCTTTTTGTTATCGTGATATAATTTCTTGTAGCTAATAAAACAATACCCCTTCGCCCTAAAGGCATCATCAAATATATCAAGAGATAAACACACATATATATATCATCCAACAACATCATACACGAAGCTATGTCATCATCATCAAAATTAGGAATTTCTATCAATTATTTGCAATTACTAAACATCTCAATTTTGATAAGTCATAACATCAATAAGATCATAAGGCTAGTCCTAACATCTCAATGTAAACATCATTGTGAAGGATCTAAAAATCAGTATATAATAGAGTTATATCTCGATCATCATAATATAATGAAATTTCTATCCAAATTATGAGTCACAACATATCAATAATTAATATGTTCATACGGCTATCAACATGCTAAACAAAATTTAATAATAATGTCTATGTCTCTAAAAAACAATAATAAAAATCAAATTAAAATAAGTTTCGAAGAGGATTTGGTATTACATTCCCCTCCCATTCAACTCGACTTCCTCTTGGAAGTCACTGAAAGAGGTTAGGGAAACAATACATACGAATAGAAGTCACGCCTTTCGTAGGGTTTCTTTACTTTGAAGCAGAAGTATGTGTCCTTGGTCCTAGTTCTAGTCAAAAACTATTGTAAAAAGAGAAGGGATACTATTAGGCATAGATAATAGCCTTCCTAAACAAGATTGTTAGCATTCAATCCTACAGAGTAATCTCTACGAGGTTAACCATGTTACAACACTGAACATTTAAATAGGAAATTTATGATGGAATCCCAATGAATGACTAATAATATCCATGAAGAATAGGAATGGTTATGTACATAAGGTGTCCATGTTCACACACATGGGTGTAACATATAATAAAGGAAAGTGTAAGACTTATACTATGGTTGAAATACCTTCACATTCATTATTTTACAAATACCAATCATGAACTTCAACATTTCATGAGGAACTCCACTTTCCTATGTGGCAAAAAATTCAATGTAAAAAAATGAAGCTTAACAAAAAGGAAAACACTTAATTTTAACAAAATTGTTTACAAGGATGCACATAATTCATTGGAAGTACTTTATATAATTCGGAAGGGCTCACTTAAATTTTCATGGTAACACTAAGCATAATCTTGGCCACAAGGTTTTCATAACTTGAATTTGTACCCAAATATTGTAACACACAACCACTAATCCTAATTTAGAATACCCAATCAATTAGATAACATTTCCATTTTTTGGTGATAGGAAATATTTTCCCATACTATCATATTGACACAAGAGATACCATTCACTCTATATAACAAATAAAAATTTGTTAATTCTAGGCCCTCCTAGCTCAAATAATTCAAAAATGAACACAAGCTTATTATTATAACACATAGGAATAGTCAAGCGAGATAGGAGAAAATAGGAAACAAGAGAGGTCTAAGAAAAATTTAGTAGAGCATCACACAAAACATTCCTATTGAAACTTATGAAAATAACCTGCCCCTTTCTCCTCCCCAAAGGTCAAGGGGGAACAACATCATGTTTCTTCAAAAGGAAGGAAGGTTCTAAGATTCCTCCATATCCTTAACATATGTTTCCTAACTTCCTAAACTTCCAATAAGCGTAGGTCACCAATGGCCTATTCCAACACAAGAGGGTGTCTCTCTTAAAATTAAAGATATGGACTCACACCTAAACTATCATAATCATACACCTATCAAGATAAGAGGCAAAAGGGAACGATGGCCTAAAATGTTCCAACAAGGGGAAGTTACACATATTTATGTGTATGGAAAATAAAAAATGACTAGAGTACATCACTATCAACAAAGCACTCCTTTATTTAGGATAGGCAAACTGATTAAAAGATTAAAATAGTTTCCTGATTAGCAAGATGGACATAGGGCCCACCAATATGAACATAGAAATTATTCCATTCTAGCAAGTTGATACTATCCTTATATATACTTCTAAAATTTTCATACTAACCAAGTGAGAGGTATAACACAATCTAGCATGTAACTTGTGTTATCAACATTAGAAATATGTTTTCTTGTTTGATATAACAAGGAAGGTATACTTATTTTTTATCATGGTTTTGACTCGGAGTTCATTATGAAATTTGTACAATTTTTTTAATACTAGTTTAGCATTGAAATGACTTATTCTTTCATGATTTATAATTTTGGTATTATATCACATACTAATTACCTTAAAATATCATGATAATTTTACAATAATAACATAATATATGCTATATTAAGGCTATATATATATATATTCGATACATTTTTTTATAATATTTCAATATTATTTTCAACACCCAAAATCTTAGGGTGCAATTGAGATTAGATACTCACACAGTAGCTAAAGGGAAATTTTTAATTAGTTTTATCATTTAGGTTTTATCCTTTATAAATTTTGGGGCATGCAATAGAAATTTATACAATTGAGGTTGTTTTTTTATACATTCTACTCATGTTCAATCTAATAAAATTACCCGTTTCATAATCTGAATGATGATATACAAGTTATAATTACGTTTTCCAAGCATATTTCTTATAAGTTTTCTAATTAATGGGTTTTTTTGTATTACTATATCCCATATCTTATGTCATTAATGGTCATCACCAATGTTGGTAGATTATCTTTCCATTCTATATAGGTAGAAAAGTTATTCATTCTACTTCTATGGGAAGTATAAGAGGTTTCTTTGTTATTTTTTACATAGTTTTTTTTATTCTATTAAGCTACTAGGTTAGATTAAGGACCGTCTTCGTAATGTCCAAATTTATTTATTAAGTTTTGAAAGTCCTACCCTCCCAATTAGAGTTTTATTATGTTAAATTTTATCACATTACCAATCAAATTTTAATGAGTAGGAAGAGCCAATTTTATGACATTATTAAGTTCATAGAAACAATTTTTCACTAACCAAAATGGAACAAAACAAGTTTAAAATAGTTTTCCCAAAGTGACATGCATCACCGATGAAAGTAAAATTTCAAAATTTTGAGATTTATGAGTTTTTTGTTTTCCTGCCTGAAAGTGAAAGTGCCTAAGTCGTGAAAATTGAGAAAATCTATGTTTCGGGTCATTTTGTATGTATTTCGGGCCTGTCGGACATTTTTGTCCCGCCTGTCCCAAGTACGAAAGTGCATTCTGTTCCCCGATCGGCCGAAATCCCCGAAGTTGTTCCATTTTCGGGCCCATCGGAACTTTTTGTCCCAAGTGTCCCAAAACTTATTGTGCAAGTTGTTTCAATTTCGGCCGAATCACCCGAACGCGCAGATTTCGTGACTTTCTTGTTCCAAATGTCCCAAATCAAAAAGTGTGAGTTGTTCCATTTTCACCCGAACCGGCCGAGTCGCGTACTCCGGAACTTTTTGTCTCAAATGTCCCAAGTTCAAACGGGCCTTTTGTTCCATTTTCGGCCGATTCGCCCGAACCGCGCTTTCATGTCCCAAATGTCCCAAAGTTAATCGGCAAATCTGCTCCATTTTCGGCCGATTCGCCCAACCGCGCCCTTCGCGCAATTTTGTCCCAATCGTCCCGAGTTCCAAATTGCTCTCTGCCCCGATCGCCAAACTCCCGAGTCGCGCACTCGTGAGCTCTTTGTCCCAAATCAAAAAAATGCAAACTGCTCCATTTCGCCGAAACACCCGAACCACGCCCTTCGCGCTGGCCCCAAATGTCCCAAAATGCATTTGTGCGTCTTCTCCTGTTTCACCCGAATCGCCGAACCGCGTGTTTCGCGCATTCGCGTCTCACATGTCCCAAGTGAACCTAATGCAATTCATACTTAGTTTTTCCCGCTCGACCCGAATATGCTAAAATATGAATTTAAGTTGCGGCTCTGATGCTATCAATCCGAAGATCAAATTTCAAGGACAAAAGTAGCTGGCATAAGGACGAAGCTCTCAAGACGCCGGTTACATCAGTTTTCAAAGATATTCATTGTCATCCTCAAGATGAAAATTTGGTGTGTCCCTCGTGGCAAGGACATAGCTGATACGTGGAAGAAAATTCAAGCAGCGGTTTCAAGACGGTGGGTCCCTCTCGCTGATCGGCCCACCTGTCTCTTCTTCTTCATTTTTTCTTCTTCCTATTCCTTTCGTATTCCTTGTAATTAGTTAAGGTATTGCGATTCGGTGGTCCTTGACTATCCGTTAGTTAAAAGAAACGGTTATGAAGAGTAACCGAATTGTAAGCTATATAATGGCCTTCTTTGCGCCATTTTGAAAGGAGGAAGAACTTGGCATATTTTCTGAAAGTGTAAATAGATCATAGAGAAATCAATACAAAAGGGCTTTCCATTCATTGTCTATCCAATCTCTCGTTATCTCTCGTGTTTTCTTTTAATTTCGTGAAGATCATTTGTTTCTAGTTCGTTAGTCTCACCGATGCATATTTTCAAATATCATGAGTATAGTGATCTCAGTATAACCAAGAAGGAACTTTGTGTCCTTGATTAATGAATCAAGAAGGTTATTTACGTAACTTTGTGTCCGGTAATCTCATCTTGTACAAACGATCTTGTTTTAAATTCACCGCAACTTCAGTATACATAAAGGATTATTCTCGCTATCTATAATCCCGCATGTTGCTCTTCTCGCTCACCCTCGTATTCCCTTTCCTCACCCTTTTCAGAATCGATGATCCTGTGGAAAACACTTTCGTAATATCCAAGTTCAACTATAAAATCATGTTTTGTATATTTGTAAATAAGTTCGTTTTCAATAAGGGAACCTCTCCCATTAAAGAGGAGGGACTTCTTGTCCCCGATCGACCGTTGCTCTTCTTAAAAGTCCTATTTGACGACCAACAGCTTTTGGCGACTCTACTGGGAAAATCACATTCCAGCTTCAGTAATTTTTGATCATCTTTTGATCTCGTGACTCCGCTTTACTCGAGGGAGAAGGACCCTGGTATCAAGACTCTCGCCAACTTTTGGAGCAAAGCAGGTTTTCCTTTCCTTCAACAAGAAATAGAAGGACTCGTTCGACAAGCACACCACCTGTTCAAGAAAGAAGTCCTGCGGGTGGTATTCCTTCAAAGCCTGCTAGTCCCAATCTACGAGCTTTGATCCTCGCTGGTGTTAAAGTTCCTCTCCAAGCCGTTTTTCCAAGAATGGCGGCGCCATTACCATGGGGTCATCGTGTCGGGCCCCTGGCCCTTACTCAGCCTTTGCATGAGTTACCTAGAGGTAACCGGAAGAACTTCCCCAAATTCAAAGGCGATGGCAAAGTGCATCCTGATGAACACATCGCAGCTTTCATTGTTGCCTGTGGAGTTTTGGGAGTTGAACATGAAGACGTCTCCGTAAGGCTGTTCGTGGAGACATTACAGGATAATGCTGCTGATTGGTTCTATCACCTTCCTGCCGGTGCTATAACCGACTGGGACACCATGAGAACCTGGGCCGAGAATCGCTTCAAGCCGGGCAGTAAGATGTGCATGCTTTGCTTGCCCAAATTTCTCAGATAAAGAAAGATTCGCAAGAACCCATGAGAGAGTTTGTGGCTCGATTCAACAGGTTGATAAATAAAATTCCAACAAACACTCGACCTGTTGATCGGATTCAAAAATGTTTCTTTTTCAATGCCCAATCACCTAAAGTTAGTTATGCACTAAGAAGGGCTAATCTCTAACGTTAGCTCGATCAAGAACTCGGCCGTTAGTGTCGAGGATGACTTGATCATGTCGGGAAGTTGAGAAGAGACACTTCCAAATCTAAGTCTCCGCCGCTTCTTCCTCTTCCACCCTCGGACCTAACACTCGATCCATTAGTTCGTAAGCTTCATGAATGATCTTCTTGCTATAAAGAAACAACTGGCTCAGCACGCTCCTTATGCAGACGTTCCGAGGAGAAATTTCCAGCCCAGGAATCGTTTGCCTACTTCTCAAACAAGATTAGCACTTGAAGGACCTCCTGTTAGAGTCCCTGTCAATGCGACCTGCGAGGTGGAAGAACCAGATGATGATGAAGATAACGAAGCTTGCGAAGAGTTTGCGAGAGAATTTGATGATGAGGCAGAGGAACTTGAGGGATCTCGAGTGAATTTCTTTACCACTGAGGGCATTGATGATTATGATGAAGTGGTAGCAGACATGAACAGCGAATCTTTTGCTGTCATGACTCGAGAATAGACAAAGCAGAGGGAGAAGGTGACCCAGCCACCTAAGAAATCCAAGGAGCAGCCGGCAACTATCCCTGTAATTGCAAGAAGAGGATCTCCTATCCCTACTTCGCTCTACACACATAAGGTGAGTCCTATCAATCCAGTTACCAAAGTTGCTTCTTCTTTTTCTCCTAAAGTCGATAAGCCTAGAATTCCAAATGATGATGGCCCGTCCACTTCTGGATCCTTTGATATTGTTGATCACCTGAAAAAGACCAAGGTACAAATCTCGTGTAAGCCGAGTACTATCAAACCCATCCCAAAGCCTTTGCCAAAATGATCCACTTTGTTAATTCCAACTCTAAGACCACTTCTAAAGGCCTTCTACCTACTCCTCCTCTCGCACCACACCCTGGGCCTCAGTAGCCTGCTGTCCACCTCGCCCGGTGACAAAATTAAACCATTTTATGTAACACTTCTCATAGCTGGCCATAGACTCAGAATTGTGTCATAGATTCAGAGCCTCTGACAATGTCATGCCGCCTAAAGTAGCTCATGCTTTAGGCTTAACCTCACTGCACTTATGGATCTTGCTACTCATGGAGAGTAAAGAAGTGCCTCGGTTGGAAGGATTAAAGATGCACAAGTGGCTTTTGCTGCCTTGCCTGAAAAGAAAGTGTTGGCTACCATCCTAGTAGCAGATATCCCTCCTTCATACGGGATGTTGCTAAGTAGGAACTTCTGCAAAGATGTGGGTGGGGAAATCCAGATGGACTGGTCGCATGCACTCGTGCCTGTCAATGGACAAATGAAGAAGTTGTTGCTCGAAAAGCAGTCTGAGTATATTGTGTAAAACGGATGATCCTAGAGCACAAATACTCTATGAGGATATGGGTCATGGCAACTACATGATTATGTCCCCCGACGAAATCCCACCCCCCAAAGTGTCTCCTAGAGATCCTAATGGGGTTTGGATTTTAGAATTTGATGGAAGTTGTTCCTCAGCTGGTTCTGGAGCTGGTGTTCTACTGGTGTCACCGGAAGGTGTCCTTCATCCTTTTTCATTTAAGTTGCAGTTCGAGAACACTAATAACACAAAGCAGAATACGAAGCTCTCATTCTCGGATTGCAGGTGGCCAAAGAACAAGGTATAAAGAATCTTCTGGCTCGTGGTGACGCAGAGTTGATTGTAAAGCAGTCGAAACCTTTTTCAAGTAAAAATGGAAGGTTAAGGCATTACCGAATCAGGTTTGGGATTCTATTGAGTTCCTTGATGCTTTCTCTATCAAGCAAGATTTAGGGAAAAGAACAAAGCAGGCTGATTCGCTGGCCGCCTCGTGGTCACTACCGATTCCTCATCCTGACTTTTCTCAGATAAATTCACCATTGAGATGGTCCATCGGCCTAGTGTACCTGATAATGCCAATAACTGGCAGGTTTTCAATAATGATCAGCATTTGCTTTCCTTCCTGGAACTCAAAGGTAATTTTGAACAACTGTATTTTGAGGGAAGTGACAACCTGCCTCGTGAAAGTGTGTCCTTTGACCAAGCTGTCACCCAAGGAGAAGAAACAGATCAGGAAGGGTGCATTAAGCTCAAAGGAAACAAGATTCCTAAAGGGCTGGTGAGTTTGGAGGAACTATTTGATAAGCATGACAGGTATGTGAAATCTAGAGCTTTTTCTCGGGCCTCAAAGAATCACCGAGTATGATAAGATTGATATTGGGAGTTCTACTGACCCCAAGTTCGTGAACATTGGAAAATGTTGCACAGCAGATGAGAGGAGAAAAGCAATTGATCTTCTAAAAAGGTATAAAGATGTTCTCGCTTACTCTTATGAAGATTTGAAAGCTTTCAAACCAAAAGATATGCAGCACTCTATTCCCCTCAAGCCTGGAATTAAGCCTTTCAAGCAGAAACAGAGACAATACAACCCCAAAGTAGCTGACACCATCTTTCAGGAGATACAGAAGTTGTTGAAAGCTAAAATTATCTTTCCTATTCACCATTCAACATGGATTGCAAATATTGTGCCTGTCAGAAAAAAGAATGGTGAGATCCGATTCGTGTTGATTTCAGAACCCGAATCAAAGCTTCTCTCAAAGATAATTATCCTTTGCCCATGATGGATCAAATATTGCAAAAAGAATGTGCTCAAATGTTATCTATGCTTGATGGATTTTCTCGGATACAATCGTAGAGGTTGACATCAGAGATCAACATAAAACAACTTTCACTACTCCTTGGGGCACCTTTGCTTACAAGAGAATGCCTTTTGGGCTTATTAATGCTGGTGCCACTTTCCAGAGAGCTATGGATCTGGGTTTTGGAAGCTTAAAAGGGAAGTGTATTGTCATCTACCTTGATGACTTGACAGTGTTTTCCAAGACAAGAGCGGATCATTTTGATCACCTAGAGACAGTTCTGCTGAGATGCAGAGAGCATGGGATCTCTCTGAACCCTAAAAAATCTGTCTTTTGTGTCACTGAGGGAAGGTTATTAGGACACATCGTTTCCAAGGATGGTATTAAGATTGATCCTGAACGAGTTCAAGCTATCCAGCAAATTCCTCTCCCAACCAGTAAAAAGGGGGTGCACTCCTTCTTCGGTAAGATCAATTTTTTAAGAAGGTTCATCCCTGATTTTGCAGAGTTAACTTTGAATATTTCTCAAATGATGAAAGGGAAACAAACATTTGGTTGGTCTTCTGAAGGAAAGGAATCCTTTGAAGGTATCAAAAGAGCTATCGCTAAAACTCCAGTTTTAGCCTGTCCTGATTTCAGCAAAGATTTCATCATCTATTGCTATGCTACAGATAATACCTTGGCTGCTGTCTTGACTCAAGAAGACTCTAATGAACATGAGCTACCGATCGCATTCATGAGCTATATTCTGAAAGATCACGAGTTGAAATACACCATGATGGAGAAACATGCTTTTGCAGTGGTCAAAGCTGTTAAACAATTTCGTTTCTATATCCTCAACTCTCACTCCATGGTGCTGGTTCCAGATACAACTGTTAAGTCGATTCTTACACAGCAAGAATTTGGATCCAAGAGAGGGAACTGGGTGGCTAAGGTCCAAGAGTATGACATTGATATCAAACCGACCAAGCTGGTTCGTGGAAAAGGTCTTTGTGAGCTCATTGCTGAAGGAGCCAAACATGAGTTGCTTGAGGAGAAAGTTGACCTTCCTACTGTTCTGTTCCTGAGTTCAGTTGATGAATGGTATGCTGACATCACCCATTTTCTCACCTATGGGGAATGCCCCTCTCATTTAACTGCCAAGGAAAAGAGGACTGTTAAATTGAGGTCAGCGCAATATGTATTATGGGAAAATGCTTTGTTCAAGCGTGGCTTAGATGGGAGATTTTTGAAGTGTGTAGACAAGGAACAGCAGAGAAAGTTGCTCTCAGCTTTTCATGATCATGCATGTGGAGGGCACTTTTCATCAACGGTTACTGCTCACAAGATACTCCGTGGAGGATACTATTGGCCTTCCTTGTTTAGAGATGCATCCAAGTGGGTTGATAAATGTGAGGCTTGTCAGACTTTTGTGGGAAGACCTAAATTGGCTTCTTTGCCTCTCAAGCCGCCTTGTGATTGAGGAACCATTTCAACAAAGTGGGGTTTGGACTTCATTGGTGCACTCAATCCCGCTTCTAGTGCTGGTCACACTCATGTGCTAATCGCCACCGACTACTTCACCAAATGGGTGGAAGCTATTCCAGCTTAAGAGCACTACTTCAAGTGGTTTGTAATTTCATCAAGGAGAATATCTTGGTAAGGTATGGTGTACCTAACAAGATCAGAATGTATAATGCCTCGAATTTCTCTTCACCGAGATAATGGACTTCGCTATGGATATGGCATTTCTTTGGCTCACTCTTCGATTACTACCCTCAAGGAAATGGGCAAGCAGTAATCCACAAACAAAAATGGGTGACTATCATAAGGAAGTTGGTCAATGAGTCTCAACGAAACTGGCACAAGAAGCTCTATGATGCTCTTTGGGCAGATGAATTACACCAAAGAGAGCCATTGGAATGTCTCCTTTTCAAGTGATATATGGAGTGAAGCTCAATCCAAAGATGATGTGGAACTACCGCCTTTGCACCTAATGAAGGCCATTGAGGATACTAGTTTCAGTGATGCTCTGGATAAGAGGATTATGTACCTGCATAAACTGAATGAGGACAGATTGATGGTTGCTGATAGGATATCTGTTCACCAGCAAAAGGTAAAGGCCCTGTTTGACAAGAAAGCTAGGTTCAGAGATTTCCAAGTTGGAGACACTGTGTTGCTATGGGATAAAAGACATGAACCTCGTGGCAGCCATGGAAAGTTTGATTCCCTTTGGCTCGGGCCTTTCAAGATCAGGCACTTTGCTGGTAAGAATTCTTTCTATCTTGATTACATGGATGGTTCTCCCCTCCCACTTCCTTATAGTGGGCAGTACCTCAAGTTGTTCAAGTCCTAGGTGATTAGGGAGTCCTTGATATTCTGCATGCAGTGTTTTTGCTTCTCTCGCTTTTGGTGTGTTTTCCTTTGTTGTTCTGGTGTGTGTTCTCTCTATTGGTGTTCTTTTTGACTCGTGGCCCAATGGATAAGGCACTGGTCTGCTTTCCCCGAGTTTGTCTAAGTTCTTGCCTTGCCTCATTCCTTGAATTTATACCAAGTCATCCCCAGAAGGAGCCAGCTGTTGTCCACTCAAAATTCCCTGCCCTAATGAAAGTAAAATTTCAAAATTTTGAGTTATGAGTGTTTTCCTCTAAAGTGCCTAAGTCGTGAAAATTGAGAAAATCTGTGTTTTGGGTCATTTTGTATGTATTTCGGGCCTGTCGGACATTTTTGTCCCGCCTGTCCCAAGTACGAAAGTGCATTCTGTTCCCCGATCGGCCGAAATCCCCTGAAGTTGTTCCATTTTCGGGCCCGTCGGAACTTTTTGTCCCAAGTGTCCCAAAACTTATTGTGCAAGTTGTTCCAATTTCGGCTAATCACCCGAACCGCGTACTTCGCACTTTCTTGTTCCAAATGTCCCAAATCAAAAAGTGCGAGTTGTTCCATTTTCGCCCGAACTGCCGAGTCGCGTACTCCGAACTTTTTGTCTCAAATGTCCCAAGTTCAAACGGGCCTTTTGTTCCATTTTCGGCCGATTCGCCCGAACCGCGCTTTCATGTCCCAAATGTCCCAAAGTTAATCGGGCAAACTGTTCCATTTTCGGCCGATTCGCCCGAACCGCGTCCTTCGCGCAATTTTGTCCCAACTGTCCCGAGTTCCAAATTGCTCTCTGTTCCCCGATCGGCCGAAACTCCCGAGTCGCGTACCTCAGAGCTCTTTGTCCCAAATCAAAAAAATGCAAACTGTTCCAATTTCGGCCGAAACACCCGAACCGCGTCCTTCGCGCGTTTTCGTCCCAAATGTCCCAAAATGCATTTGTGCGTCTTCTCCCTGTTTCACCCGAATCGGCCGAACCGCGTGTTTCACGCATTCGCGTCTCACATGTCCCAAGTGAACCTAATGCAATTCATACTTAGTTTTTCCCGCTCGACCCGAATATGCTAAAATATGAATTTAAGTTGTGGCTCTGATGCTATCAATCCGAAGATCAAATTTCAAGGACAATGGCGCATGTAAGGACGAAGCTCTCAAGACGCTCGGTTACATCAGGGCAAAGATATTCATTGTCATCCTCAAGATGAAAATTCTGGTGTGTCCTCGTGGCAAGGACATAGCTGATACGTGGAAGAAAATTCAAGCAAAGCGGTTTCAAGACGGTGGGTCCCTCTCGGACTCGGCCCACTGCCTCCTTCTTCATTCTTTTTCTTCTTCCTATTCCTTTCGTATTCCTTTGTAATTAGTTAAGGTATCGATTGGCGGTCCTTGACTATCCGTTAGTTAAAAGAAATGGTTACGAAGAGTAACCGAATTGTAAGCTATATAATGGCCTTCTTTGCGCCATTTTGAAAGGAGGAAGAACTTGGCATATTTTCTGGAAGTGTAAATAGATCAGAGAGAAATCAATACAAAAGGGCTTTCCATTCATTGTCTATCCAATCTCTCGTTATCTCTCGTGTTTTCTTTTAATTTCGTGAAGATCATTTGTTTCTAGTTCGTTAGTCACCGATTGCATATTTTCAAATATCATGAGTATAGTGATCTTGTATAACCAAGAAGGAACTTGTGTCCTTGATTAATGAATCAAGAAGGTTATTTTGCGTAACTTTGTGTCTCGGTAATCTCATCTTGTACAAACGATCTTGTTTTAAATTCACCGCAACTTCGTATACATAAAGGATTATTCGCTATCTATAATCCCGCATGTTGCTCTTCTCGCTCACCCTCGTATTCCCTTTCTCTCACTCTTTTCAGAATCGATGATCCTGTGGAAAACACTTTCGTAATATCCAAGTTCAACTATGATTGATTAAAGTGAGCCTAGTTTAGATTCTAAGTAATCAAATTGTGTGTTGTTTGCTCAGAAAAATAGCAAAGATATCTCTCCAAGTTGGCTACATGGCCAATCTTTAGATCTTCCCTTACTAACTATATTTGGAGTGGATGGATGTAAGATGGAGGAGATCTTAACAATGGAGTATGGCCAAGATCCAAATGTTTTTATCTTAAATCTATAACCAATGATTTCTTATGCCTTTTCAAAGTGCTTGAGATATTTTGTTATGTAAACAAGGTGTGTTTGAAAGGGTGGGGTGACCTATTTATTTACTGAGTTTTCCACTTGGGAGAGTTTGGAATTTTGGTTTATTTGGGTCTAAAGTTTAAAAATCACGTTAGGATTAGGAGCTAAGTAATCATGCTTTAGAATAGTTAAAATCGATTAAAAGTGATTAGAGACTCATTGAGAGTTGGGAGGGTCTTGTTAATCATTTGTGACTGGTAGATAACATAAAAAGCTTGCAAAAAGTGGTTTAGAGAGAAATAGGAAGGTTATGAATAGTAAAAGGAGGAATGTTCAAATGATAAGAGAGATATTAACCCAATTATCTGATTTGAAGAGGAATATGATTGAAAGAGTGTCATGAATGGGCATCGAGAATGGAGTGAATAATAGCTAAATAACAAAGTATTGTCAATTAGTTGAATTGGAGGAAATTCTAAGTGTAATAATATTTTAGGTGTCTATATTTTCCCCTCTTTGGGGTGGCGTAAGTAACGTCACATCAAAGAAAGTATACTAGTATAAACAAGTAATTTGTTTAAGAGGTAGAATAAAAATGAGTAGAATGAAGGATGCCCCCTTGATTGTCGATGGGGTGATGGAAGAACTCGATTGATGATTGAAAAGATGACAAAAAGAGAACAAAAGAAAGAATAGTGTGAAGAAAAGAAAGGGGATATAGAAGAAAAGGAGTATTAGGAAGGGTGAATGAGCTAACATCCATCCATTTCTTTTTAAACAACTTTATTTTTCATCATATTTCTAGTGATCTTCATCGTTAGTCCTTATTAAAAAAATGAATAAAAGTGTAGTATGACATGAAAAGCCATACATGAACAAATGTCCATTGATAAAAATATTAACTCGTGCAACATACAAAATGCAATGTAATACGAGAAAGTAAAATATGCCTAACTACATGAAACATATATAATGCAATGTTATAGGACAAAGTAAACACGCTAACCTAATAGTTAAAAATAATGTAATATTTTTTTATTGAGCTTGAGTTTCGAATTTGAGTAAATTAATGACAAGGGTTAACGGTGGTGCCCCAAGAAAGGATACATGTGAGGGGAATAACAGAGGACACTTGGTTCCAATGAAAAATTAATGTGCACTATGAAACAATAAAAATAAATCATTTTCCCCAGTACAAATGAAGTAGGCAAGATGATAAGGCCAAAATATGGCTCGTTAATGTGCAATAAATGATCTTATTTTACTCTCATTTTTATGAAGTTGGACTACATTTTGTGACTTTTGTTTGGTCTAGTATAAGTTAGGATGTAATTGTCCATATTTTTTGGATTTAGTTCTAATGTCTAAAAATCTGTAATTCTAACAAAGTGTGTGGAAATTCAATTTTTGTAATAAAACAGTCACAATCATCGAGGAAGAACAAAGTATGAAGTGATCAACACCTTTTAGGTGCATTCGCTTTTCAATATGGCTTAGTTACTAAACTTCCAAAATTAGTTCTAGAACTCCATCACATAGATAGGGAGCTCTATTGAATAGTTCAGAACCTTGAGACTTAGTTCCATAACTCCAGCACCTAGTTTTAGGAACTCCGCAAAGCTACAAAAATTTCAGTTTGTTCGAAATAGTTCCCTTTCGCTCTAGAACTTCTCCAAAGCTCTGAATTCAATCGGTATATGTTTATTTTGAAAACATACTATGATAGAGAAATCAATGGGCCTTCCAATCAAGAGAAGATCAACAAATTTTCGATTCTTCATACTCTAGATCCAGAGATAACTTATCAGACAGTTGTACGTCCAACAAAGTTTCTAAATTCCACATCTATTTTGGGCACTATTCAATTCCATTTGAATCACAATAATAACTATGGTTGTAAACGTATCGTTGGATGATGAAATATACATAAATACTTGTAGATATATTTAATATATAGAGAGAGATAGATAGAGAGAGATATATAGATATAGAGGTACAATGAAGTTTTGTAAGATAAGAAAATTTCAAGTAATAAAATAAGCCACTTCATTTTGAGAGAATTGTAATTTGTCAAATCCTAATTCAAGGTGGAGCAAGGGCCCACTCCTGAAGAACCAGGATCCTTTATTTATTGTTATTTATATTTCTAAGAAAATCATGTATATATGTTAATATTGTAAATACTTTTGATTCTTTAGTTGAATTCTGTTATGTACTTGTCACTGCAGGTGTTATAGACTAGAATCTTATTTCCTTGCAAGAATTTTCACAACATTTTCAACCATGTGTTTATTTCCAAGCAAGTGTGTTTACTTTTGTAATGTGTGTTTATTTCCAAGAAAGTGTGTTTACTTCTATAACATGTGTTTATTTCCAACAATTTATTTCATTCTGTAATGTGTGTTTATTTCCAGCAATTTATTCCAGTAATGAGTGTTTATTTCAACAAGTTTCTTGTAGCATAGATATAATAAGGATTTGGCCATGGAATCCTAAGGACACTGCAAAACCCCCAAAAATAAAATAAAAAATACCTACAGTCAATTACTAGATCACTAGGATTCTTCTTGTTGCATATAGCTTCAAACACAACCCTGGTTTGAATATGACATCAACAAAGAGTCGATTAAATGAAGGGAATAAAAAAATCCATAATTTTGGGTGTCGTTTTAGGAGCCACTAGTTAGAATTGTCTAATTATGTGTTAAAAAGAGCAACAATCATACATCTAGTAATTGAAAAATCTTCCCTACGTTATCATAAAAATTATTAGTAGACCAAGAAACTCAAAGGGTAGATTTCTCCCAAAAACATCTCAACAAGAAGTTTCAACATCCTCTAGTTCAAATAATGAAGTTAACTAATAGTTGGAAGCACCATTGTCCCTTGTTATATAAGAAGTAGAAATTCCACCTTTGGAATTCTTGGATCACCAAAGAAGGAAGTGGAACCTTTAGAAGAAGGATTATCTCCCAAGACCCATTTAGAGCAAGTTTTGATTCACAATTGAGTAGTCAACCTCCTACTCCTGAATTCTCACCTTCACCAAAGCAGATCACATACCACATTGATTGGGAGAAAAGTCTAGAAATTACTACAAAAATGACACGAGAAGCTGAAAGAGAACCTGATAGGACTTTTAATTATCCAATTCATTTGGATGATGATGATACACCTATGAAGAATATTTCACCTGCACATTTACCCACATTTATAGGTATGTCATCGAAGATCCTCGACTAATTTCTGTTGGAATTTAAAGTATTGTGTCGAGACTTATGATTACAAAATATATAATCCAAATGTCAAGTTGTTTCCATTTACTCTAAAGGATGCAAAAATGAGGTGGTTTATGGGATTAACATCCAATTCTATTACCACTTGGGAAAAAATGGAAACTTCCTTCCTAGACAAATATCAAGACTACTATAGAGGGAGAAATAGGAAGGAAGAATTTTTCAAAATCAAGCAAGAAGAGGATGAGAATATGGAAGATTATTTGGACAAATTCCTCTTTGTAAGTAAAAGGTGTGGATTTGTACTTCAAGAAGAGTTAAGCAAAACCATTTTTCTTAAAGTTCTGGATGATGAATCTAGGGAATCCCTTAATTTAATAGGAGGTGGAAACATTGATCAATTGAGAATGAATGATATTAAAGACATTTGTAGAAGTTATTCAAGAACAAGGGGTGGACCTAGGAAAGGAAAAACAATGAAAAGTTTGAATCTAGATATGAAAAAACTGATGGATGAACTAGAAAACTTTAAAATAAACATTCTAGTTCAATTAACCTCCACCATGGATGGATTGCAAGCTAAAGCAAATGCTAAAACTGAACCATTAGCTATGTATTTTCCTAGATGTAGGAAAAAGCATGCAATAAGAGATTGTCCTCTAGATAAAATGGAAATGTGTCTTATCTGTGAATCTAGGGACCATAAGATTAATGCTTGTTCTCTTCTTCCATTTATAAAAAATTAGCTTAGACAAACCTATACTCCATCCACATCAGAAGAAGTAAAATTTTTCCAGAGAGAACCTAGCCAGGGGAAGTTCATGCCAGGGTCATTTCTTAATCCTTAGATGATGCCATGGGCTACTCAGACAGTACCACAAATTTGGGGATAACCACCTTGGGCCCCTCAACCAACATGGAATTCCCAAGATTGGGCAAGACAATCATGGTATGCTAAAGGACACCAACAACCATGGTTTGGTCAAGGTAACTTGTATGCTTGGTCACAACCTAGGTGGAGCCCTAATAACTACACTCAAGGGAAGATATATCCCAATCAGAATAAAAAATCCATAATGGGTTCCCCAACACAAAATTCACAGATTGAAAATGTGGTTTAAACATAAATACTAGCACAACCAATGGCTAATCCTAGAAACAAACAAACAACCCTTGTCTATGGGAAAGAACAAGAAAAACTAGTTGATCTTAATGCCATGGATTATAAAGATATTCAAACTTGATA
Source organism: Taxus wallichiana var. yunnanensis (assembly GCA_018340775.1). Classification (NCBI taxonomy): domain Eukaryota; kingdom Viridiplantae; phylum Streptophyta; class Pinopsida; order Cupressales; family Taxaceae; genus Taxus; species Taxus wallichiana. Next base: position 715,384,127 of record CM031243.1, read on the forward strand.
TGGTAAAATAATTAGTAGTCCACCTGTTATAATTACTGAAATGACTAGAAGAAACTGAAACCCCGAGTTTGGTTATTCCTAAGAAAGATGTAAAAGAAAAATATAAGGATCCAGATATAACAACTCCACTAAAACTCCATTTCCAGAGAGATTTAAGAAGTTATAGTGACTAAGGAATATGAGTTGGTGTAGAAGTTGAGGAAATTAAATATTGAAATACCATTGTTATAAGAAATCAAGGACATTATGTAGTTAAAGAGTTAATCAAAATACTATGATTAAAAATACCGGAAGGAAGTAGTACCCCAGGACTATTAAGGTAGATGAGAAACTTGCTGATTTATTAGCAAGAAAACTCTTACATCCCAAATACGAGAGAACCGAGAAGCCCTGTTATTTCTGTATCTATAGGGAATAAAGATATACATAATGTTTTGGTTGATTTGGAAGCATATATAAATGTGATGACAGTGGATGCTTTGAAAACATTACCATTAACATGTATACAACCTACTAGCACCATATTGTAGATGGCAGATCAGTCAGTAGAAAAACTAGGGGTTATTGAAGATGTGGCAGTTATGGTGGAGTCATGGGAATATCCAGTGGACTTCCTTATCTTACCAAAAGGTAAAACACTTGGTTATCCTATTATTTTGGGTATAACAAGGTTAGCTATAGTTTCTGCCTTAATTGATTGCAGATTAGGTGATATGACTATCTCAAATGGTAAGAATTCTAATAAAAATTCCTTATATCCCTCTGCATGACCTTTTATTGATAATCAAGAACAATTATGGGTTGATGATCCTAATACTAATAAGAAAAACCTATCTTCTTTGGCTATGATAACATTGCAAGATCACGTACGGGAGGTGGAAGATATGATTAATCAACCATTGACTAAACACAAATTGTCCTTGGAGAAATGGGGATAGTTCTGGAACCTACAAATTTAGTTCCAGAACATTCACACTTGTCTCCGGAACCACACGACCAAAAATTCCATTTGAATGCAAATAATTTCACTCCGGAGGAACATGATTTATTTTGGGGAGGGGAAAGAATAACTATAGAATCAATAGCTTTAGTCTCAAAGATATCAGGAAATGGTGAGGAATTTCTGGAAAATAATAGTGACAAGGAGTTTGATCGACAACAAGGTAAGTATCATAACTCTGCCTACTATCCATTTTCCAGTATTATTTCTCAAGGGAATTTTAGATATATTTATACATATCATATGTTATTACCACATCCATTTCCACTAAACACCTTAATGGAACCCTTTCAAAAAATCAATTCATCACACATTGGAACCAAACATGTTGAGATTCAACCGAGTAAAATTTTGAACATTAATAGCTGGTTGAAGAATGATGAAGAAGATAAATTGTATGATGTTATGAAAGATCATACTCGAGATTTTTCTTGGGACTATAAAGACATGAAAGGAATCCATCCAAGTATTTTCACCCATAAAATCTATAACGAAAACATAAAACTAGTTAGACAACCTCAGAAGGATTAATCCAGCCTTAAGGGACATAGTCAAGCAAGAAATTGAAAAACTATTACAAGTAGGTTTTATCTACCCTATCTATGATAGTTAGTGGGTGTCTCCTCTTATAATTGTACCTAAAAAGATCAGAAAATGGATAATTTTTGTTGATTATAAGGAGATGAACAAAGCCACAATGAGAAATTATTTTCCCTTACCATTCATAAATCATGTTTAAGACAACGTTGTAGGTAAACAATACTTTTCCTTCATGGATGGTTTTAGTGGATATAATCAGATCAGATTTTCCGCTGAGGATCAGAAAAAACTATCTTAATTTTCCATGGTGTACCTTTTCTTATAGGGTATTTCCATTTGGACTATGTAATGCTCCAAAGTAACCTTCCAAAGAGTTCTATTAGTAATTTTTACAGACCTAACGCATGATTGTTTAGAGGTATACATGGATGACTTTACTATGCATGAAGAAAAAATTTGATGATGGTTTGAACAATTTGGATAGAGTATTAAAACATGTGTGAAACACCATTTGTCTCTTAGTCATGAGAATTCTTTGATGATGGTTGATGAGGGGATTGTATTAGGACACCACATTTCAAAAAGAGGAATTCATGTTGACCAAAAAAAATTAGGATTATTTAGACTTACCTATTCCTCAAACCCCCACAGATATCAAGTCCTTCTTAAGGCATGTTGGATACTATAGGAATATTATTATGGATTTTAGTAAAATTATTGCCCCCATGTTTAGTTTACTTACCAAGGATTGTGAATTTTGTTGGGATGAAAAGTGTCAACATGATTTTGAAGAAATTAAAGAAAAATTAATCACTGCCCTATAATTGAGATGACCTAATTGGAAGAAACCTTTTCACATCCAAATAGATGCCTCAAATAACTCAATTGGTGTAGTTTTGGGACAGAAATATGAAGAAGGGAAAATTTATGCTATTTACTACCTTAGTAAAAATCTTACTCCCACCGAAAGAAATTATAATACCACCGAAAAATAATTTCTTATTGTCATCTATGCAATTAATAAGTTTAGACATTATATTACAATGTATAAAGTATTTATACACACAAATCACTGAGAAATTAGATTTTTAATGAAAAACCTGTGGTTGGAGGTAGGATAATTGGATGGTTATAAATTTTCCAAGAATTTGATATTACCATAGTGAATAATCAAGGAAAATCTAATGTGGTAGATGATTTCTTATCAAGATTAACCACTATAAGGAGCAAGATCCAATTAAGGGAAACTTTCCACATGAACAATTATTTTCTATTTTAGCTGATACACCATGGTTTCATGATATGGCAAATTATTTTGCAACAGGGAAGTTTCCTCCTCCCTTTACTAAGAAACAAATGCATAGTTTAATCAAAACTAGTGCATAATTTAAATGGTTAAATGGAATGTTATTTAAATGTGGTCCTGATTTGGTTTTACGTAGGTGTGTGAGAGAAGATGAAATATTTGGCATACTCAATGAATGTCATGATGAACCAAGTGGAGGACAATTTTTATTAAAGAGAACAACTCACAAGATACTTTGAACCGGGTATTATTGTCCATATCTATATAAAGATGTGAAGAGATATATAAAGTGGTATGATCCTGTCAAAGGATGGGATAACCAACCTTTACTAGTGAAATGCCTCTCGCAACCTCAAGTAGTGATTGAACTATTTGAAAGGTCATGGATGGATTTTGTTGGTCCCTTTAGTCATCCTTCAAAAGGAAAGGAGCACATTATTGTGTGTACCGATTATGTGACAAAGTGGTAAAGAGATGTAGGCTTTAACAAATTCCACTTTGAAGAAGTAGTTGTTAGTTTCCTTTGACACATAATTATGATGAAGTTTTGTGCACCAAGGAGTATAGTTTCAAATAAACAGACATTGTTCATGTATAATATGAACCAAGCCTTCACAATGTACTATCATATCAATCATAGGAAGTCATATCCCTATCACCCACAATCAAATGGAAAAGAATAAGTAACAAACAGATAATTGGAAAACATCCTTACCAAAAAATTAAGAAAGTAGAATAGATTGGGTAAAGAGAATACCCGAGGCTGTCTGGGATTATAATACAACTTGGAAGACTACAATAGGGTTCTCACCATACGCGTTAGTCTATGGAAAAAATACATTATTATCTATTGAATTTGAACCTGAAACATTAAGGACAATAACTAAACTGGGTATTGAATTTGATGTAGCACAAAATGAAATAATTTGGAACTCAATGAATTGGATGATCTAAGATTGGAAGCACTTTATCAAATGGAGATAATCCAAGACCAAAGGAAGCGTTGGTATGATACACATATAAAGGAAAGGAAATTCAAGGTAGGAGATTGGGCATTACCGTTTAATTCCAAGTACCAATAATTCAAAGGCAAGTTGAGAACCGATGGTTAGGACCCTATCAGATTGAGCAAATATTTGACAATGGCTCTATTAACCTACTTCCCATTGATGGTAGTAGAAGGAAACTTTTGGTTAATGGACACAGTTAAAAACTTATACGAAGCCTCCTATTAGAGATGAATTCTTGAAAGCGGACAAATAATTTGAACATATGGAAGAACCCAACTCTTCCAAAATGATCAAATAATCAGATACATGAATCTAAAATAAAGGGAAAAGAATGAAAAATAGAAAATGTTGTTCTCTTCCCCCAAAAACTAAAAAAATTAAAAAAGGGAAGGAATGAAAACCAATTAATGGCGTTATCTTCCTCCCAAAAATTCTCTCAGAGACCAATTGAAAACTAGAAATGGCGTTTGGTCTCCTCAATAATGGATAATGTAAAATAAAAATAATTTCTTTGGAATTCAAATGTTTTTTCGTAGGAATAAATGAATAAGACTTCCCCTTTTTATAAGTGTTTTGTATGGTTATGCGGTTGTAACCGCTAACTAGTTTTGTAACCGTCTTTGCATAATAAATACCCGGACACACAACTCATTTGTACAGTGTGCATTCCGGTTTCTCTTCATTCCATCTTTGTACATTCTATTCTTTCTTTTTCCTCTCTCCGCATATTCTAACAGTGGTATCAGAGCGTGGGGCAAGCATAGAGAGGAAGTGAGATATTTTCGTGACAGTCCCATTAGGGCACGTGAAAGAAATCAAAACTTTTCGTGAAGCTCGAAAACGAATCATAGACTTCCGCATTCATCTTTGTCATTACCAGCGATCTGAAGATAAAATAGAGGCGCAAGGGCATAACGAAGACTGAAGAAAAATCGCGGGTTTTTCATTGACGGATTTTAGAAACGACAGCATAGAAAAATCTGCAGTCGGAAATCAAGGGCGCGCCATTAGGGCACGAAAAATCACGTTGTACAGTCGCGAATCAGAAGAATACACTCGCGTTTTTCTAAAAAAAAAAAAGTCACGAAAATACAGTCGCGAATGGCACGTTTTTCAGGAAATTAACAGTATTTTCGAGCACGAAAATACAGTCGCGATTTGCGCTAATATGCTGCATTTTACAGTCACGAATTGCTAGGGCACAAATATTTTTCAAAGACATCAGAAGCAAAAAGACTTCCTGCGCTAGGGCACGGAACTGTGCAACTGGTATTTTATTTTATTTTATTTATTCATTGCCAAAATACGCAGTTGTATTTATTCTATTAAAATGGAAATGCCCATAGAAAAATATTCTGGTCTAAATTTTCATACATGGAGAGTGAAAATACAAATGCAACTTATGAATAAAAATTTGTGGGGCATTGTAAACGGGAAAGAGACAACACCTACCGATGCATTAAAATTGTTAGAATGGCAAAGCAGAGATGATAGAGTGAAAGCTATTATTGGCCTTGCTCTCTCTGACTCTGAACTTCATCATGTAGACCTAGACAAATCATCGAAGGACATTTGGGATACTCTAAATAAATTATTTGGAGTGAAAGCAGTCAATGCCAAATTTTCCCTGAAACTTCAGTTATATAGGTTCAAAATGGATGACGGAGTCTCTATGTCAAGCCACATCAATAATCTAAGGTCCTTAATCAGACAACTAGCAGAAGTGAAAGCTGCAATTGAGGACGAAGATGCCAAAGCTATCCTATTAAATAGTCTGTCTTCAAAATATAGCAATGTAGTTTTTACTCTCAGTCAAATTCAATCTCAATCTCTGGATGATATGATAGCAGCTCTTCTAGCTGAGGAAAAACGAACTACAGAGGATGCAGAAGGTCATTCCCAGCAAGAAAGTGCCTTCTATTCTAGAACCAGAAAATATCATAGAAGATCAGATAAGTCGGAGATTGAATGTCATTATTGTAGGAAAAGAGGTCACACAGCATGGGATTGTCGTGTTCGAGCCAATGATGTGCTCAAGGGTAAAGTCATATCAAATACAGCCAATATAGCCATGGTTGAAGACCCACCGGATGCAGAAGGTAGTGAGGACAGTGACGAATACGTGCTATAAAGATGCTCTAAACTTTGAAGGCAAGAAAGGATACAGGGTAGATGAAGCTCGGTATGGATGGTTGCTCAGATAGTTTGGGAGACTGTGGATCTTGGGAATTATACCCTCACGAGGGTCATGAGACAACTTGATGGAGCTTGTGGATGGCTCAGTATGGATGGTTGTCCAATAATTCGGGAGATCTGTGATTCGGGAGTTTGGGGAGGTGGAATCCGGGAACTCGGGAATTCAGCTCGGGAACTACACCTTTACGAAGGTTACGAAGCAGCTTGATGGAGCCCTACCTTATCATAGCATTGCTTTCAAAGTGAAAGTGTTTGAAGATAGCGTAGTTCTGTTTTGTTAGATTGTTTGTTTTTGAGTTATGTAGGGTAAGTCTTAAGAGGGGGTGTAGGAATAAATGAATAAGACTTCCCCTTTTTATAAGTGTTTTGTATGGTTATGCGGTTGTAACCGCTAACTAGTTTTGTAACCGTCTTTGCATAATAAATACCCGGACACACAACTCATTTGTACAGTGTGCATTCCGGTTTCTCTTCATTCCATCTTTGTACATTCTATTCTTTCTTTTTCCTCTCTCCGCATATTCTAACATTTTCTAACCATTTTTCCTTTTTTTCACTTTTAGGAATGATAATTCATCAAGGCGAAGGGATTACATCAGTAAGGATGGTAATTATGTCTTGAACTTATTAAAGGTTAAATTAAAAGTTCGCATATGTGATTAGACTTGATTTACTAAGTCGGTATGATGAGTCATTTATTGTACATTCGATTAAAAGAAAGTAATCATGAGGGTGATGTCGGTGGAACAATAAAGTGGTAGCTTATTTGTAATGAGATATCATTTGGGTGGAATAAACAAAGTTAAGAATCAGTTGCAGAAAAACTTCAAGGGAGAAGTAGAAGAATTATATTTATATTCCGCTTGAACTAAACACAACAATTTGTAGCTAAACCTAATAGTTTCATAGCTAAATCCAATAGTTTTGTAGCTAAGTCTGATAACAGAGTAAGAATTTGAAGAAGGAAGAATTTGAATCATCCTCTTTGCTAGGGGGATTAAAAAGAAGTCGAGCTATAATATGATACACAACTTCTTGCAGATGGAGAAGTGACCACCATATTTGGACAAGCAGTGGTGGCTAGAGTTCTTGAAAATGTTCTCGAGGTACAATGAAGAATTGGTAAGGGAATTTTTGTAAATTTAGAGGAATCCAAAACTAAATTTAAAATAATTGTAATTCCTTTTAATATCAATACAATTAGTAATGTATCGGGGGTGCCAATTGTACATGTTCCTAATCCTGTAAAGTAGACCCTCAAAGAACTAGTGGAAACCTTGATACAAGAAGGGGAATTTGAACCCCAATACATTTATAACACTAAGAAAATCATAAAAGGGGTTAGAAGAGCCAACTTTCCCAAACCCTTTGATAGGGTAGCATTTTGGGTAGTTAAGTACCTAACCTGTGATGGCCAATTTGGGACTATGGGAAGAGAGGTCCTTAAGATGCTAATATATCTTAGGTATGGGGCTGCAAAACAGAATATATAGTAAACCTTCCAGGGTTACTTTTTGAATTCATCTAGATAATGGCTCAGAGGTATTCTTGGGGAGTTTGAACAATTAGACATTATGGATTAGTCCATCTAGTTAAATGTCAAAGCACCATTTTCTTTCAAAGAAAAATGGAGAAGAAGCATGGGAAAATCTCCTTTAAAAAATCAAATAAATACGATATTATTAGGAGGGGAATACCAACCCCTTTTTCCCCTAAAATTAATTTGGAGACTCATCCTCCATCAGAGAAATAGAAGAAATTAGGTGGAGTTAATGTGCCAAAGAGGAGGAGATCGAAAGATTCATCAAAGCTACAAAACCTATTGTGCCTTCAAAAGAAACCCCTTCCTTTGTAGTAATAATAGAAGAACTAATAGTTATCTCTAACAGTGACAATTAACCTAAGTTGGATCATGAAGTGAAAATTAAAAGAAGCTCTAGGAGGAAACCCACTTCAGGACATTTTGAGGCTCATCAAAGAAGAAGAGTTCATAAGAGGTCTAGAAAAATTCTAAAGGATTTGAAGAACATAATGGTTTGGAGAAAGAAGCTTATCATATTATTGGTAGCATGACAATGACTCCTCCTCGAACAAGTCAAACTAAGATGGAAAAAGAAGAGAATACATTTGAAGAATAATTTTTTCAAGAGATGAGTGAATCAACAGTGCAATCACATGAAGAAGAGGAATTGATATCTTGGAAATGAAAAGAGAAATCCCATTTGGTAGAAGAGGAATGATCATTTCCCATGGAACTTTCAGAAAAGGAGGAAAAATAACACTTAAAACAGACTTTGTTCTTATCTAGAGCATAACTTATCATCAGGGAGAAAGATGAGGAATTAAATTTCCTCAAACTCAAATTAGAACAGAGGGAAATGCTCATTGAGAAACAAACAACTCAACTCACAAATATGACATGAAGAATTGACAATGGTCAAACAACAGATGATGGAAAAAGAAGAAGAATGTCAATTGGCTAGTAAACAAAGTGCTATGTCAAATATATCTTCAAAGAATCAAGTTGTACAGATTGAATTGACTTACTGGCCACTTAAGCAGTTGTGGGATGATACCTACAGGGAACTTAATGAATTTAAAACATAAAATGAGGAACTAAGAAGCAAGATGGAAGAGGAGAAGAAGGAAAGGAAGGAATGGGAAGAAAAAATTTACAAAGAGGAAGAAGACAAATTTAAATGTCTAGTAAAGATACAAATGGTTTGCATAATGAGTGAAAAATTACTCACATGCAGGAGACCTTCTCCTGCATACAATGTCTTTCTAGAAGAACAATTTATTTGCTGACAGCTATCAAGAATTGCATGTGGCCTTCCACATGAAATAAAAGATGAATTTGATTTCATGACAGCATATTCCTCAGCTAGTGTAGAGCAAAAAAATCTTCTCTGTGAATTTTATCTCTATAATTTTATGCTGGAAAAGAATATAGGCTTCATGATCAATTTGTATGTAGGGGAAAGCTAGCTGAATGCATTTGTTTCTATTCTTCAAAATCAGATTGCATAGAAATAGATGGATTTTAAACATCTATTAAAATATATTTCATATGACATCTGTATGAGGGAACACTTTGTTAAACCATCTTCCTTTTTATACATTTCAGATCCCATGCCTTTGATAGTCAGTTCAAGGCACATTATCTGGCCAATTTATAGAAAATTATTGATGCCTTCACCTCTTATGAGGAGGAAAAATTTGAAGATATTTATGATGGATGTTTGATAAGATGGTCATTTCTCAAAGTTGCATTGAGAAGAAGAGAATTGATATCTCCCACAAACTTAATATGGAGTCTGGAAAGAGCTAAAGATTTGTGTACACTAATCCCTCAGGTCAATGAAAACATGGGGGTATATGGATGGGAATGAGAACAAGGCATCCTCTCCTTCTTACCCCCATGTATCCATGGAAAAATGGAGAGCCTCAAGATCCCACTCACTTTGAAGAGTGACAAAGGAAGATAGAAGAAGGATCAAGGTATAGTACTTTTGAACTAAATCATTGGGATATTTAGTTTCAGCCATTTGACCTGAGTAGTCAATTGGAATGCATAATTCACAACCCAAGATTTGAAGAGTAAATTTTGTAAGGGAATTACAAATAAGTAAGTATGGGGAGATGATAAGGTAAAAATATGTCTCGTTAATGTGCAAAAATATTCTTATTTTACTCTCCTTTTTATCAACTTTGACTACATTTTATCACTTTTTTATCTAGTATAAGTTAGGATGTAATTGTCCATATTTTTTTGGATTTAGTTCTAACGTCTTAAAACTCTCTAATTCCTAACAAAGTTTTTGGAAATTCATTTTTGTAATAAAATAGGTCACAATCGGAAGAAGAACGAAGTATGAAGCAATTAGGACATTTTGGGAGCATTGGTTTCAATACGGCTTAGTTCTGGAGTTTCCAAACTTAGATTTGGAACTCCGTCACACGCCTAAAGAGCTCTATTTCTTAGTTCGGGAACCTTCAGATTTAGTTACTGGAATTCCATCACTTAGTTCCGAACTCCTATGCATACCTTTGGAACTTTCACATTTAGTTCTAGAATAGCTCCTTTGGCTCTGGAACTTCTCAAAATTTCCAGAATAATTTGGAATATGTTTATTTTGACAACATCTAATGATAGATCAATCAATGGGCCATCTAATCATGAGCGAGATGAGAAGATTGTTAATTCTTCACACTCAAGATCTAAGGATAATTGTTGAGGCATAATCACAAAACCCTAAATTTCTGCAACACGATGGGTTGAGACTCTTAGTGTGATTTCATAACATGGAGCTTCTCCCAAAGTGTGGGAATTTACAAATCAAGAGAGCTCTCTGGATGAAGGCGCGGTTCCTATTCCTTTTTTGGTGCACAAATTCATATTGCAGAGGATCTACTCTAAAGTTTACTCTAACTTACTAAGGAGATAGAGTTAGGAAGATGCAAGAAATAAAACCTAAACTAATAAGGGTGATGCACCAAAGGAATGATGAACACCTACTTTGTCATTAAACACAAACCACTAAAAATGTAATACAACCACCATGCATGGATAACCAAGATTGTAATGAGAGACTAGATGAACATAATGAACACAAGAGAGGGTTGAAAATAATCCACGACATGTATTATTGCTCCAATAATTTGATACAACACACTACAATGACCAAGAGGTAAAATTTGCATTAAAGTTTTTAAGGGAGTTTTGAACTCCACAAATCCAATTTCAGTAAAGGGAAGAAGGGAGGGGGAAAAGGCAAAATGTCCAACTTTAGAAAATTGTCCCTCCTTATAATATATAGGAAGAATTAGATAAGGAGATGAGAATAATTTTGAAATCCTACTCTAACCACCCAAAAAATGCATTGAATTCACCTACAACAATGATGGGTTCTACTGCAAAACCCATACCTCTATGTGTTGTTCCTTGTTGGGAAAGAAAGGAAGCCCATACCTCATTAATGGTGGTAGGTGAGAAACCTAGGACACCTAAAAAATGGAGAACTATATTTTTCATTTTTAAGAATTATAGTTGAGTAGCAGACGTCGAGAGATTTAAAAAAGTCCTCTCTTTCCCAAATTCAAGCTCCCACCAAAAGTTATGGCCATATGAAGGTTGAGGTATTGTTCGCAATCTGTTGACCTTCTTACTTTGAGTCTGAAAAGCATGCAACCTCTAACAACCCAAAATTTGAACTTTTTGAGATTTTCATTTCGGAAGTTGAAATAATGTTCATTGCCAAATTACTTGATAGTTTCGAATGTTGAAACCCAAAACTCCAAAACTCTAAATTTTGGACTTTTGGAATTCAAAATTTTAGACATTTTCATGTAATTTTCATGTTTTGCTTTCGAGAGTTTGAACCGTGAAACCCAAAAGTCTAAAATTTCATAATTTTAGGATTTTGGGATTTTTTCTTTCTTTTCTTACTCGACTCTTGAGGTTCCCAAAACCCCAAAAGTCTTAAATTCAAACTTTTAGGTTTTGGAAATTTAGACTTTATGTCTCCATTTCTACATGCTTCTCGAGGTTCCCGAAATCTCGAAAGTTTGAAATTTCGACTTTTGGAATTCGTGGATTTTGGAAATTTTGGGTCAATTTTCCAACTTTACACTTGAGAGTTTCGAAACCCCAAAACTTGAAAGTCCAAAATTTTAGACTTTCAAGATTTGTGTTTCAGACATTTCGCTCCATTTTTGCCCTATTTTTTCGAAGTGCCAAAAATGCAAAAACTTAAAATTTCAAGCCCTTCTCCATTTTTCTTCCCCTTGAGCTCGATATTCTTCAAAATTTTCATTGGCCATCCTTTCCAATTATAATAGCATTTCCATTGCCGAGCTCGATTGTAACCTAGTTTTTTGGAAATGAATGTGAGCTCGCATGATTAAACTACTCTCTCCATTTTCTCTTACAACATCATGTTTGATCAATTTTTCCCGAGGAGAAAAATTGGATAACAATAAATTATCGACAATTGTATGTCCAAAAAATTCTAAATTCCACATCTATTTTGGGCACTATTCGGTTCCATTTGAATTACGAGAACAACTATGGTTGTAAATGCATATTTGGATGATGAAATATACATAAATACCTATAGATAGATTTAATATATAGAGAGAGATAGATAGAGAGAGATATATAGATATAGAGGTACAATGAAGTTTTGTAAGACAACAAAATTTTAAGTAATAAAATAAGCCACTTCATTTTGAGAGAATCGTACTTTGTTAAATCTTGATTCAAGGTGGAGGAAGGCCCACTCCTCAAAGAACCAAGATTCTTGTTTTATTGTTATTTATATTTCTAATCAAATCATGTAGATCTATTAATTATGTAAATGTTAATTATTCTTTAGTTGAATTTTGTTATGTACTTTTCACTACAGGTGTTATAGACTAGAATCCTATTTCCTTGCAAGAATTTTCACAGCATTTTCAACCATGTGTTTATTTCAAGAAAGTGTCTTTACTTCTGTAACATGTGTTTATTTCCAAGCAAGTGTGTTTACTTCTGTAATATGTGTTTATTTGTAACAATTTATTTCATTATGCAATGTGTGTTTATTTCTAGCAATTTACTCCAGCAATGAGTGTTTATTTAGTAATTTTCTTATATCATAGATATAATAAGGATATAGTCGTGGAATCCTAAAGACACCGTAAAAAACCCCAAAAAATAAAATAAAAAATACCTAAAGTCAATTACTAGATCACTAGGATTCTTCTTATAGCATATAGCTTTAGACACACCCTTGGTTTGAATATGACATCAACAAAGAGTTTATTAAATGAAGGGAATAATTACACCCATAATAAGATAGCTTTTGTTGATTGAGTTCGATCAATATAATTTGTAATTCATGCACAGAACATGTGAGAACCAAAGAATGACATTTGTAGGATAATTTTTCACTTTTAGAAGTTTTTCAGTAACATATTTTAATGTTTTTTAAATTTTTCTAACATATTTCAATGTTTCTGTGATTTTCCTAGTTATCTGAAGCTATGCATAGGAAGAAAAATAATTTTGGATGCCCCCAATGATAAATGAGATGTACAAGGGAAGAATTCCATGTGTATGTGTAAGAAAGTGAAGATGTAAAAATTCCCTTGCGTTAGTCTGGGATTATTCAAAGGCAAACTCTTCACGTGTAAATGATGAACGGGGATCAAAGCAATAATAAATATGTTCAACTTGACAATGAATGCAAAATAATGACGTGTTTATCAAGGAGAAAGGATGCCCCCAACATATACTCGCCAAGAAACACATGAAATAAAGGACGTGGGAAGATTATTTTTGTAAAATGGGACAAATGTGTCCGCAAACATGTCCGAAAAGGTAATATAATACACATGGATGTTATGAATAAAGAATAATAATGTTGTGAATATGAAGGTAACTTAGAAGCCTCGCGATGGAAAATATATTTTCAAAAGGTATGAATCATGAGACAAGATACGTACTAGAGTAAGAGTCTCGAATAAGGTCCAAAAAGTCACTTGGTAAGCTGTTAGTGCAGAATTAAAACACCCCGAATGTCTACAACTCGATCGCTTAAGACTCTCAAGTGTGATTTCATAACATGGGTATGTCATCACCAATCCGGCACTATGATAATTCTTCACCGGGAACTCCTCGTGCTATGATTATTTACTAATGCACAGCCTTTAGTTTGGTGGATGTAATCTGGAAACAAAACAACAACCGAACACAAGAATACCATCGACTATGATAAGACGGAATGATGACAAATCTGAAATATCAAAGTAAATTATAATATTAACATGAAATTGTTACAATCTCACCCATGAGGTACTTCAACAAGACTATGGGAGAAACTTTACAATTACACCTCTTGATGGCTTCTTCAACACACCTTTAACTGATGGCTTCCTTTGCACACTTCCTACAATATTTCTCACTACTTCTTTCTATGCTAAATGAGGGGGGTGGCCTCTCTATTTATAGAACTTCTAGGCTTATCCATCCTATCTCTAAGATAGGATAAGAAATCCACTCGACGAATCATATTTCATACCTTAACTCTTATCTTGTACATGTAAGCTTATCTCTTAAGATAAGATAAACCTTATCATTTTACATGGGTTCCACATTTTTAGAATTTTTACAAATAAAATACAAAAATATTTATGACCTCACTCCTTGTCCTTATTACCAATATAATATTTCTAATTCCTAATCATGTAGACCCTACTTCTCTAATTACCCAAACTTTGACATTTTAACATTACCGGACCACTTACGACAAATATTTACTTTTTACAACATTCCTATTGTACTTTGATCATACCGTACTCCACATTATTGGTGACACCATACTGATGGCGCCGTTATCTTCTATCAAATGCTACTACTAATTATACTTAACAACATCCTATTCCTAATACATACATTAATGAAATAGAAATTATGGAGGAAAATTTTAGTGTCGACATCTTCCCCCTTCCTAGATTCTTCTCCGTCCCTGAGTAGACTATTCTCGGTGCTTGGAAAATGTTCAACTTGTCATGGTTGACCCATTTCAGTAATGGGAGTGCCATCCAATTCCTCCAGTTGGTATGTACCATTTTCATGCACAACTGCTATTTTGTAGGGCCCCATCCATTTTGGAAGAAATTTTCTCTGTCTTCTTTTTTTTGTATCTGGAATCATATACTAGGACCAAGTCATTCACATGAAATGGAGACCATCGGATCTTTGATCAAAGTATTCCTTCTTGCTTCATTTTCTTCTTATGGCTTGTATCCTTTGCTATTTCCCTCATTTCCTCTAGCAAATGAAGATGTACTAACCTTTCTTTTACTGAATCACTTTCATCCATCCTTTCATTTTTCATAACTCTCACAAAGGGGGAATATCAAACTCAATAGGAAGAACTAGATCAATGCCATGGGCCAACTGAAATGGGGAGTATCCTGTCTGACTTTGATGTTTCCCTATATGCCCACAATGCTGCATGAATCCTTTTATCCCATTTATGTGCAAGGCTGCATCTTTGTTAGAATTTGACACAAAGACAAAATTTGTCTGCTCCACCTCGTCCATTTGTGCTTGGCTTGTATGTTGTTGCCTTTCTATGCTTAATAGAAAACTTATTGACTAGGGCTTCTACCACCTCATTAATGAAGTGGCTTCCTTGATCTGTTACAATGTCTAATGGACAACTAAATCGTGACAATGCGTTCATATATGAACCTTACCACTTCATCCATGGAAGTTGTTTTCAATGGCCTAACTTCAACCCACTTGGTTAAATAACTGTGGCAACTACAATATACTTATTTTTGCGTGATGTAGTTGGAAGTGGACCACAATGTCTATTCCCACTTTTCAAAGGGACCAAGTGGAAGAATAGGACATAATGGAGCTGATGAAGTCTTACGGTTACCATGTGTTTGACAAATATCACATGTCTTACAATAATTATAAAAATCTTTAAAAAGAAAGTGATAACTTGCATCCAAGATCCTTCTTGCTATAAGTTTTCCAGAGAAGTGCCCTCCACATGTACCATTGTGGAATTCTTCTAGCAGCTCCTTTCCTTGATCACGTCCAACTGCCCTCTTGTACTGTCCATCAGGTCCTATTCGAAATAATGCTCCATGCAGAATAGAATATGGATGACTGGCTTGAGTAATCTTTCTCTTAGTCTTTGCATTGGCACCATCAGGAAACTTGAATTCATTCAGATAATTCCAAATATCTATGTATTCACTAGGGATTGTGTCAAGGGAGAACAATGCTACATCGGGAAAATCATCATCATCACAAGATGATCCTAAACCATCATAGGCTCGAGAGAGTGCATCTGCATTGACATGCTTCTTTCCTGGCCTATCTATAATATCAAATTCAAATTCTTGTAGCAAAATTATCCATCTTGCTATCCTCCCTGATGGGTTAGGCTTATTGACAATATATTTCAGAGCCTGATGATCTGTTACAACTATAAATTTCTGCCCTAGCAAGTAATTTCTAAACTTATTTACAAGCAAAAATGATAGCTTGAGCCTCTTTTCTAGATTACAAAGATAGTTTACCTCAAGATCGCTCATTTGTCTCCAACTCCCAAAGTAAATTGGATGTTCATTCCCATTTTCATCCTTTTGGCTCAAAGTACTTCCTCATGCCGCATCCGAGGCATCAGTGCACAATGTATGGCTTGCTCCAATCTAGATTCTTCAAAACAGGTGAAGACACTGTGGCTTCCTTCAATCGTCCAAAACTTCATGCACCTTATTTCCGGTTCATAAGTAACATCCTTCTTCAAGAACTGGGTTAGTGGTCGTGGTAATCTTTGAGAAATTCTTGATGAACCTTCTATAGTAACCCACATGGCCTAAAAATGATCTCAACTTACTTTTATTAAGAGGAAATGGTAAATCTTTGATTTTTGAAACTTTATCGGGATCGGTGCACTACCAATACCATCTCTAGATACAACATGCCCTAACAAAACGCCTTTAGAACATCCAAAGACACACTTTGTAGGGTTTAGTGAGGCTTGTGCTTCATCTAACTTTTGAAATGTTGTCTCCATCTGGGTGTGGTATTCCAACTTGCTCCCATAGATGCAAAAATCATCTAGAAATACTCAAGAAGGTCCCAATGTAGGGTTCAAACACCCTATTCATCAAAGTGGAATGTGCTTTGAGCATTACACAACCCAAAAGGCATAACTCTATAAGCAAACGTTCCCAAGGAGTGGTGAATGTGGTCTTCAAATTTGACCTTTCTCGCTATACGAAATTGGTTATAGCCACTATATCCATAAGCAAAACTATAGCACTCCGGCCGCCTACTTGGCCCAAGATCTGATCCGAAAATGGAAGAGGGTAATGATCCTTCTTTGTTGCCTTATTGAGCTTCCCGTAATCAACACAAATGCATAGCTTCCCATTCTTTTTTATTGAGATCACAATGGGAGAAACCCATTCGAATTCTCCACAAGAAATATGAATCCCGCATCAAGCAACTTATCTATTTCTTCTTTTTACAGCCTTGGAAAAATTAGGATTCATTCTATATGGCATTTGCTTTATGGGTTTATCACCATCTACCACTCAATACAATGTTCTACCCAACTTACTTAACGGAGTTCCTTGTAATCAAAAGTGAATAGGTGTATGTACCTTCGAAAGAGCTGGAGGTAGGATTCCTTCTCACTCTCCATCACAAAGATCACCAATCTTTATTTTTGGAGACGATCATCAAATTCTTATTCAAATAATTTTATGGGGTCATGAGTTGGTGTGATCGAAGGGGATATCCATGACTCAAACATCCACCTCACTTTTTTCATCTTCAAAGTGTCCACTTCACCGGGTACTAGAGTAATCGAGAGGATGTTCAATCATCGTTTCATCACTTGAATCCACGTGTGTTCGCCTTATGATGTCGAGGGATCACATTTATCTTCACCCTCTCTCTACCACATCCAAGTGTCATGAAACCTTCATTCCAGTAGTTTTTGCATGAACTCTCCTTATCCATGGTCTTCCCAAAGCAACATTGGGTATGCAATAAGATTACCATTTTTCATCACCCGACGAAAGTCTACCACACATACCACACCCATAACAGATATTGCCACATTTGAAACTACACCTTCTAGTTTAATATTTCCTTATTTAATGACCTTAACATAAGTGTTGAAGGGCGATCAATTTTTAAACCCAACATATTCATTACAAACTCGGTCATTACATTAATCGTAGCACCTCCATCAACTAAGACATCATGAATTGAAATACCATTACATAATACCTCACCAGGAGCATAGGATCCGCCCTCGCTCTCCAAAATAGGGACCTCAACCTCCTTCCTTCTTCGAGCATTGAGTCCACCGTAACTCCCGCCTCTTCTCGAGAAAAAACATAGCCAAGAGTTGACCATATGTAATATTTGCGTGCCTTTTGGACAGATCTTCCAAGATGGAGTATGGTCCTTGCCCCCGTGAAATCGGAAAATCCCGCACACCCAAATTTCTTCTCCTATGTTTCTTACTAGTTTCTCCTTTCATCTTCTTAGGATCAGTTCCCATCTTGATTATCTTTTTCTTTCTTTCTTTTTGTTACAAACACATCTACTTCATTATTTCTACTCTTATCTACTACATCAAGAGAATTCACAGTGCTTTTCCTTTATCATTATCTCGTACCAGATGTAGAAGCTCTATCCGGAAAATTATACTTATAATGACCCTTTTATAACAACCATAACAAACAACTTCAAAATATTTCTTTTGGACCTCTATCTCCTCCCGAGAACTAAATTCCTTTCCTGAAGAATATTAATAGTTAACTCGACCCATATTTTTGAGCAGATCTTCATACTCAATTAGATGTACTAGGAGAAATATTTGTGCTCACCGGGAGTGGTGTGGATTCTAGACCAAAGGTGCTCGGTAGGCTCTACTTTAGCAACAATTTCTTTAGGCTCCTCTTCCATGATTTCTTCTTGCCTTCTTGCAATATCCTTTGCTTGTTCAATGGTAGTTGGGTGGTCATACTTCACTCGTTGTCTGATCTCTGGCTTCATCCCAAGAATGAAGTGTTTACAGAGGAGATTATCCACGCCATTCATCAACCCATCCGCTAGTCCTTCCTTCCAGATCTGGGCATCGAGCTTCCTCCTTAGCTCTAGAACACGAGCATGATAATCCCTTATCTTCTCCTTCTCTCCTTGGGATAGCTTTGTGATCTCGATCATGAGATCTGCATAAATCATTGCTCAACAAATTCTTCAAGAAAACTTTCAGCTTAATAAATCCCATGAATTTTTCACATTATCACCTAGTGTTTCAAACCACCTAAGTGCTGAACCATCCAAAAAGGTAGGAAAAAATTCAGTCCATTGTTCCCTTCTTATAAGGCCATTACAAATACAAGATCGCTTAAACTCTTGAATGAAAGAAGAAGCATCTTCATTAGATTGAGCTGAAAAAATAGGAATCTTTCCCATTTTCAAAAGTAACCACCGTGAAATACCAACCCACAAGTACAATCAACAAGACTTATGTGCACAAATAATTGGAATTACTATAGAAATGACCACGGTAAACTATGGTAAAACTTGACTTACTGCGGTAAAAACTGATTTTACTATGGTAAACACTATTCACGGTAAAAAGTGAAGTTACTACGGTAAATACTATTCATGGTAAAAAGTGACTTTACTGTGATAAATACTATTCACAGCAAAAATGACTTTATCATGGTAACTACTATTCATGGTAAAAATGACTTTACCATGATAACTACTACATGCAAAAAAACAAGGTTACCCTCCAATTGATTTTTGACTTAGTGGGAATATCTCTCCGTAAAATCCACTAACGAGGAATGGTCCCTAAGAACGGAACCAAAATGTCATCACCAATCCGGCACTATGATAATTCTTCATCGGGAACTCCTCATGCTATGATTATTTACTAATGCACAACCTTTAGTTTGGTGGATGTAACTGAAACAAAACAACAACCGAACACAAGAATACCATCGACTATGATAAGATGAGAATGATGACAAATCTGAAATATGAAAGTAAATTATAATATTAACATGAAATTGTTACAATCTCACCCATGAGGTACTTCAACAAGACTATGGGATAAACTTTACAATTACACCTCTTGATGGCTTTCGAACACACCTTTAATCGATGGATTCCTTTGCACACTTCCTACAATATTTCTCACTACTTCTTTCTATGCTAAATGAGGGGGTGGCCTCTTATTTATAGAACTTCCAGGGCTTATCCATCCTATCTCTAAGATAGGATAATAAATCCACTCGACGAATCATATTCCATACCTTAACTCTTATTTGTACATGTAAGCTTATCTCTTAAGATAAGATAAACCTTATCATTTTACATGGGTTCCACATTTTTAGACGTTTTACAAATAAAATACACAAAATATTTATGACCTCACTCCTTTTCCTTATTACCAATATAATATTTCTAATTCCTAATCATGTAGACCCTACTTCTCTAATTACCCAAACTTGGACATTTTAACAAGATCTGGACCACTTACGACAAATATTTACTTTTTACAACATTCCTATTGTACTTTGACTGCTACCGTACTCCACATTATTAGCGACACTGCATCGACGCCGTTATCTTCTATCAAACGCTACTACTAATTATACTTAACAAGATCCTATTCCTAATACATACATTAATGAAATAGAAATTATGGAGGAAAATTTTAGTGTCGACAGTACTATCTCCAAGTTGTGGGACTTTCTACTTGTGATAGACCTCCAGAGAAATGGTTCTTCTTCCTAATCCTAATGCTAAATTATTTCTAGGTAAGGAAATGTGACCATCTACTTCTAATCTAACAATGCTAAGGAGACAGGAGAGAGAGAGAGCATGAAAATAAAGAAATCCTACACTACATAGGTGATAGTAGAAAGAAAAGGGCGTGGTGTTGATCAAAATCTCAGCTACCTAAAATGGAGAGAGTTGAGAAATGGAGAGGATGGACAAGATGCATCACATACCAAACATAAAGTTCACACAGAATACCACTTCACACCCATTAAACACAACTCCCAAAACTTGCAATAAACATCGAAATATGCACAAGATAGCCTGCAATGATGGGAGGCAAGAAGAGACTACAAAATAAGGAAGGATGGTCAAGATACATTACAAAATAGATTTTATTGCTCCATGAGTTCAAACAAGACATCATCGGTGGGAAAATATCAAGAAAATGACATTACAGAGAAAAGAGAGGAGGCTTAAACTCCACACTTGCAACCATAGGGAAGAAAAGAGAGAGGGGCAGAGAGAAAACCGACCCACGTTTTGAAAAATTCCCTTCTTTACACTATATAAGAAGAATGAGGGAAAGGAGAGAATAATTTGAATCTTGCTTCAACCAACTCATGATTGCATTGAATTCACCTAATCCAACCACCCCAGAAATGTATTGAATTTACCTACTCCAATGATGGGTTCCATGCAAAACCCATGCCTCCATGTGTTGTTCCTTGCTGGGATAGAAAGGAAGTGCATACCACATTATAATGGTAGGTGATAAGCCTGAAAACCTCAAAAATGGTGGAATGTAATTAAAATTCTTCATTAATGGTGGTAGGTGAGTAGTATACGCGAGAGCTTGAAAAAGTCCTCTCTCGCTCATTTATGAGCTCCCAAGAGAAATATATGGTTTGTCGAAGATCGTGGTCGGGCGTTTAATGCGGACTCATAATATTTAAAAGAGTCTATCCGCGCAAGATCCACGTTGCAGCCTCACACATCTTAAGATTTCACCCCACTCCTTTCACTCTTGAATTTGTGTCGATTGGACACTCGGCATCATCCGCGGGCCTGCCCTACTTTCTTCATGTTTTGGCTAAGTCCCTTTTATTTGGTAGAGCACTATGTCTAACCCTAGACACGTGGAGGGCCAACGCATGTTTGGAGACTAGTTTTGGATTTTACCTTTGAATTTACACCAAGATAACACATGGCTCCTTCCATCGACTCTACCGCTTTGCTTCCACTTTTCAATGGTGGGTTCAATTATCTCTAACTCGACCATGTGGCAACCCTACGCTTGTTTGGGGTCTTGAATTTTTCATACCTTTGAAGTTGCACCTATGACGCATTTGGAGGCCTCCACTAGCTTGTAGAATTTTCAATGGCCAGTGCCACTTTCTTAGACTCTAGACACATGCAGAGTCTCGTAATTATTTGGGGTATTTGCTTTTGTGCACTATATTAAAAGTGCACCGAAGAGACACGTGGAGGTTTCCATTTGGATCCGTGGCTTTGCTTGGACTTTTTAATGGTTGACACTACATTTTTGGACTCCTAGCAGATGGAGGGTCTGTGCTCATTTGGAGACCGCTCTGGATTTTACCTTTGGAGTTGCACCGATGAGGCACGTGGAGGCTTCCGCTAGTCCTTTTTATACTTAGCTGATTTAGGCCTCGAGTGAACACTACCTGCTAGATGGAAGATGGAAAATGGAAGGAGAGAAGAATGTGAAGGAAGAAACAAGAAGGCGTGTAAGGGCACGTGGAAATAAGGTGACAAGGAAGCAAGGAATATGACAGGATGCCAAAGGGTGTGAGAATGGAAAATAGAGAGGATGCGTGTACATAGGGTGTGAGGGGACATAAAATAAGGTGTGTGCACAAGAGGAAGAGAAGAAAGGGGGAAATGGGAAGGGGAGTAGAATGCAAAATGAGAGTATGGAATCGGGGCACAAATATCCAACTGAGGAAGGGAATGTGATGGAAGAAAGGAAAGAGGGCATGTGACAAGACGACTCATAACTTAACAATTTTGGAAGGCATTTGTAGAGGGGTGTGAGGAAGAATTGCATGGCATGGGGAGTGTGTGGAAGGATTACATCCTATAAAAATCATGCCAAATGAGCAATCATGCGTGTGCACAACCTGAAATGTAAAGCATCAGAGCTAGAGTGAAAGTAAAAGTCATCCAAATATCCAGGAGGGTTATTTAGATATCAATTTGGTGACTTTCAGTGGCCATCTTCTGCTAGATGAAGAGACCAGTAGCCTTGGAAGTATCCATTGGGCATGGAGTCATAAATGATAGCATGGTATTGATCTTGTTCCTAAAACTTGAACCCGACTACTTGCACTTGGTGATCCCTGAACCTACCCCATTGTCCACACTCTCAATTTTCATAAGAAAATATTTAAGATGAGATTTCTGATAGTATAAAATTTTCTTGACCTGGAGCATTCACCTATCCTTGAAATGGACTACTACAACATTCACCTTGGAGGCACATTGAACTGTACAATGATACAACCTTGGAGTAACAAAACACCACAACACCGCTATGTAAAAAACTGAAAATCATACACACCCCAAGTGGGATATGCAGAGTGTGCAAAAGCACTTCTTCTACTAAAATAAAACCTACCTACTCTACGCTAACCGGAAGCAAAGGGGACTCATACAAATCTTGTAATCGGGCAGGGAGAAGTTGCAACCCTTTCTCAAAATAGGCAGCCATGTATGTGTTTTGGTGCTTACCATGGATACTATTATGAGTGAAAAAATGACAAGAGGCCGATCCTCCACACAAATCATCAAGGTATCGACAGGAAACAACACAAATACCTCTTTTAGTTTCTCTGCATTTGGATTGAAGAGGCATTGCAGCTAATCCTTGGTACTTTGAAACTCATCCTCATGCTCAGAAGTAAGCATGACTAGTGAAAACTCCTCTTTTGGATCTAATGAAGCCAAGTATTTAATTGGGAATGGTTTGATCTGACGGATGTGCCCATTGCTATGAAATTCAACTCCAAAGATGAATTCTTCTTGGGACTTTCCTGGATGGATGGTGTGGAAGAGATGGGATCTTCATACTCTTTTCCTTCCTCCATTGTGGCATGGAACTCCTCTACAATATGCAACTCATTGTTATTGATTGTAACATCCAATGAAGTTGCTTTTGCATCATTAGAATTTTCTGCAACACATTGTTGGCTCTTGAGTTCCTCTGTTGTTGCCAAGACCGACATGCTCTTGGATAGCCTCTTCCTCTAGCATGAAATTTTTCAAATCAAAATCTTCAATTTGCTGCTGCTATAGAGGACTTTTGGGGAAGAAAGTGACTTCAACTCGATTTGATCTATTTCCAACTTACTCCTCTTCAACTACTCCTCTTCAATAGGAATTGGAGCTAATAGTTCTTCCTCCCTCTTATCTCGGTTGTGCACTTGGATTAAATCAGCATTATCTTTAGATAAAGTGTCATTACTGGACACTACATTCGAGAGCATATGGATTATTGATCTTCTTCATCTTGTTCTTGTTCTTATTCTGCTGAAAACTCAAATTCCACTACTTGTGGTTTAACCCCAACCTCCTTTAAAGTTTTAACCATAAAGGGATTTTTGTAATCCCAAATCTTAGAGCTGAAATTACCAAGATTTTGATCATTTCTTCTCTATTTGGCTCTCCTTCTTGCTGCTGTACTTGACTAGTTTTTGGAATTTCTTCCCGACATGGAATTGGGAAGGCAAGAGGAGAAGTGGATGGGGTTTCAACCATTTTTGCAATTATTTTTGGTGGTGAGGGAAGTGGAACTTCTTGTTTGTTTGGAGGGGATGAATGCTTGGAAGGGAAAAGGATAGAAGAATTGAGGTGAGATGGAAGACTAGGAGATGGAGAAGGGAAACCAACACTTGGGGTAGTAGATGGGAAGCTTGGGAATTGAAGCTCAGGTTGAGATGTTTTGCTTGGGGAATGGAGAGAAAATCACTAGATGATGGTGTAGGACTTACCCATTGACAAGGTTTCCTGACACCAAGTTTGTAGGCCTCTATCTCCTTAGTCCACTATGCAAGTTGAGGAATCATTTCAACCATGAAGTCAAGATTCTCTTGCGGGCTGTAGTGTCTTGGAAAAGGGCCTTCCCATGGACAATGTTCCCTGCAACCAATCCTAAATGCTTTCATCTATGTTGTATCCCTGAATTAAACCATGTCATCCTCCATCCTTTGAATATTCTCTAGTAGATTAGCATTATCCATATAACCATTATCATTATATGTGTGTCCTTGCTCTAATAAGCTCCATAGCCAAATTGGTTTTGATGTTGCTCATATGGGTAAGCATGATGGTTGTGAATCTGATCATAATGCTAATTTGGAGGAGATGAGAAATACATTGGAGGTGGACTACACTGTGGTTGCTGCAAGTGTGAATTCTAGGATGGAAAGGAAGTCATGATTGCATAACTTCATGGAATGGATGAAACTAAAAGATGTGGAAGGAATAATGGGTAGAAATGGATGGAAGGAAAGTTTGTAACTCAAAGAATGGGTTGTTGACTAGATTGAGTTGCTAGATGTGCTTTTATGTGCCTCTAAAGGTAAATCTTAATAGGAACACACCAACCTACAAGTATGAAGTGGTAAGGTGCTTCAAACCTATCCCACTGGCATGCCAAAACTATTTGTGTGGTCATGTGGTGGCTTAATATTTGTAGTTTTATAATGAGATGCCTTGAAAATATGAGAGAATCTAACTCTAGTGTCCCATCGAGCATTCCAGAATCTGTTAGTGCAAAATCACATCAGCCTTGAATGTCTACAACTCTATGGGTTGAGAATCTTAGTGTGATTGCATAATATGGGTACTATCTCCAGTTGTGGGACTTGCAACTTGAGATAAACCTCCAGGAGAAAGATGGTTCTTCTTGTTAATTATAATGATAAAATAATTCTAAGGAATGGAATGTGACTATCTACTCCTAATATAACAATGCCAAGGAGAGAGGGAGAGAGAGAGCATGAAAATAAAGAAATCCTACATTGAAAAGGTGATAGCACCAAGAAAAGGGGCGGTGTTGATCACAATCTCAGCTTCCTGAAATGGAGAGAGGTGAGAAATTGAGAGGATGGACAAGATGCATCATAGACCAAAGATAAAGTTCACACAGAAAACCACTTAAAACCCATTAAACATATCTCCCAAAACCTATAATAGACATCATAAATATGCCCAATATACCTTGCAATGATGAGAGGAAAAAAGAGATAATAAAATAAGGAAGGATGGACAAGATGGATCACAAAACAAATTTTATTGCTCCATGAGTTCACACAATACATCATCAATGGGTAAGAGGCAAGAAAATTCCATTACAGAGCCAAGAAAGGAGGCTTAAAATACACATTAAACATGGGAAGAAGAGAGAGGGGTGTAGTAGAGAAAAAATGACCTACCTTTTGAAAAATGCCCCTTCTTTACAATATATAGGAAGAATGAGAGGTAAAGGAGAGAAGAATTATAATCCTCCTTCAACCACCCCATGACTACATTTAATTCACTTACTCTAGCCACCCTAAAAATGTATTGAATTTACCTACTCCAATGATGGGTTTTGCTGGAAAACCCATGCCTCCATGTGTTGTTCATTCTTTGGGAAAGAAAGGAAGCCCATACCTCATTATAATGGTAGGTGAGAAACGTGACAACCTCAAAAATGGTGGACAATAATTAAAATTCTTTATTAATGGTGGTAGTTGAGTAGAAAATGTTGAGAGCTTTCCAAAATTCCTCTCCTACTCAATTTTGAGATCCCAGGTTGAAAGATACGGCTACATTCAAGATCGGGGTCAAGCGTGTTTAATGTGGGATCATAATATTTAAAAGAGTCTATCCACACAAGATCCATGTGGCAGCCCCACGTGTGTCTTAGTTTTGCACCCCCCTCCTTTCACTCTTGAAGTTGTGCCGATTAGACAATTGGCATCATCCGCAGCTTGCCCTACTTTCTTCATGTTCTAGCTAAGTCCCTTTTATTTGGCGGAGCACTATGTCTGACCCTAGACACATGGAGGGCCAATGCACATTTGGAGACTAGTTTTGATTTTACCTTTGAAGTTACGCCAAGCTAACACGTGGCTGCTTTCACCGACTCTCGTTAATTTACTTCAAATTTTTAATGGTCAGTTTAATTTTCTCAAACTCTGACCATGTGGTGAGCCTACGGCGTTTATTTGGGGTCTTCGATTTTTTCATACCTTTTGAATTTGTGCCAATGAGGTATGTAGGCCTCCACTAGCTTGTTGAATTTTCAAGCGCCGGTGCACTTTATTGGACTCTAGACATGTGGAGAGCCTACGCTTATTTGGGGTCTCCACTTTTGTCCACCATATCAAAAGTGTGCCGAAGAGACACGTGGAGGTTTCCGCTAGCTCTGTTGGTTTGTTTGGACTTTTTTAGCTCTATTGGTTTACAATAGCGGCTCAAGCTCTGCCTTTTCAGAATCTGACCACATGAAGGGCCTACACTCATTTGGAGAGTACCTCTAGATTTTACCTTTGGAGTTACGCCGATGAGGCACGTGGAGGCTTTTACTGGCCCTTTTTATACTTATCCAATTTAGGCCTCGAGTGAACACGCTTGCTAGATAGAAGATGGAAAATGGAAGGAGATCATAATGTGAAGGAAGAAAAAAGATGGCATGTAGAGTACACGGAAAGAAGGTGATTATGAAGTAGGGCACGTGACGAGGATGCAAAGAGAGAGAGGAAAGTAAAGAGGATGCACACGCATAGGTGCAAGTGGACAGAAAAGACGGTCCACACACAAGAGGAAGAGAAGAAAGGGGGAAATGGGAAGGGGATAGAATGTGAAAGGAGAGTATGGAAGCGGGGCATGAATATCCAAATGAGAAAGGGTGTGTGATGGTAGAAAGGAAAGAGGACACGTGACAGATGACTCGGAACTCAACCATTTTGGAAGGTGTCTCTAGAGGCGTGCGTGGAAGAATTGCATGGCGCAGGGAGTACATGGAAGGATTATAACCTATAAAAATGGTGCTAAATGAGTAATCTTGTGGGTGCAACCTTAAATGTAAAGCATCGAGTGAGAGTAAAAGTAAAATTCATCCAAATATCCGAGAGGGTTATTTAGATAATATGAGAAGATACTAATCCCATTTTCTCATGGAAATGAATTACCTCTTGAATGAAAGAGTTAATAGATAACAAGTGAAGATACTATATAATGTGTAGGAATGATTGATTTTGAAAGGTGGTTTTTGAATGGATGGTGGAAGGATAGTCGTACCTTGCTCCACTGCCATCAGGCATCCATAACCTTGATGGAGATACATTTGAATCTAATCGCAACATTACTCAACTATCATTCGGCATCCACATCCATGATAAAGAGTGTGGAAATACCCCAAGAGAGAGTAATATATCAATTTTCTTTTTTATTTTAGGTTTTTAACTTTGGAATTTTTATTGATTTTGATTATTTTGATTTCGAAAACTTATTTCAGCTTTCTTATTTGAAAAGGGGTCAAGAAACATTGATGACTTGATAGAAGGAGGTGGAATTAATTGTGATGATGACATTGGCTAGTGTCAAAAATGTGTCCAAAAGTTCTTTGCAATAATTTTATTAGATTTTGAATGTGATAGGATCTCTAAGAGGCCATTTGTTCTTTAATTTACCAAGGTGATAAAATACCATGGTTAAACAAATACCATAGTGATAAATGTCACAAGATGTGTGTGAATGTTTTGATAAAAATATCATCAAAGGGATGAAAATGGTGGATTCCTATAGAGGAATAAAAAGAAGGGGAAGAAAGAACATCCATGTGTATGTAATGTAGGAATGTATTAGTTAGCTATACAAACAAAATTGATACTAAGACCTTAATATTTTCAAAAATGAACTAACTACATAAATATCATCATGCTAAGAGCTAAACAAGACTAAATACCAACATCATGCATTAAGAATTGAAATAGGAGTCAAAATAATATGCTAAGCATTAGAATCTCTGCTCTCTAGATCACGAAAAACACTAAATAAACCTAGATAGATCCATGAAAATCAAATTTTATTTTTGATCTTCAAGGGTTTGGGAATGGAATCTCATCAAAGTATGGCTACAATACCATTTTGATTCTCTCCATATGACCCAAAAGCTTGGATGAATGAAATGCGGGAATGAGGCTATTAGCTTGAAATGAAATATGCTCTAAGATAAAATTCCTATATATTATCTATAAGCATGTAAGGTGTAAGAATAAAGGTTGGAGGAGGTATCTTTATATAGCCTAATCGATAAA
Organism: Taxus wallichiana var. yunnanensis; assembly: GCA_018340775.1. Taxonomy (NCBI): domain Eukaryota; kingdom Viridiplantae; phylum Streptophyta; class Pinopsida; order Cupressales; family Taxaceae; genus Taxus; species Taxus wallichiana. The sequence goes on from CM031243.1 coordinate 715,412,838, forward strand.
ATAATCTCTACATCCCTTTACATGTGGGATAATAGAGAGGTTGAGTTAATTTTGATAAAGGAGGTTTAGAAAGGGTTGACTCAAACTTAGGGAGTTTAGTTTGTCCTCTAGTGACTCATGGGGATTGAGTGGGCTTATTAATTAACCAAGGTGAATAATTAATAGGTGTGTAATATTATAGAATATTTTTAGAGGAATAATTAGAATGATTTAGTCTATGTGAGAGAAATTTAATCAAGTAAATGGTAATTTATTGATTTAGTGGAAGAGAAAGCTAATTAATTAATAATAATTAATTACTCTAGATAGAAAGGGAATTAGTTAATGGAAGGTCATTATTTGGTTTATATGTTGGATAAAAGGGTTAATTAACTAGTCTAATGTAGCTAATTAATGGTGATAGAAGAAAAAGTGAGCATTATTGACATTATGTCGTCAATTTGCGGGAAAGGGGATACTTAGCACAATTTAAGTATTTAAATATCTCAAGCTAAATTACAAGTTTCTTCATTTTCCCCTCTTTGGGGTGGGATATGTGACACCACAAGATAGTAGACATGTAAATTTTTGAAGGAGTAGAATAAAATATAGTAGAAGTGAGAGATGCCCCTCTGAGTGCTGATGGGGTGAGGAAAGGAGGCAATTGACGATAAAAAAGATGAGATAAATGAATAAAATAATTAGTAGGGGAAGGATACCCCAAGTGAATCATAAGAATAATGTTGATAGGAGAATAATGTAGAAGATTAATGAAGATGGGAAGAAGAGAGCTAGCTTTCATCTACTATACTAAAATAACTTTAGTGTCATCATATTGCAAAATATCTACGTCATGGTCCCTATTAAAAATATAAGCATATGAAAAAAGTAGAATGACATGAAAAACCATAATACAAACAATTTTTCATTGTTTAAAACTCTAACTCCATGAAATATACAAAATCCAATGCAATATGAGAAGGAAACAAAGTCATTTAGTAGGGAAACAAGTATAAACACACATACTCAAACCAACAATGGTCAAGAAAATTACACAAATATTTTGTTATCAAGTTAAACATCCCCAAATGTTCATGATTAACGAAAAGGGTTAAAAATGATGCCCCTAACAAGGATACATGCAAGGGAAAATTATGAAGGACGCGGATATAATGATAAATTTTGTGTGTAACGAAACAATATCAGTGAAATGAGATGTGCCTTAGAGTACCAAGGAAGAAAACATGCTAATTTGTAATTGGTTGTAAATTAGATGATTTGTGATTCATTTAATTGGTGAACACATGAAAATTTTAGTATTATATGGAATGAATACCATTTTCAAGAGACAAGTTTCATCCGTTATGAGCTTGTGTACCTATTTTGTAAATTTTACAATTTTTAGTATTTTAAAGAAATTATAAAAAAATGTTTATATTTTCGATGGTTTGGAATATAGAAGAATTTAGAAGAATCAGAAAGGATCTCCTAGGAGCAAAGGAAATTCCCTAGGGGGACAAAAAACAATAGGTGGAAAATAATGTCCCAACATAATGAAAAATTAACAAAATAATTATTTAATAAAAATAATTATTCAATGAGTGTGTAGAAGAAGTGATATTGCCTAGGCGAAATAAAATTGTCCTAGTGGGAAGAAATGAGTACCGGTGGAAAATAATTCCTCAAAGATACGATGAAAAGTATGAGAATAATTATTTAAGAAAAATAATTATTCATGGTGGGTAGAAGAAGAGATATCACCTATGAGCAATAAAATTGTACTAGTAAGAAGAAATGAGTACCAAGTGGCAAATAATGCCTCAACATGGTGAAAACTAAAGAGAATGATTATTTAAGAAAAAAAATTATTCACGGTGGGTAGAAGAAGAGTTAGAATGAAAATGATGACAAAAAAGGCCTCAGGAGCATCACGACTAATGAGAATGGTTTAATATAACCCCAAAGGGGGGTAAATATTTAGGAGCAATTCATTTTCTACCAACCATTATTGAGAATTTATTGTGAGACCCATTTTAGCGATGAGGATGATGGTGAGAGCACGAGATCGTAAGAGACATGCCGACGAGTTTGGGAGTATGCCCGAAGGGGTAGATGATGGAGCCTTCATGATTAGTTAAACCAAAATTTTTAATTGATGCATTTAATGCATTAATAAATGCATTAATTAATAATTAGATCTATTAAGAAGAGCATATGTGCATACATGGGGGTTTAGGCACCCTTAAGGTGGCATGTAACCCCTCAAGCATGTACGTGCATGCGCAAGTGCCTATAAAATGTTTTCACACACACACACACATATGCCATGAAAGCATATGCATGCCTACGCATAGGCCAAAAGCATCTACGTGTACGGGTAATCTCAAAAAGCTAACACATACATACAAAGCACCCACGCGCATGCACGGGAAAGTACACCATAGTGCAAGTGATCTAGGCACATGCACCCATGCATGTGTGTCATAAAGGATGTGCAAATGAAAAGAGGTATGCACATTCCCAAATGGGCGTAGGGACCAAAAGGGAAGAAAGTCCCATAGATGATGAAGTAGGAAAATTTCTAAAATTGGCAGCTAGAAGAAAGTGAAAATTAGCTTAGGATAGAAGAATAATAAAATTACTTAAAATAAATGTTAGTGTCTAAAAGATGTTTTATTTTACAAATATGACTTCCAACGTTACAGATGAGAGAGTGACATAGTCACATAGCTGAGATGGAGGCGAGCATGTGTCGGTGGGACCATCATGATATGGAGGTGTTACTAGAGGTGGTTGCCCTAGCCACATAGATGGGATGCCATCGATCACCTTGGATCATTGCTTACTAACATCATTGATCAAACAATGGCACATCAAGAGTCGGTGCTTTAGACTCCCTACAAGAAATATGAATATTATACCAGAGGACGTGTGGCAGATAATTCATCGTCCCCATTATCAGATCCTTTATTGAGTATACTATTGACTTGGTGGATTACAAAGGTTATTAGTGATATATTTTACCGTGATGATATACTCTATTAAGGTATGAAATTTTGTTTACACCGATGTAAATCAGATCCTACTATTCACTAAAAACTATTATATTTAATGTCTCTTATCAGTGGGTTCCTACTCACCGATAAGATGGGGACTTCATTTCAATGGGATTGATTACATTAGTGTATGGATTGTGGCGAGAGATATTGTATGGGCCAAATGAATATCGGCGTATCAATATTGGGATCTACATCTAATGACTTACCACCATCATAAGATGCTAGGGTCAACCTCCCTATTATAGATATGGTCATGGGACCACGTAGTGATCAACCACCCTATAGGTGCATTACACACATGAGCTCCGGAAGACCGAGACTCATGGGATGGGTTCCTGTAGGAGATGATGTACGAGGCCACTTGGGAAGTACATATTACTATCGATGATATTTTGATGAGATTTAGGAGAGAGATGTTATCTAGAGGCCTTATAGACATATACAATGGAAAAAGAATGGGGTAGAGTTCAATTTTTGCATGGTAGAGCACTTTCTTTAGGGAAGTCTGCAGATACATTATGGAGATGTAAAAGTAGATCAATTTAAGTGGAAGTCAAGAATCATTCAGGGCATTCCCCATCCAAACATATGGTATGCTCACCGTGATGCAAAGAGATAGACTATGGGGCCACGTATTCGGTGTGGTGGAGCTAGAGAAAGATTTTCCCGGATGGTACCATAGGTTTAGGAACCTATGTTATAGGTTAGAGATCTAGGTACCCAACCAAATTACATAGATTGGTATGCTACTGTGTTACCTCGGTGATTGGCCATACCTAAGGAGGCATGGGTGGGTGATAGGCCACAACTAGATATCCCTTATAATAGTGATGTGAGTGATAATGTAGGAGTAGGTTGAGCCAAGGGAGGTGATAGAGTTGATGATTCTTTTGATGGATAGATAGATGACATCAAGGAGGTTTAACAAGGTTGGGATTAGGTCTTGGACCGATATGATAGGAGAAGGGATAGGTACAAGGCCCTATAATATATTATAGAGAGTAGAGATAGATCTCACAATACCGCAGAGAGGTTGCCCTAGCACAAGGTGAAGATGTTAGGGAATAGTTAGTTTCCTTATGGAAGTAAGCTGCATAGGTGGTGAAAGAGAGAGACCATTCTAAGCTCATACTAGGTCTTGACATGGTAGAGTGGGACCTAGATTAGAGCGCGGGTAGAGAAAGGAGGAGATGGCGCCACCTAATTTCATTAGATATTAGAGATGGCCTATGGCCTGTTATGATTTTTATAGTAGTCATAATCACAAGTCTAGTAGGCTACGACCGAGAGAGAGATGGTTATGAACCTATTGAGTAGTAGGTGAGGCTGATGTGGTGAGGTTATCTATAGAGGAGCATCCTTCCAAATCACAAATGGGGTTATGGTGATAGTACAAATCAATAGAGATTTGGCAATAGCTGAGGGTAGAGCCTCTTACTACTATTCCTTATAATATGAGGCTATTCCGGAGGGTGTGTGGGAACCTACTTACCTCTAGTATTTGAGTAGATATGCAAGGTAATAGAGGCATCAAGTGTCATCGGTGTAGATCAACTAAGTAGGCTGTGAGGGCAACCGACAGGAAGTAGGGCGCACAAGTCATGGATCCTCCCCATCTCATAGGGCACCTAGTCCAACCGAGGGCTCGAGTCCATCATGACTCTCTTGTATGAATTTTACATGTATTTTAATATGCCCGCCTCTTATGAAGGCTTTACATTTTGACAAATGTATACGATGTACCATTTTCTATGTATGCCTCTTATGAAGGCTTTAGCATGTTTTTATCAATGTATAACATTTTTATGTACGCCTCTTATGAAGGATTTATGAGTTGTTCCCTTGATGGCCCATTTTGTATCGATAATGTATATATGAGAAATTTTTGTATGCGACACATTTTTCATGTGATGATGCATTTTATTTTGATTTTTTCTAAGGATGTTGATTGTATCATGATGTTATATGGTTTGATTTCATATCTTTATGCATCATGATGATAGATGAGGATGTATCACGTGTGATTTGTATATGATATATCCATAGATGATATTTATTTTATTGTACATATGATGCTCGATATTAATAGACATGATGACATGACGATACAAAAAGCAGGGGGATATTTTTTTGATATTTGTGATCCCTCTTGCCCTCATTTGATGATACAATATGTGATGATTATCTTAGCATGCATGTATGATGTGTACTTAGCTATTTATTTATATATGATGCATAAATGATGTTAGATGTGATGATAGTGATATAGATATGATGATGTGATAATAAAACTATCTACATGTGACAAGAAAACACAAACAAATGTTAACAAAGCTATAAAATATACAATGTTAAACAACATAAATTAATTATAAATGTTATCCAAAATTCACCCCCATGGTAAATTCGATAACTTGAAGACCAAAGCTCAAGTGAAAACATGAAGAAAGGCTCAAGTTTTGGAATTCACATTATCGGGATCTTGGGAAAATGAGACGGTTAAATGTTGAATAAAATCTAACTCGGTTAAGTCAAAATCATGCTCGAGTGAGTCAACTGAAGAAAAGCAACAGTCGCAGAATGTGCCATGTATCAACCGAGCGCACCTTCAAAAGGTGAGATATAAAAATTAGAGACCCTAGGGATGCTTTACCCCCATTGATCTTAGCACATAGCAGGCTCGCAGACGATGCCAAGTGTCTAACCGTCGCAACTTCAAGAGTGAAAGGAGAGGATAAAGTCTTGGAAGCCCGTAGGGTTTCCATGTGGGGCTAACTACAAAGGTTCACCCGAAAAATGGATTTTGACATTATATATAGTGGGGCCCTTTACTCACCTAAAGGAATGAAGCAACATTTTTTCTTATGGTGCCAAGTGTTGCCATGAAGCATTCCCAGGACCCTAAAAGGCAACAAAAATATTAAGAATGCACAGGGCTTCCGCGTGGATCTTGCACGGATAGACTCCAAACCCAAGGAATTGTTCACTTGAGGCCTAAATTGGATAAGTAGAAAAAAGTCCAATTAAAGCCTCCATGTGTCTCTTTAACACACTTTTGGTATGATTATTAAAATAAAGGTCCCCAAAATGAGTGTAAGCTCTTCACGTGGTCAAAACTGAGAAAGGGAGAACCGGTTATTGAATAGTATAAACATGGGAAGAGCCAATGGAAGCCCCCACATGCCTCATCAGCATAACTTCAAAGGTAAAATCCAAAGGAAGGTCCCCAAATGAGCGTAGGGAATTCCACATGTCTAGGGTCCAAAAAATTTTCTCCCAAATAATCGAAAAGGCAAGAAAATTCTAAACATGGGAAGGGCCAGTGGAAGCCTCCATGTGTCTCTTCAGCACACTTTTCTAATGATGCTTAAAAGAAAGGTCCCCAAACAAGCACAGGCTCTCCACGTGGTCAGTGCCCAGAGAAAGCTGCACCGGTCGTTGACAAGTATAAACATGGGAAGAGTTAGCAGAAGCCTTTATACGTGCCACATCAACGCAAATTCAAAGGTAAAATCCAAAGGTAGGTCCCCAAACAAGCGCAAAATCTCCACGTGGTCAGAGCTCGAGAAAGTTACACAAGTCCATTGAAAATTCTAAGCATGGGAAAAGTGAGTGGAAGCCTCAACGTGCCTCATCGCATAACTTCAAAGATAAATTCTAAAGACAGGTTCCCAAACAAGCACGGGCCCTTCATGTGTTTAAGGTCCAACAAAGTTTCTCTTAAATAGGAGGAAAATCCAAAAACAAAAAGAAAAAAGAAGGTTCATGGATGATGCCAAGTGTCCAACTATCGCAACTTCAAGAGTGAAAGGAGGGGGTAAAATCTTAAGAATGCACGGGGCTTCCACATGGATCTTGCATGGATAGAATCCAAACCCAAAGCAGTTTGGAAAAGATTGGTGGAAGGTCAATTCAATGAAAGATGAATCATGAAGCCCACCAAGAATTTTAAATGCTTAGATATTTTAAAATATTGTGAGATTCCGCGTAGAATGTCCGAACCTGACCTTCAGATGATCATAACTATGATTGGATATCTTTAAATTAGTGGACTAAGTTCTTAAAAATGAAAAATATAGTCCGCCATTTTTAGGCTATCAGACTTCTCACCTACCACCATAATGAGGTATGGGCTTCCTTTCTTACCCAATAAGGAACAGTAATTGAGGCATGGGTTTTGTAGAAGAATCCATCATTGTTGCAAGAGAATTCAATGCATTTTTCTTGCGTGGTTGGAGTAGAAATATGAATTCTCCCTCTCGCCTTCTCTCATTCTTTTTATATATTGTAAAGGGGTAATTTTCTTAGTGTGGTTCATTTTTCTCTCCTTCCCCCCTCCCTCTCTCTTCTCTAGGGTCAAATGTGGAGTTTAATCTCCTCTCTTTGCTTTGTAATGGCATTTTCTTACCTCTTTCCCAATAATGATGTATTGTGTGAATTCATGGAGCAATAAAATTTGTTTCATGATGCATTTTGTCCATCCTTTTCTTAGTTTATTGTCTCTTCTTGCCTCTCACCATAGCAAGGTATATTATGCATATTTATGATGTCTATTTCAGGTTTTGAGAGATGTGTTTAATGGGTTTGAAGTGGTGTTATGTGTGAACTTTATCTTTGGCTTGTGATGCATCTTGTCCATCCTCTCCATTGCTCACCTCTCTCCATTTTAGGAAGTTGGATTTGTGATCAGAAACTTCCTTTTTTGGTGTATCACCACTTTAGTGTAGGCTCTATTTTCATGCATTTCTCTCTCTCCCTGATCCCTTAGAAGGTTAGATTAGGATTAGATAGTTTTCTGCATTAGAGTAGCTTGTGGCAGGTAGTTTAGGAAGAAGAATCCAACTTTCTCTGGAGGACCATCTCAAGCCCACAAGTCCCACAGCTTGAGAGATGGTCCAATGTTATGTAGATTACACCAGATGCCCCATTCAAAATTAGGCCATTCAGAGGGTGTTGTGATTCGCATCAACAATTTTGGTACACCAAGGTGGGACACCGGAGTTATATTCTCTCATATTTCCAAGGTGTTTCGTTATCAAAAACAAATCTTAAGCCCACCAGTGTGACCACATCAATAGTTTTTGGCACACCCGGTGGGACAAGTTTGAAGCACCTTACCACTTCTTTTTAATAGGTTGGTATGTTCCTGTTAAAATTTCATCCTTTGGAGGCATTTTCAAGAACTCCATTTGATAAATAACCAATTCTCTGAGTTGTAAATTTTCCTTCCATCCGATTTCCACCCATTCTTCTTTCCACATCGTTCATCTTATTCCATTCCATGAAGTTGTGCAATCATGACTTCATTCCCATCTTGGAATTCACACTTACAACAATAATGGTGTAGTCCACCTCTAATGTATTTCAGAACTCCTCCAGATCAGCATTATGATCAGATTCAGAACCATTATGCTTACCCATATGAGCAGGATGTAGATCAGTTTGGTCATCCACCAAACTATGGAGCTTATCAAGAGCAAGGGTGTGCATATGATGATAATAATTATATGGAGAATGTTGATCTACTAGAGAAGATTCAAAGAATGGAGGTTAACATGGTTTAATCTAGGGATATAATATAGATGAAATATTTCAAAATTGGTTACAGGGCACCTTGTCCATGGGAAGGCCCTTTTCCAAGACACTATAGCCCTGGAGAGAAACTTGAATTCATGGTTGAAATGCTACCTCGACTTGCACAATGGACCAAGGAAATAGAGGCCTAGGAGCTTGGTGCCAGAAAACCTTGTCAAAGGGTAAGTCCACCATCTCATAGCTTTTCTTTTCCTCTTTCTCAATCAGTATCATCGCAGCAGAGTCCTGAGTCTAGTTTCTCACTTGCTCACCCAAGTGTTGATTTCCCTTCTCCATCTTTTAATCTTCCATCTCATCTCAATTCTTCTACCCTTTTCTCTTCCAAACCATCATTCCCTCCAAAGAAATAAGAAATTCCTCTTCCCTCACCATCACAAACAATCTCAAAATTGGTTGAGACCCCACCCACCACTCCTCCTGCTTTCCCGAGCCCATGTCGGGAAGAAAATCAATAATCTAGTCAAGGGGAGAAGAAAGAAGAAGAGTCAAGAAAATAAGAAATGATTAGAAGCTTAGTGAGCTTGGCTCTTAGATTTAGGATTAAAAATACCCTTTATGGTCAAGCACCCAAAGGAGGCTAAATTAAAGCCATAAGTGATGGAGGCTAAAGTTACAACACAAGCGAGGAAAGAAGCAGGTACTCCGAATCCAAAAGAGGAGGAGTGCATTCCAGAATGTGGAGGAGAACCTTTTAGTTGAAAGGATTTGAATACGAGAGAAGTCCATCGAATAACCTTCATTTCTTCCTCCTGCTTGATTCCCTTCGAGCTCTAATGTGAAGAAGAGTTTGAGCTTTCAAACTCCATGTTCAAAGATGAGGCAAACCATGGTGAGGAAATTACAGATCCGAAGGACACCATGGAGGAGGTCGAGCACACACACATTAGGACAACAAGGAGGAAAATTATCTATTTGATTGGAGGATTTCTTTAATGGAGAGGATCCCATGGAGATTGCATATTTTTCTCCTCCATCATCCACCTTCCAAGCACATGAACCCGTTGTCATGAGAGAGAGCATCTAAGTGCAGTGGCCTACATTTCACAACAACTCTAGAAACAAGGTTGGAAGAACCTAATATTCCATGTTCTTCTCAAAAGGAGGAAGGAAATAATGATGAAAACATTTCCATAGTAGTCATCAAGGCAGAGGATCAACTTCTTGCAGAATCATTGCAAAGAAAAAATCAGCATGCAAGTAGCCTCTTTTTTCAGGAAGGTCGGCAAGAAGACTCTATTTTTGGATTTGAATTTCAAAATAATTAGATCAGACCATGCCCAATCAGGTACTTGGCATCATTGAAGCCAAGGAGAAGCTAAAATTGGTCATGCCCACTTCAAGGCATGAGGATGAGTATCAAAGCACCAAGGGTCACGATCAACACCTCCAGGAGTCTAATGTTAATCAACTTGAGGAGGTATTTTTGATTGATGTTGATACTTTTGTTATTTGGGTGGAGGATCGACCTCTTTTTGGTTTTTCACTCATAATAATAGCCATGTTTAGCTCCAAATCATATACATGGCTGCCTATTTTGAGAAAGGGAAGCTACTTCTCCCTACTAGTTACAAGATTTATTTGAGTTCCCTTTGCTTCCAGTTAGCGTAGAGTAGGTAGGTTTTCTTTTAGCATAACAAGTGCTTGTGCACACTTTGCATGTTCCACTTGGGGCATGTATGATCTTTATCTTTTGTACATAGTGTGTTGTGGTGTTTTTTCTCATGCATAGTCCATTGGAGGTAGCGTTTGGTGAGATCAACTCTAATTCCAGTAGTCTTTCAAGTGGCTCAGGGACCAGATTTTATAATTTTAGATTATAATTTTTTATCAGGTTAAATCCATGCCCAATGGATACTTCAAGGCCACTGATCATTTCACCTATCAGGAATGTGACCTCGTTGATTCACCAAACTATTATCGAAATTCACCCGTGGTAAATTGGATAACTTCAAGACCAAAGCTCAAGTGAAAAAATGGAGAAAGGCTCGAAGTTTTCAGAATTCACATTTTTGGGTATCTCAGGGAAATAGACGGTTAAATGTTGAAGAAAATATAACTCGGTAAGTCAAAATCGATCCCAGAGTGATTCAACTCGAAGCAAAGAAAAAAAACCGTGGAAGGTTCCATGTGTCATCTCAGTGCACCTTCAAAAGGTGTGACAAAAGTGGAGACCCTAGGGATGTGCTTGACCCCCATGTGGATCTCAGCACATAGCAGGCTCATAGATGATGCCAAGTGTCTAACCGTCACAACTTCAAGAGTGAAAGGAGGGGATAAAGTCTTGGAAGCCCACAGGGTTTCCACATGGAGCTAACTATAAAGGTCCCACCCGAAAAGGGGTTTTGACATTATATATAGTGGGGCCCTTTACTCACCCAAAGGAATGAAGCAACATGTTCATGGATGGTGCCAAGTGTCAGCACGTTGCATTCCCAGGACCCTAAAAGGTAGAAAAAATCTTAAGAATGTGTGGGGCTTCCATGTGGATCTTACACGGATAGACTCCAAACCCAAGGCAGTTCACTCAAGGCCCAAATTGGCTAAGTATAAAAAGGCTAGCGAAGCCTCCACGTGTCTCTTTGGTGCACTTTTGGTATGATGTTTAAAATAAAGGTCCCCAAACAAGCGCAAGCTCTCCACATGGTTAGAGCTCGAGAAAGGAGAACCGACCATTGAAAAGTCTAAACATGGGAAGAGCTAGCGAAATCCTCCATGTGCCTCATCAATGCAAATTCAAAGGTAAAATCTAAAGGTGGGTCCCCAAATGAGCACAGGCCCTCCACATGTCTAGGGTCTAATCAAGTTTCCCAAATAAGCATAAAAGGAAGAACCAATCGTTGAAAATTCTAAACATGGGAAGAGCTAATGGAAGCCTCCATGTGTCTCTTTGGTGAAATTTTGGTATGATGCTTAAAAGAAAGGTCCCCAAATGAGCATAGGCTCTCCACATGGTCAGAGCCCGAGAAAGTTGCACCGGCTATTGAAAATTATAAACATGGGAAGAGTCAAGTGGAAGCCTCCTCCATGCCTTGCCTTATCAGTGTAACTTCAAAGGTAAAATCCAAAGGCATGTCCCCAAACAAGTGCAGGCTATCCACGTGGTCAGAGCCCAATAAAGTTGCACCAGCCGTTGAAAATTCTAAGCATGGGAAGAGTTAGTAGAATCCTCCACATGTCTCATTAGTGTAATATCAAAGGTAAAGTTCAAGGCAGGTTCCCAAATGAGCATAGGCCCTCCCTGTGTGTAGGGTCCAACAAAGTTTCTCCTAAATAGGTGAAAAAGCCAAAACACAAAGAAAAAGAGAAGGCTCGCGTATGATGCCAAGTGTGAAACCGTTCACAATTCAAGAGTGAAAGGAGGGGGTAAAATCTTAAGAATGTGTGGGGCTTCCATGTGGATCTTGCACAGATATACTCCAAACCCAAGTAGTTTGGAAAATATTGGTGGAAGGTCAATTCAATGAAAGATGAATCATGAATCCCACCAAGAATTTTAAATTCTTAGATATTTTAAAATATTGTGAGAAGTCCGCATATAATTGCGACCTTTACCTTTAAATGAGCATAACTATGATTAGATATATTTAAATTAGTGGGACTAAGTTCTTAAAAATGAAAAATATAGTCTGCCATTTTTAAGGTTGTCGTTAGGCTTCTCACCTACCACCATAATGAAGTATGGGCTTCCTTTCTTTCCCAACAAGGAACAATAATGGAGGCATGGGTTTTGCAGTAGAACCCATCATTGTTGTAGGTGAATTCAATGCATTTTTCTTGGGTGGTTGGAGCAGAAATCTGAATTCTCCCTCTCTCCTTCTCTCATTCTTCTATATATTATAAAGGGGGAAATTTTCTAAGTGTTGGTCATTTTTTCTCTCCTATCCCCTCCCTCTTTCTTCTCTAGGGTTAAATGTGGAGTTTAAGCCTCCTCTCTTTGCTTTGTAATGGCATTTTCTTGCCTCTTTCCCACTAATGATGTACTATGTGAACTCATGGAGCAATAAAATTTGTTTCATGATGCATTTTGTCCATCCTTTGCTTATTTTATTATCTCTTCTTTCCTCTCACCATTGTAGGGTATATTGTGCATATTTCTGATGTCTATTGTAGGTTTTGAGAGTTGTGTTTAATGGGTTTGAAGTGGTGTTCTGTGTGAACTTTATCTTTGGCCTGTGATGCATCTTGTCCATCCTCTCCATTTCTCACCTCTCTCCATTTTAGGTAGTTGGATTTTTATCAAGCAACTTCCTTTTCTGGTGTATCACCACTTTAGTGTAGGCTCTATTTTCATGCATTTCTCTCTCTCCTTGATCCCTTGGAAGGTTAGATTAGGATTAGATAGTTTTCCTGCATTAGAGTAGCTTGTGGCAGGTAGTTTAGGAAGAATAAGTTGACTTTCTCTAGAGGACCATCTCAAGCCCGCAAGTCCCACAACTTGAGAGATGGTCCAATGTTATGCAGATTACACTAGATGCCCCATTCAAAATCAGGCCATTCGGAGGGTGCTATGATTTCGCATCAACAATAACTATGTACAATAATTTACAAGCATTCAAAACACAAACTTTATATATACGAGGAAGAGTAAATCTAATATAAGAAAGAAAAGATGAATCTTAACAAAGTATGTCTAATTAAAAGACTATACAAATGTACAACCAAATAGCAAATATATAAGCAAACAATGTAGAAAACCTACAAAATAAAACCAAGAAACAAGAGAAAGAAAGTAAACTAAAGCTATGTTTTTGTGGTACCATTTTTCAATGTGTTATGTGTTGTTTTAAGGAAGATTCCTAAACAGATTTCTATTGTTTTTATGTTTTTGATAAACAATTTTCTATTGTTTTTGTGTTTTTCAACATATATGGATGTTTTTGGATTTTCCATGATTCTTCGAAGCTATGTGCAGGAAACCAAGAAATGTGGCTGCCCCCAGTGTTAGATGGAGAATATATAAGGGCACGCGCCACATGTTATAAACAGGAAGGTGAAATTGTGAAAGTTCCCCCAATGTTAGATGGGGAATATACAAAGGAAAATCCCTTCACCAAATGATAAGAGGAGAAATATTTAGATCAATGCTTGACATGATAGGTTCATAGGGAATCTCAAATACATGTGCGGAACTAGTCCTAGGCTAAGTAAAAGTACCCTCCCGATGCAATATGGTTGTGAACAATGAATCCTCCTCGGTGCCAAAAGCTAGTTTTCACAAAGGAACCTATCCAAAGAGCCAAAATTGCATGGTTTTCACATTTGTATGACCTTCTTTCTCTTTATATTTTTCTATTTTGTGATTTTAAAAAAAAATTGTATTTTGATTACCATTTTTTTAACTTTTTTTTTTTTTGCTTTTTATGCCATGTTTAAATGTAGAACCACTTAAGGTGCATGTCATTCATAGGATCACAGAGATCATAACCATTGGGATGGACAATTTTGTATGCTCTTGTTCCATATTTTTATATAATGACATAAGATCCTAGAAATTTTGGTTGAAATTGCCTCTCTTCTCTCTTTTTTCCCTTGTGTTGAACTATTTTTATTTCATGACTAAATATACGATCTCAAAATCATGAGGTATGATCCTTTAGTTATAATTTATTTAGAATCTATTCTGATACACCTTGAGATGGTTAAGGGTGTGGATGTAATTTTCATCTAGGATTTTTAATTTGGCTACCCGACCACTATGTAATCCTCATCCTTTTCTAGATAATCCCTAAGAAATATTCTTGGGAAGGAAGCTCTATTACCAATGGGATGATAGATTATTTTCCAAACACTAGGGAATAGGGTGTCTCACCGAAGAAGAGTGTGAATGAAGGTCCGATAACTAGAGGGATGGGTAAATTTGCAAATGCCAATTGCGACCTATATTACTCACCATATTTTCCATGATCTGGACCAATGTTTTGTTAGTGGCTTCAGCTTGCCCATTACCTTGAGGATAATATGGCATAGACCACTTCAATTTTTTTTAAATCGATGACAAAAATATTTCACTGTCTTATTTTTGAAATATTTTCCATTGTCAGTAACTTTGGCCATAGGAATGCCATACCGAGAAAATAAGGTGATTCATGATAAAATTTGAAATTTGATCACCTCATAACATAAGTCAAAGGAACAAATTCTACCCACTTAGTAAAATATTCCATAGATGTGATGATGTGGGTATGGCCATCAAATGAGGTGGGGGTGTTTTTCGTATAAAATATAGTCTCCATTTAGAAATGGCCATGGGGTTGTGATCGATTGTAATGGTTGTGATGGTGCATGGATGAAATTTTTATATTTTAACATAGCATGCATTTCTCCACATAATTACAGAAGTTTGTTTCCATATTAGGCCAATAGTATCCTATCCTTGAAAATTTATTTTCCAAAACCATTCCATTTATATGGGTTTCATACACCCATTCATGTACCTCTATGATTTCTTGGACTAAATCCATTACATCTAGACAATGCAACAGATTCCCATCATAGCCATGATGATAGAGTGTATCTCCTAAGGGTGTAATGGGATATCCGGAAGATAAGGATTTGTTTTTTTGGATAAGGAGATGGTAGGAGGAAAGGTATTGTGTTTAAGATAGTCATGGATTTCCACATGCCATGGGGAATTAGGGACCAAAAATTCACACACCAATCAAGATTTTGACATGTCATACATAGGGTGGCGTAGATTCTCGACAAAGAATGGCATCTCATTGTTCTCGGTGGAATCAAAAGCATCAAACCCAAGGTTTCCATTGCATCTATAGAGTGGTTCTATTCTCTTGGAATTTGTTTGAATTTAATACACACAAAGTATTCTTTCAAATTTTCCATCAGTTTCTTGTAGGGGATGAGATTTTCATCCTTAACTTTGTATTCATCGTTGACTTGTTTGATGATAAATTGTGAGTCTCTAACAACCTTTTCATGGTGGATATCCCATTTGATTGCTAGCTTCATCCCAGTGATGAGTGCTTCATATTCTACAATATTATTTGTACAAGGAAAACAAAGATAGAAATATTTCATTATGGGGTTTCTGAGGAGTAATCAGTACTATACCTACTCCCGAACCATGTAAATTGAAATAACCATAAAAGTGCACTTACCACATCACATATTACTCAATATAAGTAAATGATGCATTGGCGAGTCCATACTTATAGGTTATGTTCTTGAAATTGATGCTTTTGCTAAGCGATTGGAAATCACTTATCTTTTAACCAAATTTTGGTGTACATACTTAATGTAAAATTCTCTTCAGGAGAATGATCCAATTAGCCATTCTTCCCATAAGGGAAATTTTTGATAATAGGCACTTTGTGGGTCAACATTTGATATAAACTTTATTTTAGTATTCAATAGGTAATGACACAATTTTTGAAGATAAAAATGACATCTAGACAAGATTTTTCAATCGAGGATAATTAAGCTCATAAAAAATTAGAGTATGACTGAGATAGTACACGGGTTTTTCTTTGTGACTTAGGTCATATTGGGCAAGCAACGTACTAATATAAAATTGAGTAGAATAAATATACAACAAAAGTGGCTTTCAGGAGTTGGAGGTATGAGGATATGTAGGTTTTCCTAGTATTGCTTAAGAAGGGCAAAGGCCTACTTTTTCTCTAGTCCCTAAAAGAAAGGCAATATTATTTTACGAGGATGGGTGAATGAATGGCATTTTTAAGCCAATTTGAAATGAAATAAATAGATGGCTTGTATTTCCTTGCAAGTTACAAAATTATTTGATGTTTTTGGGGGAATGCATTTCAGTAATGGAGGTAACTTTAGTTGGGTCTACCTCAATCCCCCTTCGTGATAAAATGAAGCCAAGTAACTTTCCGAAAATACACCAAACACATACTTCTTTCAATTTAATCTAACCTTTTATTCTCACGGGTTTCGAAGATACACGATAAAATCTAGGGCGATCTGCTCTTGTCTTGGATTTCCCTAGGATATTGTCCAAATAGTCCTCCATGATGTCATGAATCATATCATGGAAGATTACTATCATTTCCATTTGATAGGTTACACCTACGTTTTTAAGGCCAAAGGGCATTACCTCGATAATAAAATGTCCCTAAAGGGGTTGTGAAGGTTGTCTTATGTTGATCTTCATCTTCTATTTTAATTTGATTGTATGCTTGTTGTCCTCTCAAAATTTCCCCTCTTTTGA
Organism: Taxus wallichiana var. yunnanensis; assembly: GCA_018340775.1. Lineage (NCBI taxonomy): Eukaryota > Viridiplantae > Streptophyta > Pinopsida > Cupressales > Taxaceae > Taxus > Taxus wallichiana. The sequence continues at coordinate 715,429,659 of CM031243.1, forward strand.
AAGTCAGAAAATTGAAAATTTTGAGTTGACACTCTTTAGTGATGTTCTAGTGAAGTGAAAAGTTGAGGAGATAGTAAAAATTCACGTTTTTGGAGTTATTTTGGTGATTTGCGGGTCTATCGAACATTTTTATCCCTCATGTCCCAAGTTCTATCAGGCCTTCTATTCCTTGATTGGTCGCATTCCCTAAATTCTTTAACTTTCAGTTATGTTGGAACTTTTTGGCCCATTTGTCCCAAGTTCACCTAGGCTCTCTATTCCCCGATCGCCTACATCACCCGCATCGGGTCCTTCATGTAATTTTGTCCCATCTATCCTAAAAGTGTTTGTCCCTTCTCTCCCTACTTTCCCCATCACATCATGTGTGTTAGCTAAATTGCATCTTCGTGTCCCTCACATCCCTCGTGTTTCCAAGTTTCTAGACCGCCCATGCTCATTTGGCCCGCATTACTCGCATCACCCACGTCGGATCGATCATGTCTTCGCATCCCTCATGTCCCAAATGTACTAAAGACCATCCGGCCAATTTTTTCCAGTATTCTTGATTCTTATCTTTTTGAGTCGAGTGCAATATGAATTTAATGCACATTTAATGACCTTCTCTCTCCTAAATGAATATTTAATGGGACTATCCTCTATGCATTTGACACATTGCTTTCTTGCCATCATTTTCTCGAATCCCTACAATTAAGGTCATTTGCTCATGCTCCTACTCCCTTTGCATTTTTATTGCGAACTCAACCCTTGAAGGTTTTCCTCTGTGCATTGCAAACATGAAGATAAAATTCCAAGGCCAAGAACATGTATAACCTCTTGAGTCCTTTGTTCCCGATATCGGGGATAGTGAGGTTTGGCACCTAGATTTTGGGGATTTTTGGAATAGATTGACTTTCCCTAATCCTTCCCCATGGCACAAATGATCAACATGACAATGGACTTGCTTATGTAGTTGGTTTCCCTATCTCTGTACAATGTGCCGACACCATGCTCACCTATGGAGCTCATTTTAACTCGGACACCAAAGAATTGACTAATGTGCATGGGGAGATGATTACCAAACTAGATGTTCTTTACCATTACTACTGCCCTACATTCCAGAGATTGAAGACTCCATCATTCTCACTCAAGCTCAAGCTCAGATCCTTTTTTGACAAGGATTGAAAAATATAAGGCAAGAATAGAAAAATCATGGTTGAAGAACCCTAAGAAGGGAGCATCCCGACTTTCCAAGGTGTTATTTAGGGCTGATTTCAATGAAGAGATGTCTGATTTCATCATTTTGCTAGCTCGTGTCATGGGATTTTCCTCTACCAATGAATTTCACTTCTTGATGTACACTTTCATCAACTTCATTTGTGAAGGCATTCAAAACATAAATTATGTAGAAATCATTTGCATGAATTTGACCGAGCAATTATCTAATGTGCAACAGACTAAGAAGTTCTATATGACTTCTTATCTCATGTATTTATCCCAGTAGTGGTTTGGATTCACATACATGGAGGGCTAGAAGAATGAGCCCATTTATGCATATTACCCTCAATTCACCCTTGAAACTAGCAACCATAATTTCATAAGAGTTAATGATGCCTTTACCATGTATATTGTGAGGATCTTAGAAGGTGATAATGCCAAGAGGTTTTCTGATGAAGCCATGAACATTATAACTAAGTATGGATCTTTCTTCATTCAATTCAGGAGGTTTTCATATATCAAGATGGCTAGTTATGAAAACACACCTCTCAAGCTCCCCATGTTTTGTAATGACAAGATGGCTCTAATTGAAGTGTGTAGGAAATTGGATAAATTGCATAGAACCTGTAGGGACAAGAAAATCTCTAGTCTACACTTCCCTATTTCTTTGGGAAACTATACATGTAAAACATCCTTAGATGCCCATAATATAGAAAGGGCCCTTGCTCCCCTCACTATCCACTTTTTCAGGCCTAGGACTTGCTTTGACTTGAAGAAGTTCATTAATCAAACCTCGGGAGAAAATATCATCATATGCTAGATAATGATGATTAGTAGGCTGATTATGTGTAGATAATTTTAAATCAAGGTAGAGGCACTATGGTAGACTCTCTCTACAACTGATTAAAGAGCTCAATCTCTATCAAATTCCTAAAGGGTTCTAGGATGATGATGAAGACTTGTAACCTTTTGAATATGAGACATTAATCAAACATACTCCTTTGGAAGATTTGGATTGGTATAAGAAGGAGAAGGATGACTTGGTTGAGATTTTGACCCCTATCCTTGTAAGAACCAAAGTTTGGTTTGACAGGAAGGTTCGAGAGCTTAAGAAGAATCAAAGTGGATCTTCTTCCAGAGATACTTCAACACCTAGGAAGGAAACACATACACCCAGCACAGAGGTACCTATACAAACCCCTCCTCCTTCCTCAATTAAAGAACCTGAATCATCTACTCCCTCTTCTTCTACTCAAGTGTACCAAAAGAAGATAAAAGAGGTTAAACAAGATCCAATTGAGGAAGCACCCCTTCTAGAGAATTCAAGATTTCCTTCAAGGAAAGAGAACATTATTGTTCTAATTAAAGTGATGATGGTGAAGTACCAAACCCTTGTAGGAACTTCAAAAGTTATAGTAGAAGATGAGAAGGAGGTGCCTAGCACTGAACCTCCTATTACCATAGATTCCTCTGCATAAGAAGCTCCAGATGCCTCACTCACCTCTTTACTAGAGGCAACAATGGTGAATACCTTAAGTGCCATGGGTTCACTTTCTCTTGGACCTCTTGTCCCTTCCTTCTTCTTCTTCTTCTTCTACTTTTGCATGGGTGTAACCCTTGGTTGATAGTAGGAAGAGAAAACCTTCTTCCCATTTGACAGGGCCAAATTTTGATGTTGTGGAAGCTTTGTTAGGTACTACTCCTCCTCCTCCAGCAAAGAGAGCTAAAACAACTTCAAGAATAGTGACAAATGCTCAAGGCCAACAATTTCTAGAGGTTGTAAAGCCTAAGGTTGATAAGGCAGAGCAAGATCTATTAGCCTCTGACTTGGAACTTTCTAGAATTCCAATGGGAGAATCTACTCCTAAGAGTGAGGTACATAACCTCCAAGAAATAGTAACCAAGGTTATTGAGAGAGTGGAAAAGGGTAAGAAAACTATATAACAGTTGGAAGAACAAAATCAAGTTCTTTCCAACTTCATCAAGTCATTATTGGCTAAAGATAAGGTTTTGGATCCTGCTCCACTGGCTACCCTTCCACCTCCTATGATTCTCAATCAGGATGAGGTTCAGAGTATCAAGGATATACACAAATATTCCACTTATGGAAGGGATATGGAAGCCATGGTTGATGACATGACCATTATAGGCTTGAAATTCATTGTAGAAGCCTTCAAACTCAATGAGAAGGTGGCCAACCTGCAACAAAAACTATCCTCCTCTATTAGAACTATGGACAAATAATTGAAGCTTTGGAGTAGTTACATCACAGATCTTTGTTTGATGGGACATGCTGATGAAAATATATTGTTGGCCAGTAAAGTTTTTGATGGTGCCAAGGACAACTTGTTAGGGTCATGGGTGTTCAGTGTTGAGTGGAAAATAAAAGTTCTCGAAATAGACTTGGGAGAATTGAGAAATAGTTGGCAGAGGGGAGAATCATTCAAGACTTGTGTTGCATCTACCTTTAAGGATATTCATTGTCATCTTCATGCTAAAATTTCAGGTGTTCCTCTTTCTCTTCAAGAGATTAAAACTTAGTTGAGGAATTTTTCAAAGAATACATTCAAATAAGAATTGATTACTAAAGAGAAGATAAAGCATATTTTCTCTATTCAATCTGCCATTGAAGAGGCTAATAAAGAATACCTGGAACATACCAAGTTTGATAAGGACATGGAGAAATGTCTAGGAACTTGGTCTCACACCACTGCTAACACATCAATCCCATGAGGTAGGGAGATAGCTGAGGCATTGAAACGATTCAGGAAATGGATTCTCAAGTCATGAGCCCTCTAAAGCAATAAGTGAATGTTTTCTCTCCTAGTTTCTCCTTTTCTCCTTATTTTCCTAGAATCAAGCTCATTGTAAACTAATTAAGGACATTGTGTTGAGCACTTCCTTAATTAATATTTTAGTTAAAAGAAATGGTTACCAAGTGTAACCAATTTGTAAGCTATATAATGGGCTCTCTACACCATTTTTGGGGCTAGAACTCTGGTTATTTTTGAAAGTGTAAAGGAGTAAAAAGCTATCAATACAAGAAGATCTCTCTTTCTGTTTCTATTTGTTCTTGTTCTTTCCTTTCTATCTGTTAAAAGTTATTGAATCATTAGTCTATTTTACTTCAAGAAGCTTTGTATTCTTGTGGATTTCATCTCTGGAACTTTGTGTCTGTGAAATAACATCTTGTGGTTTTAATGCAAATGATTATGTTCTATATGATTCCATTCTAGCATGTGTAAGGAATTATTTTGTTATCTATATTTCCTGAGAGTGCTATTCTACCTTTTCCCATTCCTTAATTATTCTATCCTTTTGTATTGATGATCTATAATATCAAACACTTTCATGATATCAGAGCTCCTCTTTAAAACTAAATGTTGTACATTTGTAAATAGGTTTTTTCCTTTAAATAAGGGAACCTCTCCCATCAAAAGAGGATGGACTTTCTATCCCCTGATTTTGTTTTCAATAAAATCCTTATTTTACAACTAAAATTTTTGGCGACTCCACTAGGATTCATTTTTTATGGATTCTAGTTTATGAAAAATTTCTTGATCATTCTTTGATCTGGTGACTCTAAGATTTACTCATGGTAGGAGAGCCCTTGGTATTGAAGATTCTCAGTTTCATCTCCTAGAGCAACAAGGTTTTCCTCTTCCTTCAACAAGAAGAAATAGAAGAGCTCATTCCACAAGCACACCCCCTGTTGAAGATAGAACTCTTGGAAGTAGTATCCCTCAAGAGAAACTTAGCCCTAATCTTTGTGCTTTAATTCTTGCTGGTGTTTCAGTTCCTCTTCAAGTAGTATTTCCAAGGATGGCAGTTCCATTACCTTGGGGCCACCGTGTTGGGCCTCTTGCCCTTCCTCAGCCTTTGCATGAGTTACCTAGGGGTAACAGAAAGAAATTTCCCAAGTTCAAAGGTGATGGTAAAGTGCACCCAGATGAACATATTGCAGCCTTCATAGTTGCATGTGGAGTCCTTGGTGTTGAGCATGAAGATGTCTCGGTGAGGCTTTTGTAGAGACTTTGCAAGATAATGCAGCAGATTGGTTCTATCACCTTCCTACTGGGGCCATTACCAATTGGACTACTATGAGGACAAGATTTGAGAACTATTTTAAACCCATAGAAGATGTGCATGCTCTGCTAGCATGATTTCTCAAATCAAGAAAGAACCACAAGAGCCTATGAGAGAGTTTGTGGCTAGGTTCAATAAGTTGATTAATAAGATCCCACTAGACACCCAGCCCATGGACCAAATTCAAAAATATTTTTCCTAAATGCTCAATTTCCTGAGGTAATATATGCATTGAGGAGAGCTAATCTTGCAACATTGGATGAGGATCAAATATTAGCCATTAGTGTTGAGGATGACCTGATCATGTCTGGCAAGTTGAAAAGAGATCCTTCCAAGTCTAAAGCATTTTTTCTTCTTCTTTAAAACTTTGGAGCTAATGCAAATCCCTTAGTACATAAACTGGCTCATGACCTTATTGCTATCAAGAAATAATTGGCTCAACATGCTCCTTATCAAGATGTCCCAAGAAGAAACTTCCAACCCAAGAACCATTTTCCTCTTCTCAGACAAGGTTGGAAATCAAGGGACCACCCATCAAGGTCCCTATCAATGCAACTTGTGAAGTTGAGGAACCTGAGGAAGAGGCTAATGAATAATTTGAAGAATCTGGAGAGGAGGATGAGGAGGAATTGGAAGAACTTGATGGATCTCAAGTCAATTTTCTCACTACTGAGGGCATTGATGAAGAAGATGATTATGATGAAGTAGTAGTAGATATGAATAGTGATTCATATGCTGTTATGACACGAGAACAGACCAATAAGAAGGAAAAAGTGATGCAGCCCATCAAGAAAGCTAAAGAGTATTCCACAACTATCCCAGTTGTGGCAAGAAGAGGATCTCCTATTCCCACTGCATCCACACAAAAGGTCAGTACTGATAATCCTTCTCCTATTTCTACTTCTAAAACTTCTTTTTCTCCAGCTTCAAAACTTGATAAGCCTAAAATTCCTAGTGATGATTCCCCATCCATCTCCAGATCTTTTGATATCATTGACCATCTTAAGAAAACAAAAGTTCAAATTTCAGAGGCTGAGTATTATCAAACCCACCCTAAAGCCTTTGCCAAAATGGTCCACTTTGTCAATTCCCATTCCAAAACTACCTCTAAAGGCCTTTTACCTACTCCATCCTCCACACCCCAACCAAATCTTGTGGCTACAGTCACCACATCTAATGAGAAAATCAAACCTTTTTATGTGACTCTTCTTATAGCAGGCCATAAACTTAGCAACTATGTCATAGATTCAGGAGCATCAGATAATGTAATGCCTGCCAAAGTGGCTCATGCTTTGGGTCTCACCCTCACACACACTATTGGTTCATGTTATTCTATGGAGAGTAGGGAGGTGCCTTTGGTGGGAAGGATTAAAGATGCACAAGTAGCTTTTGTTGCCTTACTTGAGAAAAAGGTTTTGGCTACTATTTTGGTAGCAGATATCCCTCCTTCATATGGTATGTTGTTAAGTAGGAATTTTTGTAAAGATGTGGGAGGAGAGATTCAAATGGATTGGTCACATGCCCTTATACTAGTCAATGGAAAAATGAAGAAGTTGTTTCCTGAGAAGCAATCTGAGTATATTGTGCAAAAACAGATGATCCCAAAGCACAAATACTCTATGAAGATATTGGACATGGTAACTATATGATTATGTCTTCGGAGGAAACTAAACTTCCCAAAGAAGTACTTCATGATCCTAATGGTGTTTGGAATATAGAATTTGATGGAAGCTTCTCCTCAGCTAGTTCTGGAGCTAGCGTGGTGTTAATGTCTCTAGAAGGAAAGTTTTACCCTTTCTCTTTCAAACTTCAGTTTGAGAATACCAATAATACAACAGAGTATGAAGCCCTCATCCTTGGACTTAATGTGGCAAAAGAAAAAGGTGTGAAGAATCTTCTGGCTCGTGGAGATGCAAAACTAGTTGTTAAACAAGTCAGAGACCTTTTTCAAGTAAAGAATAGAAGGTTGAAGCATTACAAAAATCTAGTTTGGGATTCTATTGAATTTCTTGATGCCTTCTCCATCGAAGTAGTGCCAAGAGAAAAGAACACTAGGGCTGATTCACTAGTTGTTTAGGATCATTGCTGATACCTCACCCTAATTTCTCTCAAGATAAATTCACCATTGAAATGATCCATAGGCCAAGTGTTCCTGATAATTCAAGTAACTGGAAAATTTTCAATGATGATCAACATTTATTTCTTTCTTGGAGCTCAGGGATAACTTTGAACAATTATACTTCAAAGGAAGTGATAATTTTCCTCATGAGAGTGTATCTTCCAATGAGGAGGGTGTCAAAGAGGAGACAGATCAAGATGGGTGCATCAAACTCAAAGGTAACAAGATTCCTAAATGGCTACTAATTTTGGAGGAATTTTTGATAAACATGATAGGTATGCTAAGTCTAAATCTTCTACAGGAGTGCAACAATCTGCTTGAGTATGAAAAGATTAACATTGGGAGCTTTGTTGACCCCAAAATGGTGAATGTTGGAAAGTGTTGTACTCAAGAAGAAAAGAAGAAGGTAGTGAACCTCTTGAAGAAGTATATGGATGTTCTTGCATATTCATATGATGATCTAAAATATTTCTAGCCCAAAGAAATGTAGCATTTCATTCCTCTCAAACTTGGGATTAAACCTTTCAAGAAAAAGCAAAGACAATACAATCCAAAGATTGTTGATACCATTTTTAGGAAATACAAAAATTATTGAAAGCTAAAATTATCTTCCCCATTCACCATTCGACATGGATTGCCAACATTGTACCTGTCAGGAAGAAAAATGGTGAGATTCGTATCTGTGTTGACTTTAGGAATATGAATTAGGCTTCTTTGAAGGACAACTATCCTCTGCCCATGATGGATCAAGTTTTGCAAGTCTGTTACAGGGTCTGAAATGTTGTCCATGTTTGATGGATTCTCAGGGTATAATAAAGTAGAAATTAATACCACAGATCACCACAAGACTGCCTTCACCACCCTCTGGGGTAATTTTTCCTACAAGAGGATGCCTTTTAGACTCATTAATGCCGGTGCCACTTTTCAAAGGGTTATGGACTTGGCTTTTGGAATCCTGAAAGGAAAATGTATTGTTGTGTATCTAGATGACCTAACTATGTTTTCCAAAACTAGAGCAGATCATTTTCAGCATCTGGAAATAGTTCTCTTGAAGTGCAGAGAACATGGGGTCTCTTTGAATCCCAAGAAATCTGTCTTTTGTGTCATGGAGGGAAAATTTTGGGACATGTTATCTCTAAATATGGAATCAAAATCAATCTTGAACAAGTTCAAGCTATTCAGTGATTCCTCTTCCCACAAGTAAGAAGGGAGTGCATTCTTTCTTTGGTAAGATCAACTTCCTGAGAAGATTCATTCCTGATTTTACAGAGCTAACTTTGAATATCTCCCAAATGATGAAAGGGAAACAAATGTTTGGCTGGTCCTCTGAAGGGAAAGAAGCATTTGAAGGTATTAAAAAGGCTATTGCTAGGACTCCTATCTTAGCATGTCCAGATTTTAGTAAAGATTTTATTATTTATTGCTATGCCACAGAAAGCACCCTAGTTGCTGTATTGACCCAGAAAGATTCTGATGATCATGAGCTCCCAATTGCATTCATGAGCTACATTCTTAAAAATCATGAGTTGAAATACACCATGATGGAGAAACATGTTTTTTCAGTGGATAAAGCTACTGCAAGCAGCTTTCAAGTTCATATTCTTAACTCTCACTTTGTGGTGCTTGTGCCTGATACAACCATCAAGTCTATTCTTACACAACAAGAATTTGGAACTAAGAGAGGAAACTGGGTAGAAAAGGTTCAAGAATATGATATTGACATCAGACCAACCAAACTAGTTTGGGGTAAAGGCTTGTGTGAACTCATTGCTGAAGGAGCTGGTCATGAATTACCTAAGGATGAGGTTGATGTTCCTATTGTTCTATTTCTTAGCTCGACTGATGAATGGTATGCTGATATCACTCATTTTCTCACCTATGGGGAGTGTCCCTCTCACTTGAATACCAAAGAGAAGAGAGCTATCAAGCTAAGATCAACACAATACGTGTTGTGGGAGAATGCTTTGTTCAAACATGGAGTGGATGGAAGATTTTTGAAATGCGTTGACAAAGAACAATAGAAGAAGCTTTTCTCAAGCTTTCCATGATCAAGCATGTGGAGGTCATTACTCATCTACTATTACTACTCACAAGATTCTTCGCGTTGATACTATTGGCCTACTTTGTTTAAGGATGCATCAAAATGGGTTGATAAATGTGAAGCTTGTCAAAATTTTATGGGAAGACCCAAGTTGGCTGCTTTTCCACTTAAACTAGTTGTAATTGAAGAACCCTTTCAATAATGGGGTTTAGATTTTATTAGAACACTCAACCCATCCTCAAGTGCAGGGCATACTCATGTATTGACTGCCACATATTATTTCACTAAATGGGTAGAAGCTATCCTAGTTAAAAGTACTACTTCAGAGGTAGTATGTAATTTCATTAAAGAAAACATCTTGGTAAGGTTTAGAGTGCCAAACAAGATTGTGACTGATAATGCTTCAAATTTTTCTTGTGCTGAGATGATGGATTTTATTATGGATATGGCATTTCTCTTACTCACTCTTCAAATTACTATCCTCAAGGGAATGGACATGGAGAATCAACAAACAAGAATCTGGTGGCTATAGTAAGGAAACTGGTTAATGAATCTCAGAGGAACTGGCACAAGAAACTCTATGATGCTCTTTAGGAAGATAGGATTACACTCAAAAGTGCTATTGGGATGTCCCCTTTTCAAGTGGTGTACGGTGTGGAAGCCCAATTACGGTGGATTGGAGCTACTAGCTTTGTACTTAATGAAGGCCATGAAGACACTAGTTTAAATGATTCTTTAGACAAAAGGATCATGTATCTTCATAAGTTGAATGAAGATAGGCTACAGAGTTGTTGATAGAATATCTACCCACCAACAGAAGGTAAAATCTTTGTTTGACAAGAAGGCTAGGTCTAGAAATTTCCAAGTTGGAGACATTGTTTTGCTATGGGATAAAAGACATGAGCCTCGAGGAAGCCATGGTAAGTTTGATTCTCTTTGGCTCGGTCCTTTCAAAATCAGGCATTTTCTTTGGTGAAAATTCTTTCTATCTTGATTACATGGATGGTTCCTCTCTCCCACTTCCTTATAGTGGGCAATACCTAAAATTGTTCAAGTCCTAGGTGAATAGGAAGTCTCTTTGTATATTATGTATAGTGTGTGTTTGCTTCTCCTGTTTCTATTTTTGGTGTGTGTTTCCTTTTTGTGTGTTATCTTCTTTATTGGTTTGCCTTTTAACTCTATGGCCCAATGGATTATGCACTGGTCTTCTTCCCCTAAGTTTTCTAGAGTTCTTGCCTTGTCTTGTTCTTCTGATCTAGCCAAGTCATCCCCAGAAAGAGCTGTTGTTGTCCTCTCAAAATTTCCCCTCTTTTGAAAGTCGAAAATTGAAAATTTTGAGTTGATACTCTTTAGTGATGTTCTACTGAAGTGAAAAGTTGAAGAGATAGTAAAAATTCACGTTTTTGGAGTTATTTTGGTGATTTGTGGGTCGGACATTTTTGTCCCTCATGTCCCAAGTTCTGTCGGGCCTTTATATCCCGATCGACCGCATTCCCTGAAATTCTTTAACTTTCAGTTCTATCAGAAACTATTTTAGCCCATTTGTCCCAAGTTCACCGGGCTCTCTATTCCCCGATCACCCGCATTGGGTCCTTCACGTACTTTTGTCCCATCTATCCCAAAAGCATCTATGCCTTCTATCCCCACTTTCCCGCATCACATGTGTCATCCTAGATCATGTCTTTGCATCCCTCATTTCCCTCACATTTCCAAGTTTCTAGACCACCCGTGCTCATTTGGCCCGCATTACCCGCATCGCCCACATCAGCTGGATTGTGTCTTCACGTCCCTCATGTCCCAAATGTACTAAAGACCATCCAGGGCTAGTTTTTTCCACTCTTCCCAATTCTTATCTTTTTGAGTTGGTGTAATATGAATTTAATGTGCATTTAATGACCTTCTCTCTCCTAAATGACTATTTAATGGGACTATCCTCTATGCATTTGACACATTTCTTTCTTGCCATCATTTGCTCAAATCCCTGCAATTAAGGTCATTTTCTCGTGCTCGTGCTCCTTTGTATTTTTATTGCAAACTCAATCCTTGAAGGTTTTCCTCTATGCATTGCAAACATGAAGATCAAATTTTAAGGCCAAGAACATATATCACCTCTCGAGTCCTCTATTCCTAATATCGGGAATAGTGAGGTTCAACACCTAGATTTTGGAGATTTTTGGAACAGATTGACTTTCCCTAATCCTTCCCCCATGGCACAAATGATCAACGACAATGGACTTGCTTATGTGGCTGGTTTCCCTATCTCTATACAATGTGCCGACATTGTGCTTGCCTGTGGAGCTCATTTTAACTCGGACACCAAAGAATTGACTAATGTGCATGGGGAGTTGATCACCAAACTAGATGTTGTTGCCATTACTGCTGCCCTACACATTCTAGAGACTGAAGACTCCATCGTTCTCACTCAAGCTCAAGCTCAGACCCTATTCGAGCAGGATAGTGAAAAATATAAGGCAAGAATAGAAAAATCATGGTTGAAGAACCCTAAGAAGGGAGCGTCCTGACTTTCCAAGGCATTATTTAGGGCTGATTTCAATGAAGAGCTGTCTAATTTCATCATTTTGCTAGCTCATGTCATGGGATTTCCCTCTACCAATGAATTTCACTTCTAGATGTGCCCTTTCATCAACATCATTTGTGAAGGTAGTCAAAACATAAATTGGGCAGAAATCATTTACATGAATTTGACTGAGTAATTGTCTAATGTGCAGCAGACTAAGAAGTTCTATATGACTTCTTATCTCATGTATTCCCTAGCAGCATCCCAAAGAGTGGTTTGGATTCACATACATGGAGGGCCAAAAGGATGAGCCCATTTATGCATACTACCCTCAATTCACCCTTGAAACTAGCAACCACAATTTTAGAAGAGTTAATGATGCCTTTACCATGTATATTGTAAGGCTCTTAGAAGGTGATACTGCCAGGAGGTTTTTGATGAAGCCATGAACCTGATAGCTAAGTATGGAGCTTTCTTCATTCAATTCAGGAGGTTTTCATATATCAGGTTGGCTGGTTATGAAAACACACCTCTCAAGCTCCCCATGTTTTGTAATGACAAGATGGCTCTAATTGAAGTGTGTAGGAAATTGGATAAATTACATAGAACATGCAGGAACAAGAAAATATCTTGATATGCTCCTCCCTATTTCTTTGGGAAACTATACATGTAAAACAACCTTGGATGCCCAAAATATAGAAAGGGCTCTTGCTCCCCTCACTGTCCACTTTTTCAAGCCTAGGACTTGCTTTGATTTGAAGAAGTTCATTGATCAGAACCTCAGGATAAACTATCATCACAGGCCAGATACTGAGGATTATTGGGCTGATTGTGTAGATGATTTTGAAGCAAGGCAGAGGCACTATGGAAAACTCTCTCTGCAACTGATTAAAGAGCTCAATATCTATCAAATTCCTGAAGGGTTCAGGATGATGATAAAGACTTGTAGTATTTTGAATATGAGACATCAATCAAACATACTCCTTTGGAAGATATGGATTGGTACAAGAAGGAGAAGGATGACTTGGTTGATATTTTGACCCCTGTCCTTGTAAGAACCAAAGTTTTGTTTGACAAGAAGGTTCGAGAGCTTAAGAAGAATCAAAGTGGATCTTCTTCCAGAGATACTTCAACACCTAGGAAGGAAACACATACACTCAACACAGAGGTACCTATACAAACCCCTCCTCCTTCCTCAATTAAAGAACTTGAATCATCTACTCCCTCTTCTTCTACTTAAGTGTACCAAAAGAAGATAAAAGAGGTTAAACAAGAGCCAATTGAGGAAGAACCCCTTCTAGAGAATTGAGGATTGCCTTCAGGACGGAGAAAAATATTTTCTAAAATGAAAGTGATGATGGTGAAGTACCAAACCCTACTGGAACTTCAAAAGTTATAGTAGAAGATGATAAAGAGGTTCCTAGCACTCGAACCTCCTAAGTACTACGCATTCATGTGCACAATAATCTCCGGATGCCTCACTCGCCTATTTACTAGAGGCAACAAGTGGTGAATGCCTTAAGTGTCATGGGTTGACTTGCTCTTAGACCTCTTGTCCCTTCTTATTATTCTTCTTATACTTTTGCATGGGTGCAACCCTTGGTTGATAGCAGGAAGAGAAAACCTTCTTCCCGTTTGACAGGGCCAAATTTTGATGCTGTGGTAGCTTTGTTAGGTACTACTCCTCTTCCTCTAGCAAAGAGAGCTAAAACAACTTCAAGAATAGTGATGATGCTCAAGGCCAAAAATTTCTAGAGGTTGCAAAGCCTAAGGTTGATAAGGAAGAGCAAGATCTATTAGCCTCTAACTGGAACTTTCTAGAATTCCAATGGGAGAATATACTCCTAAGAGTGAGGTACATAACCTCCAAGAAACAGTAACCAAGATTATTGAGAGAGTGGAAAATGTTATAAACTATAGAACTGTTGGAAGAAAAAAATAAAGTTCTTTCCAACTTCATCAAGTCATTATTGGCTAAAGATAAGGTTTTGGATCCTACTCCACTGGCTTCCCTTCCACCTCCTATGATTCTCAGTCAGGATGAGGTTCGGAGGATCAAGGATATACACAGATATTCCAATTATGGAAGGGATGTGGAAGCCATGGTTGATGACATAACCATTGTACACTTGAACTTCATTGTAGAAGCATTCAAACTCAATGGGAAGGTGGCCAAACTACAAACAAAAATCTCCTCCTATATTAGAACTATGGACAAAGAACTAAAGCTTTGGAGTAGTTGCATCACGAGATCTTTGCTTGATGGGAAAGGCTGATAAAAAGATATTGTTGGCAGTTGTTGTCCACTCAAAATTCCCTTCTCTTAAAAAGTGAATTTCCAAAATTTTGAGTTTAAGTATCTTCTCTAATATACCAAAGTTGTGAAATTGAAAAAAACTCGCATTTTTGGGTCATTTTGTATGTTTTTCGAACTGTCTGGACATTTTTGTCCCGCATGTCCCTGATTCAAAAATGCATTCTCGTTCCCGATCGCCAATTTTTCCAAAGTTGTTCCATTTTGGGCCCGTCAAAACTTTTCGTCCTAAATGTCCCAAAGTTAATCGGGAAAGTTGTTCCATTTTTTGGTGAAACACCCGAGCCGCGTACTTCACGCATTTTCATCCCAAATGTCCCAAAATTTTCTTGACCCATTGTAACCTTTTCACCCGATCCACCCAAATCGTGTACTTCACGCACTCATGTCCCGCATGTCCCAAAAGGCATTTGTGCGTCCTTTCCCCGCTTCGCCCGAATCGGCTCGAGCCGCGTGTTTCACGCATTCACATCTCACATGTCCCTAATGAACCAAGTGTCGTTCGCTAGTTTTGCGCTCTACCCGAATATCCGGCTTATTTAAATTGGTGGGTATGTATTAAATGCACATTCATGGCCTTTCTCTCTCCTAAACGGCTATATAATGAGCAAACCCCTTTGCATTTTTCACATTGTTTCCATGTTATCCTTGCTCGAACCCTTAATCTAATTCCCCGCACGTGTATCCCTTTTTCTATAATTCCTTCCCAAGTTTAGGTTGTGGCTCATTGTTACTATCAATATGAAGATCAAATTCCGGGGACAGGGAACAAATTTTGCCACTAGAATCATCGTTCCCAATATTGGGGACAGTGAAGCTCGGCATCTTGACTTCGAGGATTTTTGGGTGAGGGTGGCAGATGCAAACCCTACACCAATGGCACAAATGATTCACGATAGCGGTTTGGCTTTTGCTGGAGGTTTCCCGATCTCGAGATAAAGTCTGCACCGATCTTTGTGCTTTCATGTGGAGCTCACTTCGACCCTGATTCGAGTGAATTAACCAATATACACGAGGAACTCATCGCCAAGCTGGACGCTACCGCCATTAGTACCGCACTGAGAATCCCAGAGATGGATAATGCCATAGTCGTTTCTCGGGATCAAGCACAGGCTCTGTTCAATCAAGACAACAACAAATACAAGGCGTGGGTGGTGAAGTCCTGGCTGAAGAACCCTAAGAAGGGAGCCTCTCACCTGTCCAAAACTCTTTTCTGGGTAGATTTTAATGAATAATTGTCTGACTTTATAATTCTACTGGCTCGGGTTATGGGTTTTCCCTCTACCAACGAATTTCACTTCTGGATGTGCCCGCTCATCAGCATGGTATGCGAGGGAAGGAGAATATCAGCCCAGGCGAGATCATCGCATGAATTTGGTAGAGTAGCTATCCAATGTACGATAAACAAAAAAGTTCTACATGACTTCTTACTTGATGTATACTGCTTTGGTGACATCACGGCAATGGTTTGGTTTTTCCTACATTGACGCTCATAAAGATGATCCAGTATATGCCTACTACACTGATTCACCCTGGAGACCAGCAATCGTAATTTCAGAAGGGTCAATGATGCTTTCACCATGTACGTGGTCAGGCTGCTCGAAGGTGATACTGCCAGGAGATTTTCTGATGAAGCCATGAATCTGATATCACGCTACGGTGCTTATTTCATACAATTCAGAAAATTCTCCTATATCAGGCTTGCCGGCTATGAGAGCACCCCTCTGAGGCTTCCCATGTTCTGCAATGATAAGATGGCTTTGATTGAAGTATGCAGGCAATTAGACAAACTGCACAGAACCTGCAGAGACAAGAAGATTTCTGGTTTGCACTTTCCCATCTCTTTGGGAAATTACACTTGTAAAACAGCCCTGGATGCACAGAACATAGAGAGAGCCCTGGTCCCTATCACCGTTCATTTCTTCAAGCGAAGAACCCTGTCGACTTGAAGAATTTCATTGAAACAGAACATCAAGATAATCTACCATCCTAGGGTAGATACGAGAGAAGACTCGGGTGATCATGCGAGATGATTTTGAGGCCAGAGAAGGCAGCATGGGGAGTTCTCCACGCATTGATTCAAGAACTCGGCCTTTACAAAGTTCTGAAGGACTCCAGGATGAAAATTCTGATCTATACTCATATGAGTATGACAGAGTGTGATTAAGCACACCCCCTTGGAGGACTTGGATTGGAACAGAAAGAAAAGGATGATCTGGCTGAGATCCTTGCTCCAGTCTTAGTCAGGACTAAGGTCTGGTTTGACAGAAAGTTCGAGAGCTCAGAAGGCACTCAGGAGAATCCTCTTCCAAGGATGTTTCAACACCAAGGAGAGAGGCATCGATTCCCAGGTCAGAAACACCAGTGCAAACCCCACCTGCCTCATCAATACAAGGACCTGCAGCTTCCACTCCTTCTTCATCCACTCAAGTGTACCAGAAGAAACTCAAGGAGGTTAAGAAGGAGCCTATGGAAAATGATCCTCAAAGAAAGGTAGAAGTGCCTATGGGAGTGGAGAACATCATTGTTCTCGGTGAAAGTGAAGAGGGTGAAGTGTCGGCCCCTACGAATGCTCCTGAAGGTCAGCAGAGATAAAGATAAGGAAGTCCGAGCCTTTGAACTTCCAAGTGCTATTGATTCTTCTACAGCAATTGTCTCCAGCGCCCCACTCACATCTCAACTTGAGACCACAGCCGTGCAAACCTTGAGCGTCATGAGCTCTATGTCTCTTGGTACTCTTGCCCCTCCTGCTGCTTCCTCTTCTTCTTTTGCATGGGTTCAGCCTCTTGTTGACAGTAGAAAGAGGAAATCTTCCTCTCGGAGCTCAGGGCCAAACTTTGATGCTGTCACAGCCTTGTTGGGCACCACTCCTTCTCATGCCAAGAAAGCCAGAACCACCTCCAGAATAGTGTCTGATGCTCAAGGTCAGCAATTCCTGGAGATTGCTAAGCCTACAGTGGACAAGTCGGAGAGCAGGACTTGTAGGCGGCTGATCTTGAACTCTCAAGAATTCCAATGGGAGAGTCTACCCCGAAGGTGAGATTCACAACCTCCGAGGAAAGCATCCACAAGAGTCATTGGGAGGGTAGAGAAAGGGAAGCAAACTATTGAAAAGTTAGAAGAACAGCCCAAATTCTCATAGGTTTCATCAAGTCTCTTTTATCTAAGGACAAAGTTTTGGACCCTACTCCGTTGACCACTCTTCCACCACCTATAATTTTGAGCCAAGATGAAGTACAGAGTATCAAAGACATGCACAAGTATTTCATCTATGTGAGCTATGGAAGCCATGGTGGATGATATGCTTGTTGCGCAGGTTGAATTTCATCGATGAAGCTTTCAAACTCCATGGAAAAGTGAACAATTTGCAATGAAGCTCTCCTCTACTATTGGGATCATGGATAAAGAGCTCAAACTCTGGAGCAGTTGCATAGTAGACCTCCGCCTTATGGGACAGACAGATGAGAACATCTTACTGGCGAATAAGGTTTTTGATGATGCAAAGGATAATTTGTCAAAGTCCTGGGTTTACAGCATGGAGTGGAAGATCAAAGTCCTGGAGGAGGCTTTGGGAGAGCTGAAGAATAGCTGGCAGAAAGGAGAGGCTTTCAAGACACTGGTGGTATCTGCTTTCAAAGATATACACTGTCATCTTCAAGATGAAACTTCTGGTGTGCTCCTTTCCTTGCAAGAAATCAAAGCTCAATTCAGAGCTTTTGTCAAAGATAACTTATTCAAGGAAAGTTCCATCTCCAAGGAGAAAATGAAGGAGATTTGCTCTCTTCAATCTGCCATCAAAGAAGCAAATAAAGATTATCATACTCATGTCGAGTTTGATAAAGAAATGGAGAAGTGTCTTGGATTTTGGACTCGTCTACGGCCCAACACGTCGAGTCCCTCGTGGAAGAGACATATCCGAGGAGTTAAAAATATTCGGGTAGCGGATTTCAAGTCGTAGGTCCCTCCCAAGAATGGCCACTGTCTACTTCTCCTTTTCTTTTCTCTTCTTCCCATTCTTTTCCGTTTTCTTTGTAAAAATTTGAGGTATTGCGGTTGGCAGTCCTTAACTATTCTTGGTTAAAAGAAGCGGTTACGAAGAGTAACTGATTTGTAAGCTATATGATGGCCTCTCTATGCCATTCTAAGGGAGGAAGAACTTGGCATATTTTACGAAAGTTTAAATAGATCACAAAGAAATCAATACAAAAGGGCTTTCCATTCTTTGTCTATCTAATCTCCGTTATCTCTGAGCTTTCGTTTAATTTTTGTGAAGATCATTTGTTTCTAGTTTGTTAGTCTCGCTGATTGCATACTCTTCAACTTTGCAATACATGGTGATCTTGTACAACCAAGAAGGAACTTTGTGTCCTTGATTAATGAACCATTGCGTTCTGACAGATGTTATTTGCAGAACTTTGTGTCTTTAAATTTCATCTTATTCATGTGATGCAAATGATCTTGTTTCAATTCACTGTAACTTCGCATACATAAAGAATTACTCTGTTATCTATAATTTTGCATGTTGCCTTTCTGCTCATTCTCGCACTCTCATTCCTCAGTCCTTTTGTAATTGATGATCTTTATAAAAGACACTTTCGTAATATCCAAGTTTAACCAGAAAATCATATTTTGTATATTTGTAGATAAGTTTGTTTCTGAATAAGGGAACCTCTCCCATTAAAGAGGAGGGACTTCTTGTCCCCTGACTGTTGCTCTTCGTAAAGTCCTATTTGACGACCAACACCAAGTAAAGTTTTTGATGATGCAAGGACAACTTGTTAGGGTTATGGGTGTTCAAGTGTTGAGTGGAAAATAAAGGTTGGAAGAAGCCTTGGGAGACTTGAGAAAGCTTGATTGGCAAAGGGGAGAATCTTTCAAGTCTTGTGTTGCATCTTCCTTTAAGGATATTCATTGTCATCTTCATGATGAAATTTTAGGTGTTCCTTTCTCTCTTCAAGAGATTAAAACTCAGTTCAGGACATTTGTCAAAGAATACTTGTTCAAAGAAGAATTGATTACCAAAGAGAAGATAAAGGATATTTTCTCTCTTCAATATGCCATTGAAGAGGATAATAAAGAATACCTGGAACATACCGAGTTTGATAAAGACATGGAGAAATGTCTAGGAACTTGGTCTCATGCCACTGCTAACACATCAATCCCATGAGGTAGGGAGATAGTTGAGGCATTAAAAATATTCAGGCAATAAATTCTCAAGTCGGTGGGCCCTCCTCAGCAATAAGTGGATGTTTTCTCTCCTAGTTTCTCCTTTTCTCCTTTTCCTAGAATCGAGCTCATTGTAAACTAATTAAGGACATTGTGTCGAGCACTTCCTTAATTAATATTTTAGTTAAAAGAAATGGTTACCAAGTGTAACCAATTTGTAAGCTATATAATGGGCTCTTTATGCCATTTTTGGGGCTGGAACTTTGGTTATTTTTGAAAGTGTAAAGGAGTAAAAAGCTATCAATACAAGAAGATCTCTCTTTTTGTTTCTATCTATTCTTGTTCTTTCCTTTCTATTTGTTAAAATTTATTGAATCATTAGTCTATTTTACTTCAAGAAGCTTTGTATTCTTGTGGATGTCATCTCTGGAACTTTGTGTATGTGAAATAACATCTTGTGGTTTTAATGCAAATGATTTTGTTCTATATGATTCCATTGGCATGTGTAAGGAATTATTTTATCAGCTATACTTCTGAGAGTGTGATTCTTCCTTTTCCCATTCCTTATTTCTTCTATCCTTTTGTATTGATGATCTGTAATATCAATCACTTTCATGATATCAGAGCTCCTCTTTAAAACTAAATGTTGTACATTTGTAAATAGGTTTTTGCCTTTAAATAAGGGAACCTCTCCCATCAAAAGGGAGGGAATTTCTGTCCCTTGACGTTTTGTTTTCAATAAATTCCTTGTTTGACAAAAAACAACACTAAAATCCATCCATAAGAGATAACATTTCATATCCATGCAGTTTAGTCAACAATCATTTCAATATTGGGCAATGCGAAATCATTTTTTGGACATGCCTTATTGATGTCTCTAAAATTTGTACAAATTTTGATCCCGATAGGTTTCTTTTGTATGGGGACTATATTTGATATCCATTTTGAGTAGTCAATAGGTCTAATGAAGCCTCTGCAAAGAACCTTTCTAGATCTTCTTTAACTAGCAGATCCACTCGTGGATGCATTTTTCTAAGTTTATATTTTATGGGCTTGGCGTCTGCGTGCACAACTAGGTTATGCACTACCAAAGTTGGATCCAAGCCCAACATATCCTTATATGACCATGCGAATATATCTATAAATTCCCACGAAGCATGGTGGAAGTATTTTTCTCCCATGTTAAGAACGAAGCTCCTAGCTTGACTATCTTAGGGTCATCTTCTTTCTAATATTCACATCGATGTTTTCTTCCACTAGCATTTTTGACAAATCCTGCATATGCATAGGATTAAGAGGAAGGTTGAGATATTCTTCCAAGGGTGTCTCTATGAGATTTTCACCATTGGCGTTGTCACTTGTCTTGTACATTTATTTTATTACTTATTTGTCATCCTCCACCTCAAAGATGTTTTCAATGTGTGAATTGGAATTTTTTTTTTTCGAGGCTTTTCATTACAACTTTTTCCGCACTTTTTTTTAGTTTATTATAACAATGTTTATCAACTTCCTCTCCAAAGTACAAATAGGTATCTAATTCAATATTGAAACCCTTATTATGGCCTCCAATTTTAATTGTATCTCGAATTCCATGAATTCCATAAATGGTCTCATCATTTTCAAAGAGGTATAGTGGTATGTGAAAGTTTTGGTCCCATGCGACAAGGTAAGGGTAGAAAAGGTCAATTTTAGGTTCAGTGGGGGTTAAGGTAAGGATATAAGTATCCATGAACATGTTTATAGAGGTAAGATCCTTATATTGGCTACAGTGGGAATCTATGTCATTGTATAAATAATCAAAGCTATCTTCACACTCAAAATAGGTAGCGTTTTGGTCATCAAGGTGTGATCCATAGAGTCAAATTGTGATACCATATCTTTCTTTCTTGAAATGTGGGAGAGGAACTAGTTCTTTGGTCCTTGCTCATTCTTTCACATTATTTGGTTAGACTTCTTGAATTTAGGGATTTGGTAGATATTGTTTGAGTATCCTTCAGAACCAAGTCGTAGGTGGGTCCAACAATTTTTCTTCAGCAAGTAATCCCCAGGTAAGAATGTCCCAATAGTTCTCTCATCTCTAGGTTGTCGAAATGATAGTTGGTTCAACATGTTGTCTTAGGTGACAATGATAGCTCGAAACTAGGAGAGTTTGTTGCACATTATATTCTCCACAACCATATTCTAGAAATTTCATCTCCCATGAATCAAAAGGAGAAGTGGATGTGGAAGCTTCATAGGTGCAAGAACTTAGGGAGTTTGAATCTACCCATGATTCCATAGCTTCTGATTAAAGAGGAAAAAATATATCAGTAGAGGGACACGTATAGGAACCCTTACGTGCAAAACTATTGAGAGTTCTACAATGAGAAAAGGGTTCTAGATCTCCTTGTATTGTATCAAAGTGTGTCCATCATGTTTCAATTTGATGCATTGATGGAACATTGATGGTATGGCCTGCATGACATGAATCCATGGTCGACCAAGAAGCATATTATATGGAAGTTCCAAGTCTAAGACATGAAACTTGTATATTGAAAAGTTGGTCCTACCTCCATTGGCAATGTGATTGTCCTAGCTGACTCCCGCTCCATGTTGTTGTAAGAGGTTATGGTAATAATATGGGACTCTAGATCTTCTTCTATATGTCCCAATTGTTTAATTAGTTTCAAAGTGCATATATCCAAATCTGATTTGTTGTCCACAAGTACCTATTTTATCTTCGGAACGAGTAATAAATACCTTGATAAACATGGGGAGATTATGTGTATGATCCTCACTAGGGATCTCCTTATGATTAAAGGAGATGTATTCAGTTGGTGTAATGTTTTCCATTTGCCACTTAAATATGTGAAGGGTCTAATTCCATTGAAACTCTTGACCCCAAAGAGTTTTGTACAAGATGTATTTATGTAAATTTGATATTTTAAGAAGATATAAGATGGAAATCTTGGTAGATTTCTTCTCAAGTTGTTCTACGAGGTTGTCTTAACCATCCTGTGGGGTTGACAAAGAGGGTTCGGGGATCCGAGAGATGTGTGCCTTATTACCGTAGAAAATCCTTTCCCTTTATCCTAATGGTATTTACATGGTCGTTGGAATAGTGGATACATCCAATGAGAGAATCGTAGTGATTATTATCACTCTTGGTATATAGGTTGTTCACATATTTGTAATTTTTTGATGACTCTCCTTGATCCGACATTTTCTCATTCGACATACCATGTTTAGGGAATGGTTCTTTGAATATCCCCATATTTTCATTTGGCATTTGATTTTTATCTAGGGTGTCAACTTTAATCTCTCCATTGTCAATGAGATCTTGGATGTAGTGACGGAGTCTTAGGAACTTGTATATCTTGTGTCCCATGACATGATGAAAATCACAATAGTCATGCTCTATGTACCATGATGGTTTAAGTGCATTATCATCAAAAGGTTGTGTTGTGGGATAAGTCACCACGTGAGATGCATCCAATTACTTCAATATTTCATTCAAAGGATCATTGAGAGGAGTGAATGTTCTATGTTTAGGTGGTGTTTGAATAGGCGCTCTCATCGCTTTAAAAGGTTGACCGACTTGAACCATTTTACTTGGTTGGAATAATTAATTCTGTCTCCCACCACATTCTTTTTTTTATTAAATATTTTTGGCTTTTCCATTGGTTTGGAATTTTTATTAGCTTTAGAATGTGACTTGATGGTTCCTTTGGAAATGAGGGATTTGTCTATTTATATGCCCTTTTCAATAACCTCTTCAAAAGCACAAACATAGTGCATTTACAAATAGAAATTAATGTATGGGTTTAGATTGGGCATGAAGATAACCAAAAGTGTTTATTTGGGAAACACATAAGGGAAGTGACTAGCCAATCCTTGCCACCTTTGCAAGAAGCTCGCGAATGTTTCATTATGGCATTGTTTAGTACCACCCAAGTCTGCCATGGTTATGTCACTTTCTATGTTGTACAAGAAAGGTCAAGTAAACCTTTTACAAATTCAAGCGATGTTAAGATAGACCCACAAGGTAAGTGAGTGAACCATTCAGGGGCTTGTCCTCTTAGATTCTTCATAAGAAGTCATATGAGGTAATTATCACTATATGCCACTTCTTGGCATGCCATGTACAAAGATTTCATATGATCTCATGGATCACCTTTCCCTTTGTATTTGTCAAATTTTGGCATGTTAAACTTATTCGGAAAGGGTTGAAGCATCATATATTTATTTAATGGATGGGGCATATCTCTTCGTATTGGTATTTCTGTTATTCCCAACATTAGTTTCTTGAAGGCTAATAAGTGTAAATTTCATGGATTGCATTTCTTGTGTAAGTAATAACTCTTTAGTAGGAGAAGCATGGATATATACATGACTCGTATTCCATATTCTCTCATTCTCATTTTTCCATGTGAAGTTTACTATCTTTGACCTTAGATTTTGTGTTATGTAGATTTTTGGTCATTTCCTTCTATACATGAGATGTGAGCAATGCTAAGTTTTTATTAAGGTTTTTGATTTTCTATTAAATAGTGAATTCTCCCTCAAGAGGTTCTTCTTCTTCACCATGTGGAGGTTGTTCTACATTCTCATGTTCTATCCTAACTTTATGTGGTATCTTGATGAAGGGAATTTTGTAACCCACCACATTATCGTTTCCTACATTAGACGTGGAAGTGTGTCCACATGTGAGGATATCATCCATGTTAATGAGAGGTTGTTCTTCCTCATTAGCTTCATTTGTTGGTGGTATTGTCTCATGTTCTATAGGAATTATAGCTCCTAATTCCACCACTCATGCTAGCACCTGATCTTTGTTTTTATAAAGGAATTCGTCTAACAAGGAGGGGTCAAAGTCAAATTATGCATGTGGTGAATCTAACTCATCACCACTATGATCAAACATCTCCTCTACTTCTTTTTCTAAGGAGAATAAATGTCCAAGATTATGGCCAATAAAGGGATTTGACGCTTGTTTGTTTGAGGTTTCCAAGTTTGTTTTTGTCTTGTTTTTAATGCCTACTTTTTGATTCCTAATCTTGTTTTAGGGGCCATAACGTATGAGATTTTTCACTAAGGTGTTTTGAATGTGCTCAAAATATATTGATCAAGCCTAATTAAAACAAAAAAGAATGTCAAGAATTATAATGAATGTCAAAGTATCAATGTTACAAAGTGATTACTCTAAATGAATAAGTCAACAATGATAAACAAGATACAATCACATAATGTTTATCTTCAAACCAAATAAACAAATAATGTACTTCCTAATTTTGTTTCTAAAAAAGGTAGTTGGTGTCTTAAGATGATTAACAACATGTCACTACTTATATTGAGTTCAAACAAATTCACATGGCGTAAATAATAACAAGGAGTTAACAAGATCTACAAACAAAGTATACTAACAAAAAACCTGAATCCAATCAAGACCTATATTCCAAAAAGTGACAGTTATAATTGTGAGCGACACAACATTTCCACTAAGATATGTTAGCCAAAATCTGCGAGAAAGTAAGATCTTAACATCAAGATGATATTGACATAACACGCACAAGTCGTAACACTCAACACTTTTCAAAATCGAGGTAGTAATTGAAATCAAACTTAAAGCTAGAGTATACCTAGGAATTATTAAAGTGTATATAGCGTAATATTACAATATAGATATTTAGGTCAAGTTTACAAGAAACAAGATGTAAACACCAAAATTTTAGTGACATAATATAAACAAGATAACCATTCGAGGGATGATGAAAGTGGTGAACCAATCCTAACTACGATGATGATATTGACTTGGGTATCAAGATCGAAACTCTACAATGATATGAGAATGTCTCCACACACTTTAGATGTGTAACAACTTAGCCAAAAACATGGATGAGTGTAAATAGGCAAAAAGTGGAGAATACAATCAATTAGAAACACAAGTGTAGTTACTCTTTTTCTAATCAACAAAGTGTCAAAAGAAAGTGAAGGAAGTAAATCAATTGGTATTGAAAAATGTTGGCTTTACTTTGGTAGAGTTTTGCCTCACCTTAAAGAAAGTTAAAAACTAAGTAAACGTAACGCTTCACACTTTTCATGATGAATAATATTTCTCAAATAGAATTGGTTTTGATATGGTCCAAGTTGGCTCCTGGTCAAAGATAGCTTCCTAGGTGGTTCACTCAACTAGGTGTCACAAGTTATCTAGAAGCGAGCTCGATTTTCCTTGAAAATTCACACTGACTAATTCTTAGAGTACCTCGGATTTACTTTACCCCCTACAAGCACACTGGGAAATAAAATAATACATCATGTAATCTCACTTGGATCATGATACGAGATAAATTTGATGCTAAATCTCACAAATGGTAATACTAGTCAAGTAGGTTGTCTTTGAGCACTTCCCATTTTATCCACAAAGTTCCCTCTTGCATGGAATACTTTGTGGTTTTTAGACCACCCCATTTTTTCATCATAAGGCTTATGCCAAACGGGTTATATCCTAGTTTTAAGTGGACATGGTGTACCCTTATTTGAACCTACAAATACAATGTGACATTTGTGGTGTGTTTTTTATTGTGTTTAATTTGATTTGGTTTTCTTGAACACCTTTTGGTAACCTATACGAAAACTATATTATTGGTTTTTTTTTCTTGACTCCTTTCTTTGGAAAGCATTTTTCGTTTCGCACAATGGATTAGCAATTTTCCATAAAAAGAATAAAATTTGTTTATGATTCTCAATATTGTCATAGGCTGCAAGAGAAGAGCATACACAATGTAAAATCCAATCAAGAAATCTAAAAATGGAAAATACTTAATTCAAAGGCAAAATACATACATCTTGACTCAATTTGGACATTCAAAATGTTTATTGAAGCAATAAAAGATATAAGAATTGTTTCTTATTCCCAAGATCGCCCTAAAAGACTTGAGTGAAGAGCATATGTGACATTACTCTTATGATTAAGCATACAAGGTTTATCCAATGTTTGATATAACCTAAAAAAGCATGTAAACATACCCCTATAAAAATGGAAATTAATCAAATTAAACCTGCAATGATGTTAGCATTTAAGAACACAAACTTTTGAAAACACGGGATTTTCATATGCAAGCCCGGAGTGAGGTACCTATGCGGGGTTAGGGTATGTGTGCATGGGTTAGGGCATCTATGTCCCTCTATGTAAACCTAGAAGATCTGCAATGTTCCCGCACTACCCGAGAGATGCCTACGCTAGGATATGTGCATGTGCGCTAGGGTATATATGTGTGCACGTGGGTAAAAAACATAACATACAAAAATTATAGTGCATGTACACTGTTGGTTGAGAGATGTATGCTCTAGTATAAGGATGTTTGTGCCATAGATACATACATAGAGCGTGTGTGCTACCAAAAATTTGTGTGCACCACCTTTAGGGTTTTTGCATTGTCGTAGACAATTTTTGACTACAACAAAGGTACAATACTACAGCATTGTGTGTGTGCATCAAATTTAGCACCTACTCATGGTTTAGCGTGATTACACATGGTTTTATGCACCTATTCTTCCCTGTGCAATATTTACCTAGTGATGATGTTAAAATATAAATCAATGGCCTAAACAAGTTCAAAATGCTCCAAATTTTAACATGTTAATTCAAAATTGACAATAACCCATCAAAATTAAAGCTCTAAGTAAGACTCTACACATGTAAGGTTAACAAAAATCATAATAATTTCAACATCATTTCACACATGTGTATAGTTAGGGTTAGCCAAATGTTGAAATAACAACAAAATTTGAACTATAATGCTAAGGGACAAAGGATCCGTCCCATCGGGCGTGTCATATGTATCAATGTATTAGTTAGCTATGCAAAGGGAATTGAAACTAACACCTTAATAGTTTTAAAAATGAACTAACTACAAAAATATCATGATATTAATATCTAAATGAGACTAAATACCAACATCATGTATTCAAAATTGAAGTAGAAATCAAACTAATATGATAAGAAATAGAATCTCTACTCTTTAGATCACCACAAAGACTAAAGAAACCTAAATGGATCCATGAAAATCAAAGTTTATTGTTTGATCTTCAAGGGTTTGGGAATGGAAGGTCATCAAACTATGGCTACAAGACCATTTTGATTCTCTCCATATGACCCAAAATATTGGATGAATGAAATGCAAAAATGAGGCTATTATCTTCAATTGAAAGATTCTCTAAGATAAAATGCTTATAGACTAACTATAAGCATGCACAAGGTGTAAGAAAAATGTAGGAGGAGGGATCTTTATATAGCCTAATGGATAAAAGAATCTCTACAACCTTTTACATGTGGGATAATAAAGAAGTTGGGTGAGTTGTGAATAAGCCATGTTTACAAAGGGTTGAGTCAAGCTTAGGAGAGTTTAGTGTGTCAACCTTAGAGGAATAATTAGCATGATTTTGATTATGGGAGGAATTTAATCAAGTAAATGATAATTTATTGATTTAGTGGAAGAGAAAGATAATTAATTAATCTAGATAGAAAGAGGGATTAATTAACAAAAGGTCGATAATTGGTGTGTTTGTTGGAAGAAAGGGTTAATTAACTAGTTTAATGTAGCTAATTAATGGTGATAGAAGAGAAAGTGATCATTATTTATGATATGTCGTTAATTTTGGGAAAGGGATAATTAGCACAATTTAAGTATTTACATTTCTTGAGCTAAATTATAGGTGTCTACATGCAATACACGATTGTAATGTTTGACCTGTGTTCGTTTTGATTTTTTATGTTTTCTCATTTATTTATTTATATATATATATATATATATATTTTAATTCGATTTTTATATTTTTGATAGTTTTTGGAAAGTTGGGACCAACAAAGTCACTCTAGATGGTAAGATCCAACAACAATGTTTGCAACTTTGTTGATAAGGGAGATTAGGTATGTTGTTTTAATCAAGAGTCATATTATCTCCGATCTCGATGATCGTGGTGAGCTCATATTCAAAAAATGACTGTAATTTATCTTGAAACATGGATTTTGTATGTGTGAGCTTAAGTTCTCTATCCAAAGGTTTTTGAACTTTGCACCATACTTGGATGGTTATGTTGATGTGCATTCTTGAATAACAATTGATTTTTAACTTTAAGATCGTTGGAAGTTTTGGGAACTTTTGATTTCATGCGATGTGTAACATGATCTTGATTAAGAAGTCATTTAGGTTTCTTATGAGTGACTATGTGACCTATCTGATCTCAAGAAGTGGGAGAAGAAATTGGACATTGAAAATTAGAATTGATGTGAGAAATGACCGCAGGATTTCCACAACCATTGATAGAAGAAAGATGTGATGGAAAAAAAGATATGGTTCTAGAATTGAAGAAGAGGGGCTATCGAGAAGGTGATCCACTAATAGAAGATGAAGAAGGGCTCTTAGGATATGGCCCGAGATGGAAGAAAATTTTCTATGAGGACATGGCCCAGAATAGAAGATGATGGTGTCCCATAGAAAAAAGAGGATTAAGGGCTACTATGGAGTGACCAAAGAATAGAAGGTAATGGTTTACTCCAAGGTGACTCATATATGAAAGATAATGAAGAGGGCTACTTGGGACGTGGATCCATAATGGAAGAAGATAATGAGGGAATCCTATAGGGTGACCCAAGTGCAGATGAGGAAGGACTACTTGAAGGTGTCCATAGATAGAAGAGGATGAAGTGATACTAGGACATGGCCTAAGAATAGAAGGTTATGGGCTACTGGAGGTGACCCATAAGTATAAAATGGAGGGCTACCAAGAGGTGGCTCTCGGATAGAACAATATGATGGGCTACTCAACGGTGACCTAAGGTGAGATTTTAATTGAGGAATGATGATAGATAAGGAATTATTGGGTAATAAGAAGATAGGTCGTGGATCAATGTTATACCTGACATTTCATCATGCTCGAGAGGAAGGTGAATATGGAATTCCAGAAGAAGAATCAAGTTCCATGACCTTACGCTCTTCCTTTATTCTCTAACGAAAGGGATGAATTTCTTCTCACCAATATGTAAGTGTATTGAGTCCCATAACTAATCCTTGATTGTAATCCTCTACAGGGATATCTTTGTGTAGTATGATTATTCTTTCATCCTCAGAGAATTAAATCAGTAGAGGTTTTTTTTCTTTGACCATAGGAGGTTGATTATAAGAGACATATCCGATAAGTGAGGAAGATTGATTTACAAAAGGAGATGAAGATGTTCAATTATGTAGAAAAGGGAATGGCTTAACCTTATCACTCCCATGAAGAGTTTTTATAGTGCTTGAAAATATATCTTAGTGCATGGATTCATTCTAATGGTTACGGGGGTCATAAATTGATATTTAGAAGATGGATGAGGAAATGGTATGATATTATTGAAAGTGCTCAAGATCGTAGAGGGATCAAGTTGGAATAATAGCAAAAGATGAATCGGGGGAGGAAGTATGCCTAGAGGTAGGCATCTCATAAATGGATAATTTCAATCTGGACATAGGTATTTTTTATAGAAGATGACATAATGTAGGTTGGAAAGTAGAATCACATAGCCATATGTTAAGTTGGAACGTAGGAGTTAAATTAGATGATTGACTAGAGGTAATCCGATTCGTGGAACTCCTCGATGGAGGAAGAGGTTGTTAAATTACTCGATAAAGGTTGTCTTGTTGAGGAAGGGAGGAATGTGACTAAAGAACCAAAATCTATGTTCAATTGATGGAACTTGGAGTCGCATGATTCTTCAAAGGATGAAGTCATCATTGAGGTGACTGGAAATGAAGTTCCTTTGAAGAAAGGGAGGACTGTGATTCCATATTTGATCTAGGGGTATCTAAATTATTGTTGGGATTTGAATCTTCAGAAGAAAAGTGTGTATCCGAATAGTATTTTGGATCCAAATAAGAAGAAGAGTGGGGGAACCTGAATAATAATTTGGATCTGAAGCATCAAACCATACCACCGACTATGAGTTGAAGGTGGGGAACAAGGTACCCGAATGGGCCCTCTAGGGTGAAGAACCAAACAAGGTTTAGTCATAATGGGTATATTTTGATTTGAATTCCTAAACCTAGGTTCCGTATTTTTGTAAGTGTGAGGAACCACGTGATATTCAATCATTTTTTGTGTCATTTAGGTACAAATTCCTAGACCTAGATAGTGTGATGGAAATCCTTCAAAGGGATGGAATTTAAATGTCTATTTAGGGAAGCATAATGACATTCAACTAGAAATTTTGTAAGTACGGAGATGCTTGCATGATTTTCTAAAGGAAACCTAAGTAAAATGGGCATCATGATCATGAAATATTGATGAGAGGAGAAGGGATTGTCCTAGAAAATAAGTTTTCAAGATGAACGATCACAATGGATAATCATGCAAGTTTAAAACAAAAAAATCAATAAGGAAATATTATACGTGTAAAATTTGGTATGCAAAATGATATTTTGATGCAAAGATGATCAACACAATGTCAATACTTACATCAATATCAAAATAAACAAGGAGAAAATATTAACAAAGGGTAGACGTGACTCCCAATCAAAGGATACCACAATGAGTTTATCAACCAACAAGGCCTAAATGTTAAAGGGTGAGGATTACAAATGTAAGCCACATAATAAAACCAATTGGACATGTTAATCAAGCTTCACGAAGAAGTGAGATATTAGTGCCAAAGTGGTATCAAAATGGAATAAACAAAGTAAGCGAAACTGTTCAATATTTGGGACAATGTTTGAAGTAAAACTCAGTCAAAGTATACTAATGATGTGCTAAAATGTGGGCAACATAATGAAACAATGAGGACACTTAGGTCAAGTTTACAAGAAACATGATGTAAGGATTTTAATTGTGTCAAGACAATGTGAACAAGGTAACATGTCAAAGGGAAATCAGATGATGAATTAATCCTAACTATGATGATGATCTTGAAATCAATATCAAGTGGAAATAAAATACATAAGGACACATCCACGCACTTTAGATGTTTAATAACTCAACCGAAAACATGGATGAACATAAATGGACAAAAAGTGGTGAACACTATCTATGAAAAAACTCCCAAAATATGCCTTCTCTTGTCCCAAATGGGAAACAAGAATGCAAAGGTATAGATCAAATGAGGTGGAAATAAACTAAGTGTCACTTGGGAAGAGTTTCACCTCGTCCTAAGGTGAGAAAGAAACTAAGCTAAGTGATACGTCGTAAATCTTGTGATGAGTGACACTTAGATCAAACTTAAACGGATTCGATTCATCGTGTGGTTGAAAAACAAGGCTTTGAGTCCATACAAGTTATCACTTCGTAATGCCTAAGACACAATAATGGAATAGCAAAGTGGGCTCCAAGAAGATATGGCTTTCCTAAAATAGTTCACTCAACTAGGTGTCACAAGTTGTCTAAATGCGAGCTTGATTTACCCAAAGAGTCACACTGACTAGTTTGGGAGTATCTCAGATTTACTTTACCCCCTTATGATACAATGAGAAACTAGTGTGTTTAGTATGTATCGTCACTAAGGTCATGATATAGAAAAATTTGAATCTAAACTTACAATGTAGAAAATAGTTAAGTGGGTAAGTGAAGCCCTTTTTGTTTCATCCACGAGGTTACTCAACTGTGGATTACTTTAGGGTTCCTAGAACCACCCCCATTGTTTTATCTTAAGGAATTATGCAAAAGGGGTTATGTTCTAGTAGAGTGGATATGGACGTACCCTTTTCCAAAACCTGTTATATAGTGTGATGAAAGTGGTGTGTTTTTTACCTTGCTTAACTTAATGAAGTTTTGCACACCGTTGGAAACCTACATCAAACATGTTAGCATGGTTTTGATCTTGATTCTTTGACACATGATTTTGGTCCTATACACCAAGATTAGTAATTTTCCAATACGTCATATAAAGGAGATAAAATGTTGCTTTTGATTTCCCAGATCATCCTAAGATGCAAGAAAGAGCATACACAACAAGGTATCTCACTAAAATTTGGAACAAATGGAGAATAATTAAGAAAATAGTGAAAATAAGTTCCTTTTAACCAACTTTGAAAGCTAATTGAATCATTTTGCAAGTATGAAGAAAGTAGTGAAACATTTTTTATTCCCAAGATCACCTAGAAAGGTGCGAGGGAAGAGCATACGCATTTCAAAATTTCACAAATAAAGATGCAAACACTTTAAATAAGTTAGTATGAAAAACATGACGGAAAATAAATGTTATCTCTCAAAAGTGCACCCTGTAGAGAGATGGTTGCAGGTTTTCTAAGCTTGCACAAATGATCTCTCTCTTTCATAGATACAATGGAAACACCTCAGGTCTGTGGGTATACCTATTTTGAGGTGAGTATCCGATATCAAGGCCGGTTCCTTGTTGGTGTATACAAATTGCTTTCGGGAGTTTTAGGGTAAAAGATAGTTGTAAAATGATTAAAACTAAGGTGATACACCAAATTTGTATGAGGATTTGTGAGTATATGACACTGGCTGATCGTGAAGGATTCTTGATGCACGAACCAATAGTTTTTTGTAAAATATTTAGGGGCAAAATACTTGATTGTATTTGAGGAGGATCACAACAAGTACTAATACGTTAACATGCACATCAAAATTTAAGCGAAAGGACTGAAATTTATAGCAAGGTAAGGTGGTTGATCATGGAATTTACATTCACAAGAATAATATAACATATACAAGACTACAAAGTAAATTGGAAAGGTAGAGAACACTTCACACTCGGAGGGAAAATTGGCAAAATTTACTTCAAGTATTCATATATCAAAATTCCTCTAGTAAAATCCTCTCTTGCACTTTGTAAAGGCACACAATATATAGCAAAAATAAATTTCACCTGCTTCCTAAAAATAGAGTAAGGCTTGTACTCACCCATGCATCCTAATTTTATCCTTTATTTAATAATAAATAAAGAGATAAAATAATACAAACTAGAGAATGGAGTTTAAAAATAAGCATTAATGGCCTTAAATACAATACTGGTCAAACTGAAGTTGATTGTTCTATTTTTAAGAAAAGAATGGGTGAATAATTTTATAATAATAAATTTGCTTACTAAGCAATTCTCCCTCCTTTGAGCATGAAAATTCATCTTCTTCTCTATTATGTATTCTTGTGAAGGCATGCAAAATAACAACTTCATGTATGTGAGCAAAATCATTACAGTTCTTAGCAATATTTGCAAAATTATTCCTCATGTGGGGACAACCTACTATGTGCACATGTTCGATATTTGACATCTCCTTTAAAAAAATGGTCACATGAGTGAAATTTTGCAAATCAACCCTAGCTCCTTGGAATGGGGACCACACCGTGGTTGTAAACTCTTGTCTTCATTGGGTTTGGCCACCTTTGTGGAATTAGCATATACTATGGTTTTTTGAAATATGTGAGGCACTTTGTAAAGGCCACCATATTATTTTGTACCACCTTTGATTATATCAGCCTTGGCATATTATAAAAATCACCTTTTCGGTGATCATGGCATATGATTTGGTCGAGCTTTTGATTTATCTGAAACATGCACTAAGTTAGAATTTTGAAAGTCATTTGCAATGATTTATTATTTGATTTGATGGCATGGGTTGGCCCCTTCCCCATGGTGACTCACCCCTTGGAAATATTTTCGGTGGCATTTGTAACTAACCTCTGATAAAAAAGAGAGTAACTCAGGTTTGTGTGGAATTTGGTGATCATTCTGGACCGTTGATCTCTGTAGCTCCTATGTTTGATGTCATTGATCCTTAACTATCATTAGGGTTTCTAATCTAGTATTAATTGTTGTTGGTGGCATATTTACCAAGTGGTTTGCTTTGAATACAGAGCTTGACTTCTAGCCTTTGATCTGTGTACTTGATATTTCTTGATTATTGATCGCTAACTCCAGGTGAGTTAGGTTAAAATGAGCTCAAGTGGGTGAGTTAAAACAACTCGAAGTCCCTCATTTGGTCATTTCACATCTAGTTTTGAGGGAAAAGCCTTAGAAAAAATTCTTAGATGCCATGGTTGAAATTTTCGAGCTCTGTTACTTTTCTTTCCTTCGAGATCGATCAATTTTCCTGGGCTGCCATGAACGTTTGCTCCCGAGCTTTATCTAGTTTATGTTTTCTGTATGGCCATGAAATTTTGACATTGATACTTCTCTATGGTTTTGAGATTTGGGTGCTTAGGAGCTACGTGGAGGGAATCATAAGTTCGATTTCCTTGAGTTTTCGTGGTCATGACTTGTTCATTCTCGAGATTTTTGCAATCGGACCTTCTATACTCGAGAACTCTATGAGATTTTTCTAAAAAAATGGCCGCCACCAGTTTGTTTGAGCTCGTTCTTTTAAGGTTTGTCTTACTTTGTACATTTGATTGTTTCAATCTCTGTGATTTTTCTTTATTCTCTAGATACTTG
Organism: Taxus wallichiana var. yunnanensis; assembly: GCA_018340775.1. Classification (NCBI taxonomy): domain Eukaryota; kingdom Viridiplantae; phylum Streptophyta; class Pinopsida; order Cupressales; family Taxaceae; genus Taxus; species Taxus wallichiana. The sequence continues at coordinate 715,464,497 of CM031243.1, forward strand.
TGTTATTTTCTTACCTCCAAGAAATATTCATAATCGGTTATTTCTTTGTATTTCATGTGTTTTCATGGCATGACCTTGGTCATTCTTGAGTTGAAACTCTTTTTCATTTTTTCCTCTTATCTTTGAAATTGATGAGATCTCAAGTGTCTTCTCGGCTTTGATTTTACTAGTGAGTATTTACTTCTCATTTTGACTCGTAATCTCTTAATGGGTTTGTAAAAGAAAGATTTGTAGTTTACTTATTGTGATTGATTTGCCTTGGCTCACTAAAACCTCGGTGAAATGTTTTGAAATCTTAAGTTTGATCTTTGGAGATTCTATTACTATTTCGAATGTGCTTATGGTATAAATACTTAGTCTCGCTTAATATTAATAAGCTTGTATCACCGTAGCTTACCGGTTATCACTATTAGTTTTCTCCAATTTGTTATGGAGGGTTTGCTAGATAGTTTACATTGTGCGTATTCCAAATTTTGCTTTGTTATCCCTAAATCTAGATTTTATAATTGAGATTTTTATCTATGTATTTTTACGGCCCTCGCATTTTCTCTATTTTTTTGCTAAGGATTTGTATTCGATTCTCAACGTCTTTTCAAAAAAATCTTAAGGTGATCTCATCATTTGACCACTTTGTAGCTATGATTTTTGCATGGAAATTTTGGTAACATACATTCCTTCTTCTATGTATCATCGTTAGTTGACTTGGAGTCCTCCGAGAATCGACTTTCTACGTTATAATCGAAATTGTCAATTTTCGGCTCAAAGTGTGCTTACTTTTACATATTTTTAATTCGATGCTTATGTGCAAGGTGGTTGTAGGTTCTTCCTCCATTGTTGTAATCTCTTTCCTCCATTAAGAAAATTCTGTTCTTTGGCATGAGAGTAACTTCTTTGATTACATTCTTGAGTTATAATCATATCTTTTACTTTGAGCTTGAAATGATATACCTATTCTAAATAGATAATTACACTTTAGATTTGGGTTTTTATGACTTTTGTAGCTCTGAATTTGCTCTAATGATGAAATTCCCTTTAATTATCATTTGGAATGGAACAGCTTGGCTTCACTTTGATAGTTTCTTTTACTTATCTCATTGCCTGTACCTTCTAAATCTTCCAAACTCAGAAACTAGTTTTGCCATCATCTTGGGACTACACAATTTAACCTTTCTACTCCAAGTTTGATCTTTTCCTAGAATAGGTAATGATGTTTTACATGATTTCCTTTTGTTCTTGTTAGCATGAAGTATTGTTTACCTATTTGCAAAACAACCTCTAAATTTGATGATTTCCTTAATGAAATTCTGAACCTGCAATCTTTGTATTCCTTTATTTCAAATTCTAAGATGGTTCTTTGTAATATTGTAAGTGGCTTTCTAGAAATTGTAAACAATTCTTCACCTGCTGTAACACCATTTTCAGGCATAAGCCTTGACTTAGATGCTTTTTTTTTTTACGCAACTTGTTTCTTTTACTTAGATGCTTTTATTTCCGTCATAGTAGTATTTCTGGCATGTTGGAAAATGTTTAAAGTTGATTTTACATGGCGAAGCCCTGGCAAAATTTTCCCATAATTATATATCTTTTCAAAACTTCTTCAACCTAGACATGTTCCTTGCCTACAAGTATCCCCTCTTATTCTAAAAAAGTTGAGCTCATGAAGACTTGTAGCTTAATCTGGTCTTTGCTTGTATGGCTACTATATGATGATCATTCATGCACTTTGTGTCTTTTGTAGCTTACTTTAAATTGTTCCTGTATCTACTTTTAATGTCATCATGAGATAGATTCTTTTGTTCACCTGTAATGGCTTCTGCTTATGTTGTAGATGAGTACTACCTTGCTTGAATGAATGTACTTCATTGACATTGTAGTAATTTTGTGCTCTCATATCTACTTTATTTTGAAAAATGCAACTTAGAAAAGCTGAAATTTGTAAGATAATCTTGGAATTTCAATTCACTTTAGCTATTTAAGTTATAAAGAATTCTTTTCTGCATTATATACTTGTATTTTCTTTCATTACAGATTTAATATGTATGCTGAAAATATGAAATGTTGATTTTACATGGCGAAGCCCTGTCAAAATTTTTCTAGAATCTTCTCTCTCATCCTATTTCAGTTGTAATCCTTTTTTCTTTTAGCTTTAGCTTGTTGAAATCTGATTCTCCTTCTTCTTTGCAAACTAAAAAATGTACTTCTATCTTCCATTCTCTCTTCTGAGCTCTAACCTCTTCCATTTGCAGAATGTTTGTTGAACTTTGAGTTGCACCTTTGCTTCTTCTTAGCATGTACTTATGACTTATTTATTTCTCTCTTTGGCTACAACCTATACCTGCACACTTAGGAAAATAGTTAGGAAATATTTAGGCTTTTGGCCTCTCTTATGTCCATGTTTTCTTCTTTCTTTTCACTTTCTTCTTTCTGAGTGATTAAATCATGCATGCATTTTTTCCTTCAAGTAGAATACATCTCCTGCTTAGGGGAAGATTCATATGCATGAAGTAGGATAGTGTAGGAATATAGTTTGATCCCTGAGCTCATAACTGATGGTTTACTTGTTTTTACTTTTCAAGTACCAAGATTTGAGGATGAAGGAGTTGGCTAGGAGATGCTCTGCACAAAGAAGAATATACAAGGAAATGATGGGTTCACCCTCATACTCATTTGCTTTCTCTTTCATGCACGTGTATCTTCCTTTTTAGTAGTTGTACTTTTACTTTTTAGTTACATCCCACGGCTTGTGTGGGAAACATTTAACTATCCTTGTGAATAAAACATTGAATTTCGTAAATGATTTGTATATTTCTTTCCACATTTTTGCTTTATGTATGGATTGTATAATGAACTAAACAACTCGGTAACATAATTGAATGTCTTGATCATGAAGGAAACAAAATTGAATAGAAATTATAACATTCAAGAGTGAACTTTGATTTCTGTGATCTACACTTATGTATGATGTTCCAAAACTTTACACTTCACCTATCTTGCAATTGGATGTTCTCATCAAGACAACATAATTGTCCTTCGTGGCTTGTGTTCGTTTGCTAAGGATGGTAATGAAATTATAGACTATGTGATCTGTTACATTTTGTAACATAACACATAGCTACAGATTTCATGTAATATTTTAAATAAATCAGTAATAATGACATAATCTGATGTGATATCCCCTAGCTTAGGTATACTTCACCTATTCTATCCATCGTAACAAAGTTTTGAGTTTCCCATTTTGCACAAGTGCAAAAATTGTCAACATTTCTAGCGATCTTGTGGGGAAAGTTGCCTGCTAGCTTATATACTAGTGTCTTGCTCTTGTCCATTGGGTATGGACTCAAGCATATAACCAAAATCTACCTTTCCGAAAGGTCCAACCCTTCCAAAATGAACTAAAGCTAGGAAAGGATCTGGTAAACCAAATCACATGCACGAATGCACTTATTGAATTGAAAAACAATGCAATGTGTAGAAACTACACTTATTGAAGGGAAATCCTACTCTAACAATCACTGTAAGATTTTCAATAATAACAGTGTTTGAGAAACATTCCATTCACAGGAATGGGAAGTTCCTCTCAATTTAGCTTCGAAAGCTGAAAAGCATTGTATTCCTTGTAATCTGAAATCATGTAAGGGTCACTCCAAAGTGTATCAAACTGTGAGTGTCTTCCTGGCTTTGCACGATCAACATCCCATTTTAACATAATATCTCCTTCATTGAAGACTCTAAATTTGGCTTTCTTGTCAAAATTCTTCTTGATTTGTTTCTGATTCATTTCCATATTTAAATGAGCTTGATCTCTCAGCTCTTATAATTCCATTAACTCTACATAACAAACTTGCAATGGTTCATTATCATGTAGCTCCATTTGATGCAACAAATCTAATGCCGGTAACTCAACTGAAATAGGAATTCTTGCTTCTTTTCCATACACAAGCTTGTATGGTGAATTGCCAACTAAGATTTTAGGAGTCACTCTGTCAGCCCAAAGTGCGGAATTCAACATCGATGCCAAGCTCGTGATTATCCTTGAGTGTTCTTCCGATGATTCTTAATAGATTCTTGTTATTACTTTCAACTAAACCATTACCCTAGGGGTAATAATTAGATGGAGAACTCGGATATATTTCATGTTTGATATCCCAATATGTTACCTTTGCACGACGGAATGCTAAAGCATTATCTGATATGATCATTGCTAGAACACCAAATCTGTAAACTATGCCTTCATAAAAGGATAGTATCGAAGCTTCGTTAGCATCTTTCAAAGCTATTACTTCAGTCCATCATGTAAACTAATCTATAGCAGTTAAGATCCACTTATGCCCTTGTGATGAAGGTGAGTTTATCATTCCAATAAAATCAAGACCCCACTATATAAAAGGATAATCAGATGAAATAAGATGCAAAGGAAACGAAGCAAGACATTCTTTTCCAACAAAGAAAGAACATTTATTACACTTTCTAATCCATTCAAAACAGTATTTGAATAGATAGGCCAATAGTAACCTGATTTCATAATTTTTAAAGCTATAGTTCATGCTGAGAAGTGACCACCTATAGGTCCTTCATGAAATTCTGATAATATTTTATGAATTTTATCATAATCAACACATCGTAGCAAGATACCATTTATATCCCTTTTAAACAATACACCATCAATGAAAAGATAAGGAATAGCTTGTAATCTGAAATATCTTCATTTATTCTTATCCATACCTTCCGGATAGGTGTCATGATGTAAGTAGTTAACCAAATCAGTCATCCACCTTGATTCTTGGATCTCTTGAGCAAGTTTAGGTTGTTGATTTCCTAGTTGGACCATGATATTTGATTGTTGATACGTAACTTCAGCATGTTGTTCTAAATCTTTGGGTTCTGCAGAGCTTGCTATTTTTCCATATCAGTAATTAGATGTTCACATAAACCTTTACCTTGAACCGTCTTAGCAACCCGAGATATCAACATCATATTCCATAACCTTCATTATCCAGCCTGCCCTTTTCTCATTCAATTATTTATTTAAAAGGAAAGCTTTCACACTTAGATGAGAAACAAGAACGTGTATTTTATTGTTTAAAAGCATGTACTTAAAATTATTTAGTCCTCTGACTACTGAAAGTACTTATTTTTCAAGAAATGTGTACCTTGTTTCATAATCATGCAAACTCTTTCTAAAGAAAGCAATTGGTTGCTCAATATTGTCATCATTAACTTTGAGTTAAGATAGTTGAGATTGTTTCAGCTCCTACAAGTGCATACATTGTAAAATATTTATCGAAATTTGGGTTTGCAAGAGTAGGAGCCTGAGAGATAGCTGATTTTATTGCTTCAAAACCTTCCCTTCCTTTGCTGGTCCAAGAGAAAGTTTTCTCTTTCTTTAACATAGTTGTTAATGGTTTAACCAATGCTGCAAAATCTGGAACAAATCTTCTAACAAAGTTGATTTTTCCAAGAAAACTTTGCAATGCCTTCTTATGATGAGGCAATGATAGCTGTGATATAGCTTCGATTCTAAAAGGATCAATTGCTAAACCCTACTTCGAAACAATATGACCAAGTAATTTACCTTGATGTACTAAAAAGATAGACTTCAAAGGATTTAGAGATATTCCAAACTACCTGCATAACTGAAAAGTCTACCTTAAATGCATTAGATGTTCTTTTGGATTTTTTGAGAACACGGTAATATCATCCAAATAAACAAGAATACATTTATTTAACAAGCTCTGAAAATCCATGTCCATTGCATGTTGAAACATTGCACCAAAGATTTGAAAGACCAAAGACATTTTTGTAAGCATAAGTACCCTGTTATCCAAAATTCACCCTCAAGGTAATTTTGATAACATGCATCAAATTCTTTAGTCCCAGGCAAATAGATTGAGTCAGGGAAAAAATTCATGTTTCTAGGGTCCCCTCATATTTTTCTAACTCCCCTGTCCAAGTAGAAGAGAGCAAGTTCTGAGAAAATGTGAAAAAATTGCAAAAACAAGCTCGGGCCAGGAAAAATCACGAAAAATGGCTAAGTCCTAGTCCTCGCAGCATTTGGGACAGTTGGGACAAAAGGGCGCGAACCGCCGAAAGGCCACCAGACGGTCCGAAAGCAAATGGGACATCCGGGCCAAAAGGACGCGCGGACGCGAAATCGAATCGGCGAAAAAGAGAAAAAATTGGCTAGCTAATCTTTGAGAGGGTCGCCTTTGGGACAAGCGGGACAAAAAGACACGAACCAGCCAAACCAGCTGAAATGATAACTTTTGTCCCGAAACAGTTGGGACAAAAGGGCGCGAACCGGCCGACCGACAAGGCGAATTTGTCCCAGCATTTGTCCGAAACCAAATGGGACATATGGGTCATGAGTACGCAAAACCGCCGCAGTTCGGCGAAATGGGAAATTTCAGCACCAAAACCAAATGGGACAAAGGGACGTGTGGGACGCGAAAATCTGAAATGGCCGAAGGAGGAAGAAAAGTCAACATTTGGTCCGGAAACTTCAAACGGCCATAACTTTTGACTCCGAGCTCCGATTTTCATAAAATTGGACTTTCTGGAATGAGCATGACGTCCTCTACACCACAAAAATTGGATTTCTTAATTTTAATGAGGGTAGATATATTTAAATAAGATAAACATATTCGGCTCCAGTCAGTTGATGCTCATTCCCGTCAAATGACAGAAAATGCCTGCCATACCCAAAATAGCTGCCGCTTTTTCGACTCGAAGGCCATAACTTTTGCATTTCTCAACAAAATCACACAAAATTGGTACCATTGGAATCGTGGTTCCGAGCCCAATGTACAGCAATCAATAAATTATAGATTTTATCAAGAATTGATTGATATTTTTAAGAAAACGTGGCCGAGTTCGAAACAGGTGTTTTATTTGGTAAATTTGGGAGTGCAATTAAGAGGCATGGTCATCATTCTTCTCTATTGCAGCACATGGGACAGTATGGGAGCCTTTTGCAAGTAATGTGAAATCATTTCACTCAATTTAATGCCTCTACAAGGTGTGGTTGAAGGACAGATTTCGGGATTTCCATTTTCCCTTCTCTTTTCCTTCTCATTTTTCTATAAATTGGAGTGTTGGGCTCATTGTAAAAGAGAGAGTTTTTGGGTAGCAAAGCTCTACCAAAATTGCTTTGTGAAGCCAGTGTGTTGCAGGCCCTTGTAGTGGACTCCTTGCATGGTGATCCAGCCCTTATCTTGTAATAGACTAAGCTGTGCATACCAGAAGCAATAAAATACAAAGTTTGTGGATGTATCTTCCCCTCTTTGTGTTTTCTTGCATTCTTCTTTCCCCTTTTATCTTTCTACAAGAATATTGTGTCTATTATTATGTTCTTGCAGGAATTCACTAACATTGTGTATGCTTGGAATATTGTTGTGAATGCATTTTGCTAGATTATGGTGAATCTGTCATCACCTCTTCTAGTGTGCACTTTCCTCTGTATTTCACACATTTGGAGATTACTCTCACACCTCCTTTTCCGGTGTATCACCGCTTTAGTGTAGGCTTTCATTTTATGTATTCTCTCTCCTGGTCCCTTGGAAGTTTAGATTAGAACAGTTAGCTTATCCTGCATTAGAGTAGATTGTAAGGGTAGTTTAGGAGCAAGAACCACTTTCTCGGAGGTCATCTCAAGTCCAAAGCAAGTCCACAACTTGGAGATAGTACCCATGTTATCCAATCACACTGGATGCTTAGAGTGGTCAAACTAGAAATCTGATCAACATCCGAGGGGTCTTTGTGATTCGGTGATAACATACCCCACTTGGTAGTAAAAGTTGTTTAGTATCTATCTTCTTCGAGACTAAAATCTAATTATAGCCATTGTAGCCATTGAAAGAGATAGTTTATCTTAGAACTCGATATTGTTCTCAAAATTTGATCCCTATTCGAAGTGGGTAATGATCTTTTAATTAAGCTTTATTAAGATCCCTCAAATCTATGCATAGTCGATTTCACTGTTCTTCTTCCTAACAAGAACAAGATTAGCTACCCAACTTGAATGCTTAACTAGAAAAATAATACCTGATTCGATCAACTTGGATAACTCTTTCCTCATCAGAGGTTCTATTTTTGGATTTACAGGCCTCTATTTCTGTCTTACAGGCTTAGCATTTGGATGTAACTCGATTGTATGTTGTGCTAGACTTGGATCAAATCCTTTCAGATCTTGGTATTTCCAAGCAAAGACATCCTTAAACTCTTTGCAAAGATTAATAAATGACTTTTTCGGTTGAGGAACATACCTTTCTAAGAAATAACTTTTTCCCTTCATCAATTGAAATCTCTTCATAGTTATCAACATGTGTTGACATCTTAGTTTTGTCTTTTCTTAACTGATCATCAGTACTGAAGATGTCTTCCAATGTAACCAGACCTCGAGGTAATTTATTTGTCTTCAATTGAACAATCTGATCCCCATATAAATGATGTAACTTATCCCGATTAACTACATGAGAACTCAGCTTCCTACGTAAAAACCTATAGATTTGGTCATCATTTCCAAACACCTACAAATTAAAATCATTATCAAGTATTGAGGGCCTAAAAATTAGCTTAATACGAGGCTAAATTTTGTTGTTTTTCATCTATTTCAACACTTCGAAACTAGTACCAACTGCTCCAAGTCTATCTTCATGTTTGTTTTCAAATCTAGGAATAGATTGAATATTAATAGCTTCAAAATCTTCCATTAAGTATGAAAATCTATGTTTGTAAGACTTCATTAGTGGATTCTTACAAACATTGAAGTTTTTTACTTGATTGATAACTAACTCAGAATCACCAAAGATTTGTAATGTGTTGATACCTCTCTTTCTGGCCCAAAGTAAGCCATGAATTAATGCTTCATATTCAGCTACATTACAAGTGCATGTAAATTAGAGACTCAAAGCTAAGAAATACCTTTTGTTTTTTAGGGAAGTGAGCATCAAACCTGCTCCCTATCCTTTCTTGTTCTTAGCTCCATCAAAATGAAGTTTCCAAATTCCTTCTGTTGAATCATTTGTTTTGGACAACAATGGAAGTGGTGTATTTTCTTCATGCATATAATACACACCAAAAAGATGTTCTTCAACCTCCTTAAAAGGATCATGAGTGTGTTCTTCAACTATCTTTTAATCCATAAACAAGTTAGAAACACCATCTAATTATGAAACATGAGCTACCTCATCAAAATCATATTGATCCAGGGTTGAATAATTATCCACTGCATTTGAAGAGTGAGGTTCAATGTTAAATCTGGCCAATGGCTTTGAATTGATAATAACCTTAGTTCCATAACATGTGGTGAAAAATAAGAAGGACCAATCTGAAGAGAGATAACCTCCTATTTTTTTTGTGAAATCTCTAGATAAGCATAAAGCAAAGTATGAAGGGAAGTCCACAATAGTAACATCTTGTAGAATAGAAAAATTTGGACGAGCATGTAACGTTACCTTCAAATTTTTTTACTATACCAACCATGTTAGTTCCGAGTTCCATAAAGCTATAAGACACTCCTTTATGTAGGCTCATACTACAAGACTAATTTTTCTCGCAATTGCTTTTGGCATAACGTGCTACTTGCACCATTGTCCACCATGCAATTATGAACTAAATGTTCTCCAATAATCAATGATAAATAAAGCGGTGGTGGTTTCTTCATGTCAAGAGCATTTGAACTTTCATCTTTATCCACTTAACTTCCTTACTACGGTCTTCCTCAAACGTTCCAAGGACCATATCTATTTTCTGAATTTCCTTCTCTATTGTATTTGAAGAAATCTATAGTTTAGCTAGTTCATGGGAAAGTAAATCTTGTTATCCATGAATACTTAGAGCATCCCACATTGAGATGTTAACATTATGATTTTTCATTACATTAAAAATGTTGAAAGAAGCAACTATCTTGGAGATAGAATCAACTATCTTGGAGTAGGCTTCAGCTACCTTAGATATCTCGAGGTAGAAACAACCTTCTTGGATCATGTTGTAGATATTTTGATGAATTTTATCAAATGGGACACTTGCTGATTTTTAAGGAACAGCCGAGTTGTTAGTTGACTTTGGAGCTGTTGTCTTGTACGGTGACTGATAGACAAGATAGGCTTATTTTGTTGCTTTTGATTTTCATCAACCCTCCCTTGAGCCCTAGTAGTGACTGCAATGAAATCCTCCTCATTAAAGCTGACTAAATTCTATTCATGTGCTTTCTGAACATGAGTTTCTTGCTGCCCACCCTCCATTTGAGTCATAAATAATGTTTCGGATTGAGGTTGTGCAACAAGATTCAGATTCAGAAAATCATTTGGGCAAGTTACAGCTGAATGAGGTTGATTACAAGGTTGACACCACTCCTTTATAGCCATATTAACTGGAACTAAAGTGTTAGAAGAACTAGGAGCCTTTGGGTCAAACTGCCTTTGCTGGTAAGGCTACCTATAATTTTGATTCTATTGGTAGGGCTACCTGTTTTGTTGATTCTATTGGTAGGGCTGATAAGGAGCCTGGTAGGGTCTGCTAGGTAATGTAATTTTGTTCTCAATTGAAGTTATATTATTCCCCATAGTCTGAAAAGCTTTGAATACATCATCTAATGGAACTACAATAGTGGGTTCTATGATTGTAATAGGCTGAGGAATAGGTGCTAAATCTTTTGAAAATGGCATTGATGGCCTTGGTGCTAACTTTCCAGCTTGAATAAGGCTATTTTCAGCTTGGATAGCAATATCATAAGCTGCTTGGGAGTGTCACTCCCCCATTGTTGAATAATAGTTGAGATATCATTGTTTAATGCTCTAAGATAATAAAGGAAAGCATGATCAACTTGAGGCTTGATACTTACTAGAATTCTCTCCCAAGTTCTAGAAAAATGGATATTGAAACTAGACATAAATTTGTTAGGAGCTCTTTTAATAGTAGATAACTATTCAATGAGAGACAAATGATCTGAGTTGTCTTGGAATTGTTTCAGCAATTTTTCACCTAAAATATCCCAAGTTCCTATGCTTCCAATTTCTAGGTTTCTATACCATTGCAAGGCTTTCCTTTAAAAGATGCAGCTAAGAGTCTTAGGGCTACGTCTTCATGAGTGATATTATGGACTGCACATAGGGTTGCAACATCTTTGATATGTTCAGCTAGTGTAACCTGATTTTCACCTATAAATGATGGCAAACTTTTCATGGCAGCATTGGGAATATCATGATAAACTAGAATTACTAATGGGCTGCCATTAGTAAAGGGCACAAAATTCCTGGGTGGTTGTTGGGCCATTGGAAAAACTGGGATATTGATAGAAAAATTGACACATGGTGAAGGAATATTAGGAGGAGGGTTACCAAAACAAGGTCTATTATAAGGCAAAGTATTACCAAATCTTCTCCTTTATCGAATTCAAAGCTAAAGAAATAAAATCAAAAGGAATCCCTCTTACCGATGATCTTATAGTCACTTTAGGAATGAAACATGCTACAATACTAGTTTGAATTAATCTTTACGAAGTTGCCAAAAGATCATAAAATCTTTAAAATAAATTAGCTGTAGTTTGCTCCGAAAATGACTTTTAACTTGCTATAGATATACCGTAGATCTAATTCGCATGCAGATCTGATTCCGTGCTCCCACTTTGGGCATGCAAAATCGTTATCTCTAAAGTGCACCCTATAGAGAGATGGCTGTAGGTTTTCTAATCTTGCACAAATGATCTCTCTCTTTTGTAGATACAATGGAAACACCTCAGGTCTGTGGGTATACCTATTTTGAGGTGAGTCTCTAGTATCAAGGCCGGTTCCTTGTTGGTGTATGCTAAACTACTTTCTTGGAATTTTAGGGTAAAAGATAACTATAAAATGATTAAAAATAAGGTGATACACCAAATTTGTATGAGGGCTTTGACTGAGTATATGCACAACTGATTTGTGAAGGATTCTTGATGCATGAACCAATAGTTTTTCTGCAGAATATTTAGGGGCAAAACACTTGATTATACTAAGGGAGGATCACAACAGTACTAATAAGTTAACATGCACATTAAAATTTAAGTAGAAAGGACTGAAATTTATAGTAGGGTAAGGTGGTTGATTAGGGAATTTGCATTCACAAGATTAATATAACATACACAAGACTACAAAGTAACTTGGAAAGGTAGAGAACACTTCACACTTAGAGGGAAAAATTGGAAAAATTTTCTTCAGTACTCATATATCCAAAAGTCCTTTAGTAAAATCCTCTGTTTCACTTTGTAAATGCACACAATATATAGAAAAATAAATTTCAACTCCTTCCTAAAAATATACTAAGGCTTGTACTCACCCATGCATCCTAATTTTATCCTTTATTTAATAATAAATAAAGGGATAAAATAATACAAACTAGAGCATGCCATTTAAAAATAGGCATTAATGGCCTTAAATACAATACAATCAAACTGAAGTTGACTGTTCTATTTTTAAGAAAAGAATGGGTGAATAATTTTCTAATAATAAAATTTCTTGCTAGGCAAGTCTCCCTCCTTTGAGCATGCAAATTTGTCTTCTTGTGTCTGCTCGTCTTGTGAAGGCATGCACAAAAAAAAAATTCATGTATGTGAGCAAAATAATTACAATACTTAGCAATATTTGTAAAATTATTCCTCCTGTGGGGACCACCTGCTATGTGCACATGTTCTGATATTGACATCTCCTTTAAAAATGGTCACATGAGTGACATTTTGCAAATCAACCCTAGCTCCTTGGAGTGGGGACCACTTGTGGTTGTGAACTCTTGTCTTCATTGGGTTTGGCCACCTTTGTGGACTTAGCATATACTATGGTTTTGAAATATGTGAGGCACTTTGTAAAGGCCACCATATTATGCTTGACTATCTTTGATTATATCGGCCTTGCCGTATTATAAAACTCACCTTTTCAATGATCATGGTATATGATTTGGTCGGCCCTTTTTGATTAATTTGAAACATGCACTAAGTTAGACTTTTGAAAGTCATTTGCAATGATTTATTATTTGATTTGATGATGTGGGATGGCCCCTTCCCCATAGTGACTCACCCCTTGGAAATATTGTCGGTGGCATTTATAACTAACCTCTGATAAAAAGAGAGTAACTCGGGTTTGTGTGGAAGTTGGTGATCATCCTGGGCCGTCGATCTTTGTACCTCCTGTGTTCGATGTTGTTGATCATTGACTGTGATTAGGGTTTATGATCTAGTATTAATTATGGTTGGTGGCATATTACCCAAGTGGTTTGCTTTGAATACGGAGCTTGACTTCTGGCCTTTGATTTGTGTACTTGATATTTCTTGATCATTGATCGCTAACTCCAGGTGAGTTAGTTTAAAATGATCTCAAGTGGGTGATTTAAAATAACTTGAAGTCCCTCATTTGGTCATTTTGCATCTACTTTTGAGGGCAAAGCCCTGGAAAAATTTTCTTGTACACCATGGTTGAAATTTTTGAGCTCTGTTACTTGGCTTTCCTTACGAGATCTAATTGATTTTCTCGAGGCCACCATGAACATTCGCTCCCGAGCTTTATCTCGTTTATGTTTTCGTTATGGCCATGAAAGTTCAAAATTTATATTTCTCTATGGTTTTGAGATTTGGATGCTTAGGATCTATGGAGGGAATCATAAGTTTGATTTCCTTGAGTTTTCGTTGTCGTGACTTGGTCATTCTCGAGCTTTTTGTAATTTGACCTATGATACTATCGAAACTCTATGAGATTTAAAAGAAAATGGCCACCACCAAATTGCTGTTGAGCTTGGTATTTTAAGGTTTGTTTGGCTATACATTTGATTGTTTCTGATCTCTGCAAGTTTTTCTTTATTCTCTAGATACTTGTGTTGTTTCTTGACCTCCAAGAAATATTGATAATCAGTTCTTTCTTTGTATTTCTTGTGTTTTCATGGCTCGACCTTAGTCATTCTCAAGTTGAAACTCTTTTGGGTTTGTTCCTCTTAGCTCTGAACTTGATGAGATCTCAAGTGTCTTCTCGGCTTCGATTTTACCAGTGAGTATTTACTTCTCCTTTTGATTCGGCAACCTCTTAATGGGTTTGTAAAAGAAATATCTGTACTTTACTTGTTGTGATTGATTTGTCTTTGCTCGCTAAAACCTCGGTGACATTTGTTGAGCTCTTAAGTTTGATGTTGAGATTCTATTTGATTCTCATTTTATTTTCAAAAAATTGAAGGTGATCTCTTCATTTGACCATTTTAGTTGTGATGTTTACATGGAAATTTTGGCAACATACATCCCTTCTTTTGTGTATCATTGTTATTTGACTCAGAGTGCGAGAATGACTCTACGTTATAATCGAATTGTCATTTTTCATACTCAAAGTGTGCTTACTTTTACTTTGTTCGATGCTTATATGCGAGGTAGTTGTAGGTGCTTCCTCCATTGTTGTAATATCTTTCTATTTTCTTGTCTGAATATTGACCATTCTGAACTTTGAAAGGTTCATTGATGTTGTTTATTGATACATGTAGTCCATATTTTTGAATTCTAAGGGTGATTTTGTAACTTGTATCTTCCGTTTTTTGTAGCTCTTCAAGTTGTATTAATATAAAATGCTATACCGAGACTACCTTCATTAAGAAAATTTTATTCTTTGGCTGAGAGTAACTTCTTTGATTACAGTCTTGAGTTATAATCATCTCTTTTACTCCGAGCCTAAAATGATATACCTATTATGAATAGATAATTACACTTTAGATTTGGGTTTATTATGAATTTTGTAGCTCTGAATTTGTTCTAATGATGAAATTTCCCTTTAATTATCATTTAGAACTGGAAATAGTTTCTTCACTTTGATAGTTTCTTTTACTTATCTCATTTCTGTACCTTTTGAATCTTCCAAACTCAGAAACTAGTTCTTCCATCATCTTGGGACTGCATAATTTAACCTTTCTACTCCAAGTTTGATCTTTTCCTAGAATAGGTAATGATGTTTTACATGCTTTCCTTCTTGTTCTCGTTGAAGCATGAAGTGATGTTTACTTGTTTGCAAAATAACCTCCGAATTTGATGATTTCCTTAATGAAATTCTCGAACTCCGCAATCTTTGTATTCCTTTATTTCAAATTTAAGAAGGTTCTTCGTAATATTGTAAGTGGATTTCTAGAAATTGTAAACAATTCTTCCCCTTTTGTGACACCATTTTAAGGCATAAGCCTTGACTTAGATGCTCTTTTTTACTACAACCTATTTCTTTTACTTAGATGCTTTTATTTCCTTGATAGTAGTATTTTTGCCATGTTGGAAAATTTTGAAAGTTTATTTTACATGGCAAAGCCCTGCCAATTTTTTTCCAGAATTATCTCTCTTTTCAAAACATCTTCAACCTGGACATGT
Organism: Taxus wallichiana var. yunnanensis; assembly: GCA_018340775.1. Classification (NCBI taxonomy): domain Eukaryota; kingdom Viridiplantae; phylum Streptophyta; class Pinopsida; order Cupressales; family Taxaceae; genus Taxus; species Taxus wallichiana. The sequence continues at coordinate 715,479,846 of CM031243.1, forward strand.
TCCTTGCCTACAAGTATCCCCTCTTATTCTGAAAAAGTTGAGCTCATGAAGACCTGTAGCTTAATCTGGTCTTTTCTTGTATGGCTACTATATGATGATCATTCATGCACTTTGTGTCTTCTGTAGCTTACTTTAAACTATTCCTGTATCTAATTTTAATGTCATCATGAGATAGATTATTTTTTTCACCTGTAATGGCTTCTGCTTATGTTGTAGATGAGTACTACCTTTCTTGAATGAATGTACTTCATTGACATTGTAGTAATTCTGTGCTCTCATATCTTGCTTTATTTTGAAAATTGTAACTTAGAAAAGCTGAAATTTGTAAGATAATCTTGGAATTTCAATTCACTTCAGCTATTTAAGTTATAAAGAATTCTTTTCTGCATTATATACTATATTTCCTTTCATTACAGCTTTGATATGTATGCTGAAAAATCTAAAATGTTGATTTTACATGGCGAAGCCCTGTCAAATTTTTTCCAAAATCTTCTCTCTCATCCTATTTCAGTTGTAATCCTTTTTGCTTTTAGCTTTAGCTTGTTGAAATATGATTCTACTTGCTTCTTTACAAACTAAAAATGTACTTCTATCTTCCATTCTCTCTTCTGAGCTCTAACCTCTTCCATTTGCAGAATGTTTGTTGAACTTTGAGTTACACCTTTGCTTCTTCTTAGCATGTACTTATGAATTATTTATTTCTCTCTTTGCCTACAATCTGTACCTACACACTTAAGAAAATAGTTAGGAAATATTTAGGCTTTTTGGCCTCTCTTATGTCCATCTTTTCTTCTTTCTTTTCACTTTCTTCTTTTTCTGAGTGATTAAATCATGCATGCAAGTTTCTCCTTCAAGTAGAATACATCTCCTATTAAGGGGAATATTGATATGCACAAAGTAGGATAGTGTAGGAATATAGTTTGATCCCTGAGCTCGTAACTGATGGTTGAATTGTTTTTGCTTTTCAAGTACCATGATTTGAGGATGAAGGAGTTGGCTAGGAGATGATCTGCACAAAGAAGAATATACAAGGAAATGATGGGTTCACCCTCATACTCCTTTTATTTCTCTTTCATGCATGTGTATCTTTCTTTTCAGTAGTTGTACTTTACTTTTCAGTTACATCCCATGGCTTGTGTGGGAAACATTTGACTCTCCTTGTGAATAAAACATTGAATTCTGTAAATGAGTTGTATATCTCTTTCTACATTTCTAATTTCTATATGGATTGTATAATGAACTAAACAAATCAGTAACATAATTGAATGTCTTAATCATGAAGGAAAGAAAATTGAATAGAACTTTCAGTAATCAATAGTGAACTTAGATTTCTGTGATCTACACTTATGTATGTTGTTCCGACACTTTACACTTCACCTATTCTCATGTAATTGGATGTTCTCATCAAGACAACATAACTGATCCTTCTGGGATTATGTTATTTTGTTGAGGATGGTCATGAAATTGCAGACTATGTGATCTGTTACATTTTGTAACAGCACACATAGCTACAGATTTCATGTAATCTTTTAAATAAATCAACAACAATGACATAATCTGATGTGATCTCCCCTAGCTTAGGTATACTTCACCTATTCTATCCATCATAACAAATTTTTGAGTTGCCCATTTTTGCACAAGTGCAAAAATTGTCAACAATAAATCTATAAACCACTCGTGAGAACCCTACAAAAAGGTAAGAAAACCAAGAAAATAAGAAAATCCAAAACCTATTTTTAGTAGTTTTTTATGGTTTTTAGTATTTTACATTTTTAGAGGTCTCCACGGGGGCACTTTGGGAGTTTTATGATTGAATTCATTAACAAATTTTATCAATCGGTTGAATTGGAGGAAATTCTAAGTGTAAGCATATTTTAGGTGTTTACAACATTAAACAATTTTAGAGATTAAGAGAAGTATATCTATCCATGGATCCTTGAGATAAATAAATCACATTTATTTAAGCACAACACCCAAAGGAACTTAAGTGTAAAAATATTTACCCATTCATTTATAGTCTAAAATGTTGATCTTCAAAAAGTAAAACAAGGGAACTATGTTATAACTCAAGTATGGCCATTGGTGGACCATCGTATCTCAATAGTGCACTATCCACCAGTAACTCATCATTATCAAAGCATTAATCCATCCTTGGAATAATCCATAAGCATCTACTCAATACCACATCTATCTCGTTAATGAACAAGATTCATACTAGAGTGCGGGGAAGAAATAAAATGACTGTCAAAAGTGCCAATTATACTCGCATGATGCCGAGAAGCCAATCCATATGAAAATGAGTATCGAAATCCATTACTCCAAGGTCCTAGACACACAAAATCCTACCACTCAAAAAACTAAGGCATAATTTGAAGCACCTAGGATAACAATCAAGACACCTAGGGTTTACCTCCATAAAATGAGAGAACATAACACAAAAATAATATAATCAACTTTTAAGATGACAAGATGAAACCACATAACATTCTTGATTACATTTATCCAAAAAATTTGAGGAAAATAAGCTCTAAGTTACAAACCAAAAAGAAAATCAAAGAAATCTAGGCCAAAAAAAGAAATGGCTAAGTAGTCACATTTCAATCCTTGAAAAATCTTGCAATAATACAAAAATGAAAGAAGATCCTCACATATTCCCACCAATAATCCCTCTCAAATTTCACTTTAGGTTCTTTCCGACACATATTCAAGTTCTAAAAATGGGTCAATGGGCTAGAAATATGACCAAAACTAGGAGAACTAAAATTATAGGAATAAATCCAGACCAAACAGAGACACATGTGCACCCTTTAAGGTGTATGTGCACCTATTTGTGTCTGTGAATATGGGTTATGGTGTCTACACTCCTTTGTGTAAACTTCTCGGATCTGCAGAGGGCTTGCGCTTACACTGAAATATGCCTACGCTTGCATAAATGTGTTTGCGCTAGAGGATAGGTTCTTGTGCTAGTGAAGAAAACAACAAGTATAAAATCTATGACAGTGTGTGTGTACAAGAAAAGGGGTTTTGTGCTAGAGAAAATGGTGTATGTGCCACTATTTGGGCATGTTCATGCGCCAGTAAAAATATTTGTGGAGGGTTGAGAACACACAAGGGCTTGTGAGTCTAGAAAGGTGTATATGCACCTATTAAAAATGAGATTCAGCCAGTGCATGCGCTTGCAAAAGGATATATGTACCACAATCTAGGTGTGTGTGCCTATTATGATGTACCTACGCATGTATTTGTGTGCTTGTGCACTTCGTTATAAATTATAATGATTATGTGCCTACGTTGGTAGAAAGGTGTATGTGCATGTGCCCGATAAACCAATTTTTTTCTAAAACTATCAACAGGTTAAAATTTAGCCATTAAATGCAATTTCTAACATAAACCTAACAAAGAGGCATGAAAATGAAGGTTAACTACATAAAATCTAGCTAAAAATCCCAATACAAAATATTTAACCCTACAAAAACATGTAAAAAGTTAGAAACTAAAATAAAAGGTTTGAAATGACCCCATTAATGGATGATGGAATAATATTTCTAGCTAGTGTGCCAAATGTGTTCATGTGTAAATTTTAGTGCTTATTAAAATAAGCTAAATCCTACTAAATTCAAAACACTAATGAAACCGATATTAAATCATCAAGATAAGAGATAAAAATAAACTTTAAAAGCATGAATTTTGAATTAATCAAACAACATGCTAAGTTTATTCTACTCTTTAGAAAGCTTAATGAAAGTGAACCTAGTTTAGATTCTAAGAAATCAAATTGTGTTTTGTTTTCTCCCAAAAATAGTGAAGAGATCTCTCGAAGTTGCCTACGCATGGCCAAGCTTTAGATTTTCCCTTACTAACTATATTTTGAGTGGATGGATGCAAGATGGAGGAGCTCTTAACAATGGATTATGGCCAAGATCCAAATGTTTTATAGCTTAAAGCTATCACAAATGATTTCTAATGCCTTTCCAAAGTGCTTGAGAGATTTTTTTATGTAAACAAGGTGTTAGGTTGAAAGGGAGGGGTGACTCTTCTATTTATAGTTTTCCACATGGGAGAGTTTGGAATTTGGGTGCATGTGGGACTAAAGTTTAAAAACCAATTTAGGATTAGGAGCTAAGTAAACATGCTTTAGTCTAGTGAAGCTAGGATTAAGCTCGTGAAACTCGAATAGCAAGTGAGTAGAGACTCATTGATAGTTGGGAGGGGTCCGGTTAATCATTTGTGACTGATAAATAGCCTATAAAGTTTATAGAAGTGGTTGAGAGAGAACTAGGGAGGTTCGAATAGTCAAAAGGAGGAATAGTTAGCTAATAAGAGAGATATTAGCCCAATTAGCTGATTATAGGAGGAATAAAACTGAAAGAGTGTCGTGAATGGGCATTAGAGAATGGATCAAAGAATAGATAATTAACAAAGTGTTTTCAATTAGTTGAATTGGAGGAAATGCTAAGTGTAAGCATATTTTAGGTGTTTACAACCTTAAGAAAATATAAGAGATTAAGACAAAGGCATATCTATCCATGGGTTGTCAAGATAACAAAATAACACTTATTTAAGCACAAAAACCAAAGTAACTTAAGTGTATCAATATTTAACCACTATATTTACAATCCAAAACATCAATCATCCCAAAATAAAACAAGGGAACCATGTTAGAACTCTAGTATGGCCATTGGTGGACCATCATATCTCAACAAAGGCACTATCCACTAAAGAACTCATCATTATGAAAGCATTAATATGTCCTTGGCATAATCCATAAGCTTGAACTAAATATGACATTTATCCTGTCGATGAACAAGATTCATACTGGAGTGCAGGAAGAAACACAATAACTGTCAAAATAGCCAAATATAGTGCACGTTGCGGAGAAGCCACACCCTAGGAAACTGAGTATCGAAAGGGATTACTCCAAGGTCCTCAACACAACAAAATCCTATCACTCAAAAACCTAAGGCATGACCTAAAGCACATAGGATAACAATCAAGATACCTAGGGTGTACCCCCATACAACAAGAGAACATAACACAAACATAATATAATGATCTCGTCATAAGACAAGAAGAAACCACATAACATTCTTGATGACATTTATCCAAATGGCCTTCGAGGAAAACAAGCTCTGAGTTACAAAATAAAAATTAAATCCAAGAAATCTCAAGTAATAAAAAGAAATGACTAAGTAGTCACATTTTAATCCTAAAAAAATATCGCAATAAGAAAAAAATAAAAGAAGACCCTTAGAGATTCCTCAAAAATTATCCCTCGCAAATTTTTCTTCATGTTCTTTCCGATGCCTATTCAAGTTCTGAAAATAGGTCAATGGGCTAGGAGATATGACAAAAACTAGGAGCACTAAAATTATAGGAATACATCTAGACCAAAAAGAGACACTTGTGTACCCTTAAAGGTGTATGTGTACCTATTTGGGAATGTTAATGTGGGTTATGGTGTTTGTGCTGCTCAATGTAAACTTAGTGGGTCTGCAGAATGCTTGCTCTACCCAAAAGATGCCTATGCTAGAGGATAGGTGCTTACGCTAAGGAAGTAAAACAACATGTACAAAAAGCTATATGATAGTGTGTGCACAAAGTGGAATAGGGATGATAGCACTAGAAAAATGTTGTATGCACCACTATTTTGGTGTGTACATGCCTAGTAAATGTTTTGATAGAGGGCCGAGAACAACTAGGGCCTGCAAATCTAGAAAGGTGTATCCATGTCTATTAAAAATGATAGTCATCTAGGTGCTTACGCCTGATTGTGAAAGGTATATGCACCACGATTTGGGTGTGTGTACCTCCTATCATGTACCTACACGTGGATTTGGGTGTCTGTGCAACTCTTCTAAAAATGATAGTCAACATGTGTCGTGCTAGTAAAAGGTGTATGTACTCCTACCTAAAAACCATTAAAAAACCATGGAAAACAAAAATTTAAACTATGAACAAGGTTAGAATTTAGCCATTAAATGAAATTTCTAACATAAATCTAATAATGATGCGTGGAAATGAAGGTTAACTACATAAAACCTAGCTAAAAATCCCAAGGTAAAATATTTAACCCTACAAAAACATGTAAAAAGTTAGAAACTAAAATAAAAGCTTTGAAATGACTCCATTAATAGAGGATGGACTAAAATTCCTACCGGCATTCCAAATGTGTTCATGTGTAAATTTGTGTGCTTATGAAAAGAAGCTAAATCCTACTAACTTCAAAGCACTAATCAAACCTATACTAAACCATCAAGATAAGAGATAAACAAATGAAATTCAAAAGCATGCATTATGAATTAAACAAGCAACATGCTTAAGTTTATTCTACTCTTTAGAAAGCTTAATGAAAGTGAACCTAGTTTAGATTCTAAGCAATCAAATTGTGTGTTGTTTTCTCCCAAAAATAGTGAAGAGATCTCTCCAAGTTGGCTACAAGGCCAAGCTTTAGATCTTCCCTTACTAACTAGATTTGGAGTGGATGGATGCAAGATGGAGGAACTGTTAACAATGGATTATGGTCAATATCCAAATGTTTTATAGCTTAAAGCTATCAAAAATTATTTATAATTCCTTTCTAAAGGGTTTGAGAGATTTTTTTGTAAAGAAGGTGTGTTTGAAACGGAGGGTGACCCTTTTATTTATAGTTTTCCACTAGGAGAGTTTGGAATTTGGGTGCATGTAGGACTAGAGTTTAAAAATATCTTTAGGATTAGGAGCTAAGTAATGAGTATTTAGACTAGTTAAGCTAGGATTAAGCCAGTTAAACTTGATTAGCTACTGATTAGAGACTCATTGAGAGTTGTGAGGGGTCTAGTTATTCATTTCTAACCGATAGATAGCATAGAAATCTTATAGAAGTGGTTCAAACTGAACTAGGAAGGTTTTGAATAGTAGAAAGGAGGAATGTTTGGTTAATAAGAGATATACTATGCTAATTAGATGATTATAGGTGGAATATGACCAAAATAGTGTCGTGAATGGGCATCTAAGAATGGAGTGAAGAATAACTAATTAACACATTGTTTTCAATCAATTGAATTGGAGGAAATGCTAAGTGTAAGCATATTTTAGGTGTCTATAACCTTAAATAATTTAAGAGATTAAGACAAAGTTATATCTATCCACGGGTCCTTGAGAACACAAAATCACACTTATTTAAGCACAACACCCAAAGGAAATTAAGTGTATTAATATTAACCCAATATATTTATAGTCCAAAAATTTGATCTTCCCAAAATAAAACAAGGGAACCATGTTAGAAATCTAATATGGCCATTGGTGGACCATCATGTCTCAACAATGCAAGTATCACTGCAAATCATCATTATCAAAGTGTTAATCCATCTTTGGCATAATCCATAAGCTTGTACTAAATACCACATCTATCTCGTCGATGAACAAGATCCATACTAGAGTGAAGGAAGAAACACAATAACGCCAAAACTACCAACTATCGCACGGTATGGAGAATCCACTCCCTAGGAAACTAAGTGTTGAATGGGATTACACCAAGGTCGTAGGAAAAAAATCCTATAACTCAAAAACCTAAGCCATGACCTAAAGCACAAAGGATAAAAATAAAGAAACCTAGGGTGTACCCCCATACAACAAGATAAAATAACACAAACATATTAGAAAAAACCTCATTAGTAGACAAGAAGAAACCAAGTACCATTCTTGATGACATTTATCCAAATGGCCTTCGAGGAAAACAAGCCTTGAGTTACAAAAAAATCCAAGAAATCTCGGCAATCAAAATAAATAGCTAAGTAGTTGGATTCCAATCCTAAAAAAATCTCACAATAACACAAAAATAAAAGAAAAGCCTTCGTGATTCACAAAAATTATCCCTCACCAATTTCACTTTGTGTTCTTTCCGACACCTATTCAAGTTCTAAAAATTGGTCGATGGGCTAGGATATATGACCAAAACTAAGAGCATTTAAATTATAAGAATAAATCCAGACCAAAAGTGTTATGATCCTCATGTGTGGATTTCACTAATGCCTCAAGGTTTTGGTGTAACGGTTCGTTACATTTGGTATCAGAGTGACCACCCGTGTTCAAATCCCACTCGATTGGTTACATCGTGTAGCCAGGGCCCATGGGGCACCTAAACATCAGTGAAGCGGGGCTCGTATATATGGGAGTGTAGGCACAAACCCATCCTGAGTCGGGCTCTACGGAAGCATGGTGGGATGTTATGATCCTCATGTGCAGATTTCACTAACACCTCGAGGTTTTGGTGTAACGGTTCATTACAAAAAGAGACACTTGCACACCCTTCAAGGTGTATCTACACCTATTTAGGCATGTGCATGTGGATTATGGTGTTTAGGCTCCTATGTGTAAAATTATTGGTTCTGAGAGTGCTTGCGCTACCCGAGAGATGCTTGCACTTGCATAAGTGTGTTTATGCTAGAGGATAGGTGCTTACGCTAGGGAAGTGAAACAACAAGTACAAAAATCTTTGACAATGTGTGTACTAGTAGAGGGTTTCTTGCACTATAAAAATGGTGTATGCACCACTATATAAGTTTGTGCGCACTGCTAAAAATTTCGACAGACGACCGAGAAGACATAGGAGCCTACGTGTCAAGAAAGGTGTATGCGTGCCTATTAAAAATGAAAGTCATCTAGGTGGATTTGCAAAGGAAGGGTATATGCACCATGATTTAGGCAAGTGTGCTTGTTATTATGTACCTATGCATGGATTTGGGTATTGTGCACCTTTGTTAAAAATGAAATTCATTAGGTTCCTACACTTGAAGAAAGGTGTATGCTTGCCTAAAAAACTAGCAAAAACACGAAAACCGAAATTCTAAAAATTGTCAACAAGTTAGAATCTAGCCATTAAATGTTATTTCTAACATAGGCCTAATAAAGAGGAATGAAAATGAAGGCTACCTACATAAGACCTAGCTAAAAACCCCATAGAAAAATATTTAACCCTACAAAAACATGTAAACAATTAGAAACTTAAATAAAAGCTTCAAATGATTCCATGAATGAAGGATGGATTAGAGTCCCACCCGGCGTGCAAAATGTGTTCATGTGTAATTTTTTTCTTATGAAAAGAAGCTAAATCCTACTAACTTCAAAGCACTAATCAAACCTATCTTAAACCATCAAGAAAATAAATAAAAATGAACTTTAAAATCATGCATTATGAATCAAATAAGCAACATGCTAATGTTTATTCTACTCTTTAGAAATCTTAATGAAAGTGAACCTAGTTTAGATTCTAATTTATAAAATTATGTGTTTTTTTATCCCAAAAATAGTGAGGAGTTCTTTACAAGTTGGCTACATGGTCAAGCTTTAGAACTTCCCTTACTAACTATATTTGGAGTGGATGGATTCAAGATGGAGGAGCTCTTAATAATGAACTATGGCCAAGATCCAAATGTTTTATAGATTAAATCTATCACAAATTATTTCTAATGAATTTCTAAAGTTTTGTTAATGCCGAATCACAACACCCTATGGTTTTCATAAGTGTGTGTTCTTGATATCACGGTGTGATTGTACAACATGGGTAATTTCTCCGAGTTGTGGGACTTGCTACTTGAGATAGACCTCTAGAGAAAGCTAGTTCTTATTCCTAGACTACCTACCACAATCTACTCTAATGCAAACAAACCTATCTAATCCTAACCTAACTTTCTAAGGACCAGGGGAGAGAGATTGTATGAAAAAAAGTCTACACTAAAGTGGTGAGACACCAGAAAAATAGTGAATGAGGATAGTCTTCCAATGTGAAAAGTAGAAGTAAAATGCATGCTAGAAGAGGTGATAACAATTCTCCACAATCTAGCAACTGCATTCACAATAATATTTCATGCACACATAATGATAATGAATCCCTGCAACAACATAAGATAGGCACAATATATATGTAATGAGATTGAAGGGGCAAGAGGAATGCAAACAAACACAGTGGGGAGAGAAATCCACAAACTTGCATCTATTGCTTCATAAGTATGCACAATCCAATCTATTACAGAATGAGGGCCTAGATCACCATGAAAGGAGTCCACTTCAAGGGCCTACAGAACATTGGCTTCATAAAGAAATTTTGACATAGTTTTTCTACTTAAAAATACCTCCCTTTACAATGAGCCCAACACTCCAATTTATAGAAATTTGAGAGAGAGAGAGAGAGAGGAAAATGAAAATCCTGAAATCTGTCCTTCAACCACTTGTAAGGTGTCATAAATGGAGTGAAATTATGTTTTATTTCTTGTAAAAGCCTTCCCATAATGTCCCATAACTTGCAGTAGTGAGAAATGTCAGCCCATGCTTCATTGAATGCATCCTAACTACCAAATAAAACATTTCTGAACTCGGAAACATTTCCTAGAAAATATCCATCAATGCTTAACCAAATCCATTATTTCTTGATTCTTGTGCATCTCTCTTAGAACCATGATTCCAATAGTACTAATTTTGTGCATTTTCGTTAAGAAACACAAAAGTTATGGCCTTCTAAGTGGTGGTAGCTATTTTAGGTCTTCTAGGCATTTATGTCATTTGATGGGATTGAGCATTTAATTTATCGAGCTGGAGATATTTACTTTATTTTCATGTTTTTTTGGTGTAGAGGAAAATTTTCTTGTTCCATAAAGTCAATTTTTAAAAAATATGAGATCGGGGTCAAAAGTTATGGCGGTTTGAAGTTCTGTGGTCTAATTTGCAATATTTTCCTTACATCCAGCTATATCTGTATTTTGTGCCAAAATCTCCACCTCACCCACATCAAACTTGACCTACCTTTTAAATTAGGAAAATTGGCCATTTGGGGAACTCATGTCTCACGCTGCGTACCTATGTCCGGTTGTCCCATGAACCACGTGGGAAAAAAACTTCCGACTTTTCTCGATTTGCTCTTGAATGCGGCCTTTTGATTTTTGGGTCCCGTGGACCTAATGTCCTATGGATCAGGTGAGACGAAATGTCTCGATTTCACCATAGAACAAAGGAATGCAGCCATTTCAGGTTTTGGGCCCCAACTTTCCAAGCTTGCACTGTGTGGCGAGGCCCCAAAACTCGATTTACCCGCAATACACTATCTTGAGCCACTTTTTTAGATTTTTTCCATTTTTCCTAACTCCTTGATTTTTTTTTGGATGGGGAAGTCAAATACAAACTAGAGGGCTGTCATCACCAATCTGGCACTATGATAATTCTTCAATGGGAACTCCTCGTGCTATGATTATTTACTAATGCACAACCTTTAGTTTGGTGGATGTAATCTGGAAGCAAAACAACAACCGAACACAAGAATACCATTGACTATGATAAGACAAAATGACGACAAATCTGAAATATCAAAATAAATTATAATATTAACATGAAACTGTTACAATCTCACCCATGAGATACTTCAACAAGACTATGGGAGAAACTTTACAATTACACCTCTTGATGGCTTCTTCAACACACCTTTAACTGATGGCTTCCTTCGCACACTTCCTACAATATTTCTCACTACTTCTTTCTATGCTAAATGAGGGGGGTGGCCTCTCTATTTATAGAACTTCCAGGCTTATCCATCCTATCTCTAAGATAGGATAAGAAATCCACTCGACGAATCATATTCCATACCTTAACTCTTATCCTGTACATGTAAGCTTATCTGTTAAGATAAGATAAACCTTATCATTTTACATGGGTTCCACATTTTTAGACTTTTACAAATAAAATACACAAAATATTTATGACCTCACTCCTTGTCCTTATTACCAATATAATATTTCTAATTCCTAATCATGTAGACCCTACTTCTCTAATCACCCAAACTTTGACATTTTAACATTATGGACCACTTACTTACAAATATTTACTTTTTAGAACATTCCTATTGTACTTTGACTATTACAATACTCCACATTATTGTGCACTGCATCGACGTGCGCCGTTATCTTCTATCGGACGCTACTACTAATTACACTTAACAACATCCTATTCCTAATACATACATTAATGAAATAGAAATTTTGGAGGAAAATTTTAGTGTCGACATCTTCCCCCTTCCTAGCTTCTACTCCGTCCTCGGAGTAGACTATTCTGGTGCTTGGAAAATCTTCAACTTGTCGTGGTTGACCCATTTCGTAATGGGAGTGCCATCCAATTCCTCCAGTCGGTACGTACCATTTTCATGCACAGCTGCTATTTTGTAGGGCCCCATCCATTTTGGAAGAAATTTTCTCTGTCTTCTTTTTTTGTATCTGGAATCATATACTAGAACCAAGTCATTTACTTGAAATGGAGACCACCGGATCTTTTGATCAAAGTACTCCTTCTGCTTCATTTTCTTCTTATGGCTTGTATCCTTTGCTATTTCCCTCATTTCCTCTAGCAAATGAAGATGTACCAACCTTTCTTTTACTGAATCACTTTCATCCATCCTTTCATTTTTCATAACTCTCACAGTGGGAATATCAAACTCAATAGGAAGAACTGGATCAATGCCATAGGCCAACCGAAATGGGGAGTACCCTGTTGCTGACTTTGATGTTGCCCTATATGCCCACAATGCTGCATGAATCCTTTTATCCCATTTATGTACTGCAAGGTGTATCTTTGCTAGAATTTGACACAGCACAAAATTTGTTCGCTCCACCTCGTCCATTTGTGCTTGGCTTGTATGTTGTTGCCTTCCTGTGCTTAATAGAAAATTTATTGACTAGGGCTTCTACCACCTCATTAATGAAGTGGCTTCCTTGATCTGTTATAATTTCTAATGGACAACCAAATCTGGTGACAATATGTTCATATATGAACCTTGCCACTTCATCCATGGAAGCTGTTTTCAATGGCCTAGCTTCAACCCACTTGGTTAAATAATCTGTGGCAACTACAATATACTTATTTTGACGTGATGTAGTTGGAAGTGGACCTAAATGTCTATTCCCATTTTTCAAAGGGACTAAGGGGAAGAATAGGACATAATGGAGTTGATGAAGTCTTACGGTTACCATGTGTTTGACAAATATCACATGTCTTACAATAATTATAACAATCTTTAAAAAGAGTGGGCCAAAGTTGATAACCTCGCATCCAAGATCCTTTGCTGTAAGTTGTCCAGAGAAGTGCCCTCCACATGTACCATTGTGGAATTCTTCTAGCAGCTCCTTTCCTTGATCACGTCCAACTGCCCTCTTGTACTGTCCATCAGGTCCTATTCGAAATAATGCTCCATGTAGAATAGAATATGGACGATCAGGGCTTGAGTAATCTTTTTCTCTTAGTCTTTGCATTGGCACCATCAAGAAACTTGAATTCATTCAGATAATTCCAAATATCTATGTATTCACTAGGGATTGTGTCAAGGGAGAACAATGCTGCATCGGGAAAATCATCATCATCACAAGATGATCCTAAACCATCATAGGCTCGAGAGAGTGCATCTGCATTGACATGCTTCTTTCCTGGCCTATCTATAATATCAAATTCAAATTCTTGTAGCAAAATTATCCATCTTGCTATCCTCCCTGATGGGTTAGGCTTATTGACAATATATTTCAGAGCCTGATGATCCATTACAACTATAAATTTCTGCCCTAGCAAGTAATTTCTAAACTTCTTTACAGCAAAAATGATAGCGTGAGCCTCTTTTCAGCAGCATAAGATAGTTTACCTCAAGCATCGCTCATTTGTCTCCGCCTCCCAAAGTAAATTGGATGTTCATTCCCATTTTCATCCTTTTGGCTCAAAGTACTACCTAGTGCTGCATCTGAGGCATCGAGTGTACACAATGAATGGCTTGCTCCAACTGGATTCTTCAAAAAACAGTGAAGACACCAAGGCTTCCTTGCTTGTCCAAAAGCTTCATGCGCCTTGTTTCCGGTTCATAAGTAACATCCTTCTTCAAGAATCTGGGTTAGTGGTCAGTGCAATCTTTGAGAAATTCTTGATGAACCTTCTATAGTAACCCACATGGCCTAAAAATGATCTCAACTTACTTCTATTCATAGAAATGGTAAATCTTTGATTTTGAAACTTTATCGTGATCAGCACTCAATACCATCTCTGGATACAACATGCCCTAACAAACGCCTTAGAACATCCAAAGACACACTTTGTAGGGTTTAGTGAGGCTTGTGCTTCATCTAACCTTTGAAATGTTGTCTCCATCTGGTGCAGTGGTCCAACTTGCTCCCATAGATGCAAAATCATCCGTAAATACTCGATGAAGGTCCCAATGTAGGGTTCGAACACCCTATTCATCAAACACGGAATGTTGTTGAGCATTACACAACCCAAAAGGCATAACTCTATAAGCAAACGCTCCCCAAGGAGTGGTGAACGTGGTCTTCACTGATCTTTTCTCGCTATACGAACTTGGTTGTAGCCGCTATATCCATCAAGAAAACTATAGCACTCTCGCCAGCCTACTTCTGGCCCAAGATCTGATCCTGAAAATGGAAGAGGGTAATGATCCTTCTTTGTTGCCTTATTGAGCTCCCGTAATCAACACAAATGCGTAGCTTCCCATTCTTTTTTATTGAGATCACAATGGGAGAAACCCATTCGAATTCTCCACAAAGAAATATGAATCCCGCATCAAGCAACTTATCTATTTCTCCTTTTGCGCCTTAGAAAATTAGGATTCATTCTATATGGCATTTGCTTTATGGGCTTAGCACCATCTACCACTCAATACAATGTTCTACCCAACTTACTTGGCGGAGTTCCTTGTAATCAAAAGTGAATACGTGTATGTACCTTTGAAAGAGCCGGAGGTAGGATTCCTTCTCACTCTCCATCACAAAGATCACCAATCTTTATTTTTGGAGACGATCATCAACTTCTTCTTTAGATAATTTTATGGGGTCATGAGTTGGTGTGATTGGAAGAATATCCATGATGAAACATCAACCTCACTTTCTTCATCTTCTGTCCACTTCACCGGTGCTAGAGTAATTAGAGGATGTCCAATCATCGGGTTTCATCACTTGAATCCATAGGTTCTCGCTTTATGATATCGAGGGATCACGTTTATCTTCACCGTCTCTCTACCACGTCCAAGTGTCATGAAACCTTCATTCTAGAGTTTCTTGCATGAACTCTCCTTAGCCATGGTCTTCCCAAAGAAAGATTGGGTACGCAATGTAAGCAATACCATTTTTATCACCCGAAAGTCTACCACACATACAACACCCATAATGTATATTGCCACATTTGAAACTACACCTTCGGTTTAGTTTTTCCCTTATTTAATGACCTTAACATAAGTGTTGTCAAGGGCGATCAATTTTTAAACCCAACATATTCATTACAGACTTGGTCATTACATTAATCGCAGCACCTCCATCAACTAAGACATCATGAATTGAAATACCATTACATAATACCTCACCTTGTGGAGCATAGGATCTCTCCGCCTCCAAAACAGTGGGACCTCAACCTCCTTCCTTCTTCGAGCATTGAGTCCACCTCGCAACTCCCGCCTCTTCTCGAAGACATAGCCAAGAGTTGACCATATATAATATTTGCAGGCCTTTGGACAGATCTTCCAAGATGGAGTATGGTCCTTGCCCTCGTGAAATCGAAAATCCCGCACACCCAACTTTCTTCTCCTATGTTTCTTACTAGTTTCTTCTTTCATCTTCTTAGGATCATTTCCATCTTGATTATCTTTTTCTTTCTTTCTTCTTTTTGTTACAAACACATCTACTTCATTATTTATGCTCTTATCTACTACATCAAAAGAATTCACAGTGCTTTTCCTTTATCATTATCTCCTTACCATGATGTAGAAGCTCTATCGGACAATTATACTTATAATGACCCTTTTATAACAACCATAACAAACAACTTCAGAAATATTTCTTTTTGGACCTCTATCTCCTCCTTGAGAACTAAATTCCTTTCCTCAAGAAGATTAATAGTTAATTGACCCATATTTTTGAGCAGATCTTCATACTCAGTAGATGTATTAGGAGAAATATTTGTGCTCACCGGGAGTGGTTGTGGATTCAGGACCAAAGGTGCTGGTGTAGGCTCTACTTTAGCAACAATTTCTTTGGGCTCCTCTTCCATGCTTTCTTCTTGCCTTCTTGCAATCTCCTTTGCTTGTTCAATGGTAGCCGGGCGGTCATACTTCACTTGTTGTTCGATCTCTCGGCTTCATCCCAAGAATGAAGTGCTTACAGAGGAGATTATCCACGCCATTCATCAACCCATCCGCTAGTCCTTCCTTCAGATTTGGGCATCGAGCTTCCTCCTTAGCTCTAGAACACGAGCATGATAATCCCTTATCTTCTCCTTCTCTCCTTGGGATAGCTTTGTGATCTCGATCATGAGATCTGCATATTTCTGTTGTTCACCAAATTCTTCAAGAAAACTTTCAGTTAATAAATCCCATGAATTTTTCACATTATCTCCTAGTGTTTCAAACCACCTAAGTGTTGATCCATCCAAAAAGGTAGGAAAAAATTCAGTCCATTGTTCCCTTCTTATAAGGCCATTACAAATACAAGATCGCTTAAATTCTTGAATGAAAGAAGAAGCATCTTCATTAGATTGAGCTGAAAAAACGGGAATCTTTCCCATTTTCAAAAGTAACCACCGTGAAATACCAACTCACAAGTACAATCAACAAGACTTATGTGCACAAATAATTGGAATCACTATACTAAAAGTGACTTTACACCTTCTACAAAGTAAAATAGAAATGACCACGGTAAACTATGGTAAAACTTGACTTACTACG
The DNA here is from genome assembly GCA_018340775.1 of Taxus wallichiana var. yunnanensis. Lineage (NCBI taxonomy): Eukaryota > Viridiplantae > Streptophyta > Pinopsida > Cupressales > Taxaceae > Taxus > Taxus wallichiana. Next base: position 715,496,569 of record CM031243.1, read on the forward strand.
GTAAAACCGACTTTACCGTGGTAAACACTATTCACGGTAAAAAGTGAAGTTATCATGGTAAATACTATTCACGGTAAAAAGTGAAGTTACTGCGGTAAATACTATTCCCAGCAAAAAGGACTTTACCAAGGTAACTACTATTCATGGCAAAAATGACTTTAACATGGTAACTACTATTCACGGTAAAAATGACTTTACCATGGTAACTACTATGCACAGTAAAAACAAGGTTACCCTCCAATTGATTTTTGACTAAGTGGGAATATCTCTCCGTAAAATCCAATTAACGAGGAATGGTCCCGGCAACGGAACCAAAATGTCATCACCAATCTGGCACTATGATAATTCTTCACCGGGAACTCCTCGTGCTATGATTATTTACTAATGCACAGCCTTTAGTTTGGTGGATGTAATCTGGAAGCAAAACAACAACCGAACACAAGAATACCATTGACTATGATAAGACAGAATGATGACAAATCTGAAATATCAAAATAAATTATAATATTAACATGAAACTGTTACAATCTCACCCATGAGATACTTCAACAAGACTATGGGAGAAACTTTACAATTACACCTCTTGATGGCTTCTTCAACACACCTTTAACTGATGGCTTCCTTCGCACACTTCCTACAATATTTCTCACTACTTCTTTCTATGCTAAATGAGGGGGGTGGCCTCTCTATTTATAGAACTTCCAGATTATCCATCCTATCTCTAAGATAGGATAAGAAATCCACTGACGAATCATATTCCATACCTTAACTCTTATCTCGTACATGTAAGCTTATCTCGTTAAGATAAGATAAATCTTATCATTTTACATGGGTTCCACATTTTTAGACTTTTTACAAATAAAATACACAAAATATTTATGACCTCACTCCTTGTCCTTATTACCAATATAATATTTCTAATTCCTAATCATGTAGACCCTACTTCTCTAATTACCCAAACTTTGACATTTTAACATTACTTTGGACCACTTACGACAAATATTTACTTTTAGAACATTCATATTGTACTTTGACCTATTACCGTACTCCACATTATTGGCGGCACCGCATCGACGACGCCGTTATCTTCTATCGGATGCTACTACTAATTACACTTAACAACATCTTATTCCTAATACATACATTAATGAAATAGAAATTTTGGAGGAAAATTTTAGTGTCGATGTGGCCCCCAAAATCCAATTTTTGTCCTTCCATCATTTATGTTTTCTCCAACATAAGGAGATTATGCAAGTTATCCAAATTACCACAAGGGGTGAAATTGGGATAATAATTTTGGCAACTCAGCGGGGTTATTCGCCGATGAATTTTGGCTAGCTTCCTATAGCAATCTATGGGCATGGAGTCCACTTGGTGATCTAAAATCTGATCTGAAGCTTTGAAAATATGCATCTTTGAGTCGTTGAAACACTTCCCTCTACTGTTTGCACTCTCAACTTGACAAGAGAATCTTAAAAAAGATTTTTGAGAGTAGAAATTTTCTTAACACCATATCTCACCCATTCCTACAACTATGATCCATGGGGCTGAATGATGAGTATCTATGAAATCTGTCCCAACATATGATTTTAGTTTTCTCGCATTTTTTCAAATCCGACTTTATAACTATTGCAAGAAACCATGAGCTTGATCTTTGCGGCAATACCTTTCTTAAGCTTGATGAGTGTAAATAAAGCATATACAAGAAGCAATAGAGAATGTGCACCATCATTTAGGAATTGAAAACTATTATAACAAGAAGAAACATTGTGCAAAATCACTTAGAGGAATTAGAAATTCTAGATTAATATGTACAAAGGCAAAAATTCTCCTTCTAGTAGAAATGTTTGAGATGGATTCCATCGACGGAATCTGCAATTCTTCAACATCCATTTTATCCAGCCTAGAAATCATTGCTACCTTTGCATTCAGTGATCATGTATGGGCCACTCCATATGGCATCGAACTTGGAATGCTTTCCTAGCTTTGCACGATCAACATCCCACTTCAGTACCAAGTCTCCAACTTGGAATGTCCCGGCTTTTACTTTCTTGTCAAATCTCTTCTTGATTAGTGTTACATCTTTCTCCATGGTTTGCATCGCATGTTCTCTTGCTTCTTCTAATTCTATTAGTGCTAGAGTTGGTACCTAAATTTTTTCTCCATTTAAGTCTGAGCAACATCAAAGATATGGCATGAAGCTTGAAGACAGATAGATCATGATGTATGTCATTTTGTAGCCGGGATGTGATCTAACTAGCACTTAGATTTGTGGAGAGATGGATAGCACTCAAATAGGACTTGATCTTGTCCTAATTATTTTAGGTTGTGCCTTTCAACCAAGGTAAGAGAACCTATTTTGTAACCCTCAAATGGTGAAGGAGATGAAGATATCCCTCAATTTGTGCAAATAGTATGAAAAGGGCCTTGGGAAAATATGATCAACACTCCAAATTTGACTTTCACAAGTTGTCACTTCCAAATTATGGAGATACTTTCAATGCAAGGCAAGGGTTATTGAAGACATTTTGAAATCCTGATCTATTCTGCATACTTTAGCAAATGGATTTTGATCTTTATGGGTATACAAGTCAAAACAGGGGTAAAACAAGGTAGGATTAGTTATTTTGAATGATTTTTGGGTGGGAGTTTAGATAAGACAAACCAAGGTCCACCAGACTCTTTGAGGATTTCAGAAAAATATGGAGAAACTTAATAGCAGAAAGTATCAAAATGGTTAATCATCCCTTCAACCAGGATATGTGCATTAAATGGAGGCCTATATCTACACTTTTCCACACAATCTTTGATCATCTATCACAAAATCTTGAGTTAGAATGAACCAATGAAGCATTTAGCAATCACTATATAATCATGACTTAAGGTGCACCCAAAGGTTTACGAATAATATCTGAAATCAAGGAAAGTAGAGTGATTTTAAATTTGTTTATCTCTTTATCGATGAAATCTCTTCAAATCAAGGAAAGTAGAGTGATTTTAAATTTGTTTATCTCTTTATCGATGAAATCTCTTCTCGAATGTGAGATTTCAAATGCCACTAAACTAATCACAAGAAATGAGACCATGTATGATCAAGAGAGATTTTAAACACAAGTCTACAACAGAAACAAGAAACCCAAATTTGAAATGCATTCCGAAACATAAGTGTATGCAAATTTTGTTAAGAGACAACACAAAATAATCAAGAAATGATCAAATTTATTAGTAGGGGAATGTTTCAAGAAAATATTAGAGCTTGTGATGAATTTACAATGAAACCAACTCAACATGATCCAAATATGATGATAAAAGAAATTAGAAATGGTTCTCAGGTGGTTTCTCAGAGAATGGGCTTCTTCCCATATTTTCCGTGAAATTTTAGTTTTCCAGGGATTTTTTAAACTCTTCCAACCCTTTGCATGAAAAATTCATGCAATATATAGCTTTCAATCTCCTTCAAGCCTTCTTTCCCAAGAAAATAATATGCCAAAGGATCAAATTTGTTACAAAAATTCCTCATGATTCGCAGAAAAGGACGTTTAATAGAACACATCCAAAAAGTTGCCAGTTGTCTCAAAAAGAGATGAATCATTGCAAAATTCACATCATTATCCATTATGGAGGCATGTTTTTCATCTTCAAAGCATGCAAACCCCCTTCCTTTCATTATTTCATCCTTATCCCTCCAAAATTTGACTCTGCAACTTTTGGATTTGATATTTTACGTTTTTGGACGGGTTAGGGAAAAAATTCATTTCAAAAACATCTATGATCTTCAAATTGATCCTAAAAACTGATTGCATTGGTCCTTACAGGCACAAATGACATGAATTTTTCAAAAATTTGATCAAAATCGATGCAAAAATGAATTTCCACACTTCCTAGAGCTCAAATGGCAGCCAAACTAAAAAATGCACAATTACCGTTGATCTTCCTTTATCCTTTAATTTGATCCTCCACGTGTCACAATGTGATTGGAAATGGGCTTGGGATCACTTTTTGACATTTTAACACTTTTGGAAAAATGTAAAAATTTGACATTTTTCTCCACCCCTCTACCCTTTGAAAATGAGCTTGACACGTGTCCCAAAGTGGGTCCCATTGGAATCGCGGACCGATTCTACACATTTCCACCTTTTTTTGGAAAAAGGAAAATTTTCCAAATTATCTCTGCGGGCCCACATCTCCAATTCTATCCCTAACATGTGGCACAATATGACTGGATATGGAGTCGCGGCTCAATTTTAAACATTTTGCCTCTTTTGGAAGAAAGAATTTTTTTGTTTTTCCTCTGCGGCTCCGCCCTCCCACAAGACACATGTCCTCATATGATTGGCTGAGGGGCAAGTGCTTCTCATTTCATATTTTAATCATATTATGTGAAGGAAAATTTTTAACATTTCCTCCACCATCCCACACCTCTACCTTTCCCCGCCACATGTCACCTTTTGATTGGCCTATGGACCCATGCAACCCTTTTCACAACTTTGTTCCCTTTCACCAAAAATAATTTTTTTCTAAGTTCATCGCCAACCTCCATTCCCCTTCCTTTGATGTAAACATGACATGTGTCCACCCGTGATTCGATACGGGCCTTAGGGATTTTCTTCATTTCCATGCATTTTCCAAAGTGACTTAAGGAACAAAATGACCTACCCGCCCATCTACCTTCACTCTGCTGCGACACGTGTACCTCCTTTGGGGCCTGTGGAGCTATGGGGAGAATTTTGCGCTTTGTCCAAAATCACAAAAATGTTAAGTTTTTAGAAACGACCCACTAATCCTTGTCCAATTATCACAAGCCACGTAGGAGAAGATTTCGAGCTAAAATTTGACAAGCAAAGGATGCCCGTAAGACCGTCAAAAAATGTAGAAATTTCCAATGAATGCTGAAGAAGAAATTGATGGGAAAATGACCCCTGTCTAACCATCAAAACACATCAATGCTAGGGATGCCCCAAAATTTGATTTTTTTGTTATGGACGAAAAATTTGTGAAATTCAACCAACCAAAACATGTTTTTAAAGCATTTTTTTCATGGAATTGGATTTTCGATGGTATACAAGTGCAAATTGATCAATTTTAAACTTCCACGATATCGAGAAAAAAGGAAAAATGACAGAGCCCACAGATTTTTGAAAAATTAGGGCACAAAACAGGGCACACATGTTGATTTCATTCAAATTGGGACAAAACAACAAGTTTATGAGCATTTCAAAGCATTCAACTGGAGGGAAAAGTTGTAGACCATGAATTTGAAATTTTTTCCAGAGCATGCAAAACAAAGGAAAATTTAGGGAAAAATGGTGCAAGCTCAAAAATGGCACCAACACCGCATACCCGATTTCCATAGGCTCAAAGTCAACTAGCTCAATTGTTTCATGAATTCCAATGCTAGAAACTCAAGTGATATAGGTATAACTACTTCTTTTCCATATACAATATTAAATGGAGAGCTTCTTTTAGACCTCTTTGGTGTAATCCTATCAGCCCCTAGAACTGATTTGAGTTTTGTGTGTCAAGTTCTCTCGATTCTCATCAAGAGTTCTTCTAATGATTCTCGGTAAGTTTTTACTTGTGGACTCTAGTTAGCCATTACCCTAAGGATAATAATTGGAAGAGGTTCTTAGGTATACATATTTCTTGAAGCCCATTTAGTGAAATTTTGCCAAGGGATGACAATGCATTGTCTAATATGATAGTAGTAAGGGCACCAAACCTTGTGACTATCCCTTCATAGAAATCTAGGATGCTGGATTCATTTGCCTCCTTAAGTGCCACTACTTTAGTCCACTTGGTGAAATATTCAGTTGCTGTGAGTATCAACTTGTGGATTTGACTTTAATTTGGGTTGATTATTCTAATGAATTCTAATCCCCATTGCATGAATGGTTGATTTACTGAAATTGGATGAAGGGGAAGGGTTGATAACCTATCTTTCCCTATGAAGAATGCACACTTCTTACATTTCTTGATCCATGAGTAGTAATCATTAAACACTTTAGGCCAATAGTAGCTAGCCATCATGATGTTGAGAGTTGTTATTCATGGAGCAAAGTGGTCCTCCCCGCTTTCCCATCATGGAACTCATGCAATATCTTCTCAACTTAGACTGCTCAATGCATCTTAATAGAACCACGTTGATTTCCTTTTTGAACAAGACAACATCAATAAGCACATATGGAATGGCTTGTAATCGAAAGTATATTCTCTTTGCTTTTCTCATTTCTAGAGGGAAAAAACCTATTTGGAGATAATGCACCAAGTCTTGAGTCCAACATGGAATGGGTGCATCATTAGTTGGCTTCTCATGATCATTCTATAGTAGTAGGACATCTTCTTCTTCATATGTTGACTCAGCTTGTTGTTTGGAAGTGAGCTGCTCACACAAACCTTTTCCATGGACCAGCTTGGTCACTTTGATTTCAATATCATATTCCATTACACAAGTGATCCACATTGCTCTTTTCTTGTTCAAATCTTTGTTTAGGAGAAAATCCTTTACACTAGAAGTGAATCTTGTTGTTTGAGACCAAGTGTAATAACTTCTTCAAACTTCTAATGACAGTGATGACATGCTTTTAATGAAATAATAATTTACTTTGTAATCTTCCGTGCTTTTAATGAATAATGTTATGGGCTGTTCGAACCTTCTCTATTCCATTGGACCAAGATAGTTGAGATTGTATTTGATCCTCAAAAAGCATACAACATGAAGTCATTTGAAAAGTATGGGTTGATAAGAGTTGGAGCTTGTAATATTGCATGCTTGGTAGCCTTAAAACTCTCTTTGCCTTTGTTGTCCATTTTAATGCAAGACTCTTCTTCAACATCATTTTTAAAGGCTCCACAAGAGTGGAAAAATGCAAAAATTTGGAAAAAAATTGATCCTTCCCAATAAGATTTAGAGAGATCTCTTGTGGTGTGGAAATGGAAGTTTTCGGATGGATTCAAATATTTCAAGATCAATTGTTAACCCTTTTCGTAAGACAATGTGGCTCAATAATTTACCATAGTGTGCCAAAATACACACTTCTTTGGATTGACTGATGACACTTTAAACCTTTTGCACCTCGAAATACTTTCCTAAGGTGAAAGAGGTGGTCTTTTGCATTCTTTGAGAAGAAAGTGATATCATCTAGATATACCAATGCTACCTTATTGATTAATCCTTTGAACACCATATCCATAGCTCACTAAAATGTTGTTATGGCATTTGACAATCCAAATGGCATCTTCTTATAAGCATATGTGCCCCATTTCGTAGTGAAGGTTAACTTGAACTGATCTTCTTCTTTCACCATTATCTGATTATAGCTAAAGAATCTATTTAGCAATGAAAAACTTTCGAGAACTAACTACAACCTGCAATATTTTCTCCATTAAAGGGAGTTGATAATGATCTTTGAGTGATGCTCTATTTAGCTCATGAAAATATACACACAATCTCATTTATCCATTTCTCTTTCTCACCGGCACCAGGTTTGTAACCCAACTTGAATGTTTGATAGGAAAGATGATGTTATCTTCAATCAGCTTGTTCAACTCTTTCCTCATGAGGGGTTCAATGTAAGGATTCATCAAGATTTTCTTCTATCTGATAGGTTTGGATTATAGATCCAACTCAATAGTATGTTGTGCTAACCTTGGGTTGAAACCTCTTAAATCCTTATAAGTCAAGCAAAGACATTTAGGAATTCTTGAAAAAGTTGAACAAATTCATATTTCTCTTGCTAGGTACTTACATTTCCAATTTGCAATGTCTTTCCTTCACCTATTGAAGTGGGCTTTGAATCTTCACCCTTTACCGGATGTTTACCTTCTTCTTCTAGAACGATCATTCGGGTTGAAGAAAACTCCAAAGTTACAAGGCCCTTTAGTAATTTTTAGTTCTCATCTGCACCACTTGGTCACTATATCTTTGCTGTTCCACCTTGTCTTGGTTTCTCGGACATAACTCATCTTCTTCTTGTAGAAAATTGAAAATTTGCTGATCATTCTTAAAGACTTGCCAACTTGTTTTGTTGTATAGAATAGTTGGCCTCACAACCACTTTGATATGAGGTTGAGATTCTCACTCTTGATACTTTCCCAACATCAAATGCAGCCCTAATTTCTGCCAGTCTATTGGCTACTTCATTCTTCTTTCTTGGGATGGAATTGATACCAAAAGCTTCAAAATATTCAATAAGATCCCATACCCAATTCTTTTAGTTCTTCAATAGATCATTCTTGGAAGCATTTTTCCTTTGACTTGGTTCACGATCATCTCACTATCACTAAATACTTGAAATTCTTAACACCTCTCTTTCTTACCCAATGTAATCCATGAATCAAGGCTTCATACTCAGTTGTGTTATTTGAGTAAGCAAACTAGAAATGGAAAGACTAGTAATATTTTGTACCTTGAGGTGAAACAAACATAGCTCCTCCTCTAGAACCTTGTCTACTTCTTGATCCATCAAAGAATAACTTCCATACCTCATTATCATCCTTGTGGTCTAGCTTGGTGATGTTAGGGAGAGGATGATTCTCTTCATGCAAACAATAAAATACTAGCTCAAATTCCTCCATTTCTTTATAAGGGTCAAAAGCATGTCTCTTGTTTTCCCACTCATCAAGAGTCAAGTCTAGAATACTTCTAATCTTGGTGCCTGCTTCATGAGTGCTTGGGTAATCTCTTGATAAAAGTTTGAACAATTTTCATTGATTGTTCTCGGTGTGTGTATGCAATGGAAAGTTGCAAAAGCTATGGAATGAGGCTAAAGAACCTCAAAGCTTTGCTTTACTCATCCATGCACCATGAGATAAGAGCTAAACAAGAAACTATCTATGCATATATAAATTTGAAACAAATATTCAAACCCTAGCATATATACTACTCTCTACTCCATGAAAGCTTAATGAAAGTGAACCTAGTTAGATTCTAAGCAATCAAATTGTGTGTTGTTTACTCCCAAAAATAGTGAAGAGATCTCTCCAAGTTGGCTACATGGCCAAGCTTTAGATCTTCCCTTACTAACTATATTTGGAATGGATGGATGCAAGATGAAGGAGCTCTCAACAATGGAGGATAGCCAAGATCAAATGCCTATTAGCTTGACTAATGCAAATGAGGTCTAATGCCAATATCTCCAAATGTGAGAGAGAAGGACTTGTGAGTGAAGTTGTAGGTTGAATGGGTAGGCTTAGCCTTGTATTTATAGTTTTCCACTTGGGAGAATTTGGAATTTGGGTGCATGTGGGACTAAAGCTCAAAAAGCACTTTTAGATTAGATTAGGATAAACATGCTTTAGGCTTAGTTAAGCTAGGATTAGGCTAGTTAAACTTGATTAGCAAGTGATTAGAGACTCATTGAGAGTTGGGAGGGGTTTGGATAACCAATTGTGACTGATAGATAGCCTACGAAGCCAATAGAAGTGGTCTAGAGAGAACTAGGGAGGTTCTAAATGGTCGAAAGGAGGAATGTTTAGCTAATAAGAGAGATATTAGCCAAATAAGTTGATTATAGGAGGAATACAACCGAAAGAGTGTCGTGAATGGGCATTCGAGAATGGAGTGAAGTATGGGGATTTAATGAAGTGTCATTAATTGATTGGATTGGATGAAATGATAAGTGTAAGCATATTTTAGGTGTCTACATTTTCCCCTCTTTGGGGTGACATAAGTGATGTCACTTCAAAGAAAGTAGAAAAACATAAACAAGTATAAAATTTTGAAGGGATAGAAGAAAAATTAGTAGAATGGAGGATGCCCCCTCGATTATCGATGGGGTGATATAAGAACTCGATCGACGATTGAAAAGAGGATAGAAAGAGAACATAAGAAAGAATAGTGTGAAGAAGAAGAAAAGGGATATAGAAGAAAAGGAGTATAAGGAAGAGGAAATGAGATAATATCCATCCAATGCCTTTTAAACAACTTTATTTTTCATCTTATTGCTAGTGATCTTCATCATCGGTCCTTATTAAAAAAGAATGAACAAAAGTGTAATATGACATGAAAATCCATATACAAACAAATGTCCATTGCTAAAAACACCAACTCTATGGAACATATAAAAATGCAATGCAATACGAGAAAGTAAAATATGCCTAACTCCATGCAACATACAAAATTTAATGAAATATGAGAAAGTAAAGAAAGCTAACCTAAGAGAGAAACATAGCATAAGTTTTTTTGTTATCAAGCTTCAATTCCAACCTATTCGAATTAACGACAAGGGTTAATGATGGTGCCCAAGAAAGGATACATGCAAAGGGAAAATGGAGGACACTCGGTCGATGAAAAAGCAATGTGCACTAAAAAAAAGTACCAGAAACTCGTTGTGCCCTAAGTAGCCTAAAGCCTTTTTTGATGGAGGTAGATCAAGATGATCCATGAGTCGCACACATGAACATGTGAGAACAAAGAGTGACATTTTGTAGGATGATTTTAAATTTTTAGAAGTTTTCTTAAACATATTTGAATGTTTTTGATGATTTTACTAACATATTTGAATTTTTTTTTTTTTTTTGAATTTTTTTTGAAACTATGTACAAGAAGACAAGGAAGTGTGGATTCCCCCAATGATAGATGGGATGTATGAGGGCATAAGGCCACATGCGCGTGAGAAAGGTGAAGATGTAAAATGCCCCAGCGATTAGGTGGGATTATTCAAAGGAAAAGTCTTCCGGGTAGAAGCGAGACCCTAAGGCCATTATGGATAGGTTCAACATGATGATGATGAACATAAACCAATGAAGTGATGGGAAGGAGTAAGGATGCCCCAATGTAATTTGGCCTAAAATCACATGATAGAAAGGAAGGAGAAGATTGTTTTTGTGAAAGGGGACAAAGGTGTCCAAAAACATGGCAAAAAAGTAATCTTATACACATGGATATTCTGAATGAAGTATAAGAACTATGTGAATGATATGAATGTATCTTAGAAGCCTCACTGATGAAGAAGTGATTAGCCCAAGGCACAAATGTGAGACAAGATATGGACTAGAGTAAGAGTCTCGAACAAGGTCCCAAAAATACACTTGGTAACATACTAATCCGACTTACTCATAGAGATCCAAAGTGTGTTCATAGTGCATTTATTACCTCTTGAAGGGAATATTTAATAGACAACAAGTGAAGAAACCCTAACCAAAGTGTATGAATGATTGATTTTGAAAGGTGATTTTGTGAATAGAAGGTGGAAGGATCCGTACATTGCTCCGATACAGCCGGGCATCCATAGCCCCAAAGGAGATGCATTTGATTCTAATCACAACATTGCTCTATTTCCAATCGTCAGGTGTCCATAGCCCTAGTAGAGATTATTGGAAATAACCCAAGAGAGAGTAATATATCCATTTGATTTTTCTTTTAGCTTTTAGCTTATGATTTTTGATTGATTTTGATTTTTTTCTTTCTGAAAACTTATTTCAGCTCTCTTTTTTGAAAAGGGTTTAAGAACCACATATGGCTTGATGGAAGGAGGTGGAAGTGATTGTGATGATGACATTGGCTAGTGTCAAAAAATATGTCCAAAAGTTCTTCACAACAAGTTTATTAGATGTTGATTGTGATGTGATCTCTAAGAGGTCAATTCATTCTTTAATTTACCAAGGTGATAAAAGACTAGGGTCAAACAGATACCATAGAGATACATGTCACAAAATGTGTACAAATAGGCTAAACAAAATATCACTAAAGGGATGAAAATGGTAGGAAGACTTAAAAAAAAAAAATGAAGGGAAGAAAGAAACATCCATGTGTACGCACTACTTGATTGCAATGTTTGAGAAAATGTACCTTTGATTTTTCTTGTGTTTTCTCAATGTTTTTATATTTTTGAATTATTTTTTATTTTTAGATTTTTGATAGTTTTAAGAGGTTGGGACTAACAAATTCACTCTATGTGGTAAGATCCAACAACAATGTTTGCGACTTCCTTGATAAGGGATACCAATGGGTTTGTTTATCGAGAGTGATATTATCCCCGATCTCGATGATCGAAGTGAGTTCACACTCAATAAATGACTCGTGATTTTTTCTAAAACATGGATTTCATATGTGGGAGATTTAATTCCCCATCCAGAGGTTTATGCACTTTGTGCCATACTTGATGGTTACGTTGATGTGCATTCTTGAATCGTGCTTGATTTAGAATTTTGAGATTGTTTGATTTGTTGGGAGCTATAGAGCTCTTTATAGTTTTGATTTGAGCTTGATTAAGAAATTGTTTGGGTTTCTTATAAGTTGACACGTGACTTGTCTGATCTGAGAAGGAGAAGAAAGTGAATGTGGATGTTTATAAACTTATGTGAGAAATGACCATGGGCTTTCCACAACCATTGATAGAAGAAATATGTGATGGATGAAATGGATATGGTCCAAGAATTGAAGAGGAGGGGCTACCGGGAGGTGAGCTACTAATAGAAGATGATGAAGGGATTCTAGGATGTGGCCCAAGAATAGAAGAAGAAGGGCTACTAGGATGTGACCCATAGATAGAAGATGAAGGGATACTAGGATGTGGCCCAAGAATAGAAGAAGAAGGGCTACTAGGACGTGACCCATAGATGTAAGATAATGGGATACTAGGATGTGGCCCAAGAATAGAAGATGATGGACTACCGAGGGTGATCCATACCTAGAAGATAAGGGGCTAGTTGGACGTGCCCCAAGAATAGAAGATAGTGGGATACTCAAAAATGTCCCACAAATAGTAGAGGGAGGGATACTAGAAGGTGACCCACACCTAGATGAAGATGAAGGGATACTTGGCATTAACCCCATAAGATATTGTGATTGAGGAATTATGATAGAAAAGAGTGATTGGGTGATGAGAAGATAGGCCATGGATCAATGCAAGACCAAGAAGTTTCATCACATAATGAAGAATGGGAAGATGGAAGATTAAGAGGAGGATCAAGCTGCATGATCTGAGGCTCTTCCTCATTTCTTGATAAAAGGAATCAACCTTTTCCTCACAATATGTAGATGTATCAAAGTCTAAAGAGAATCCTTTTTGTAATCTGCTAAAGGAATATCTTCATATGCCCCTATAAATGCCCTAATTGTTTCTTCATTCTGAAAGAGATCAATTGGTATGAGTTGTTGATCGACCACCAGGGGTTGATTGGAAGAAAGAGGTTCACTCGGTGTGGAAGACTTAGAAGATGTTTGATGATGATTGATAGAAGAAGATGATGGGGGATGAAGAATATGTGTAGTTAGATGTCTCAGGAGTAGAAGAAGGTGGTGTGGACCTATCTATATGATGGTATATTATCTATAAACTAGTAGGATTAAGTACAAATTCTATAGATTACGATGCATGGGTCGATTCAGATGTTTGACTCGAAGGAATTTGAGTCACACAAATCTTCAAAGAAGGAAGACTTATTGGGGGTGATTGATGAAGAAGTTCTTGTGAAGAAGGGGAGGACCATGATTCAAGAATCGCATCAGATGAATAATAACAAGGGTCCTTCAAAGAAAGAGAGGACTGTGATTCAAGAATTGTATTAGATGTTTGGTTGGTGGGACTTGGAGTCACACGTATCTTCAGAGGAAGAAGATGTTGTTGAGGTGAATGATAAAAGGGGTCTTGTGAAGAAAGGGAGGACTGTGATGTAGGAGTCATATTAAATGTATGATGAAGAGGTTCCTGTAAAGATAGGGAGGACCATGACATAGGAGTCGCATTAGATGACTTAAGAGTCTAATTAGATGAATCTGAATAGTGGTTTGGATCTAAATAGTAGTTTGGATTTGAATCATCAAAAGAGTAGAGGAAATATTTGGATTGGTATCCTCAAAATAAGAGGAAATGTTTGGATTAGAATTAGAAGAAGAGTGGGGGAACTTGAATAATAATTTGGATCATAAGCATCTAAATCATACCACCGACTATGAGATGAAGGTGGGGAACGAGTTACCCGAATGGGCTCTCTAGCACGAAGAACCAAATGAGGTTTAGTTGTAATGGGAATATTTTGATTTGAATTTCTAAACCTAGGTTCCATATTTTTGTATGTATGGTGAACCGCATGATAATCAATCATTTTTGGTGCTATTTTAAGCACATGAATGTCTAGATCTAGATAGTGTGATGGAACTCCTTCAAAGGGAAGGAAGTGACATGTTGATTTTGGGTAGAATAAGGAAAACCGGCTAGACATTATGTAAGTATGAAGATGCGTGTGTGATTTTTGAAGAAGCTCTAAGGAAAATAGTCATCGTTAAGATGTAATATCAATGAGATCAATAAGGATTGTCCTAGAAAATAATTTTTCTGAATGGATAATCATGCAAGTGTGAAACATGAATCCAATCAACAAGGAAATACACTATATGAAAATGTGTGTGCAAATTTCGATGCAAAGGTTATCAACACAATGTCAATATTTACGTCAAGCTCAAAATGAACAAGGCATAAATATTAACAAAGGGTAGATGCGACTCCCAATCAAAGGATACCATGACAAGTTCAACAACCAACAAGACCTAAATACTAAAGGGTGGGGTTTACAAATGTAAGATAGGGTATTAACCACACCAATTGGACATGTCTATCAAGCTTCACGGAGAAGTGAGATATTAGTGTCAAAGTAGTATCGAAATTATGCAAACAAAGTAAGCGACACCTTTCAATATTTAGGACAATGTTTGAAATTGAAATAAGTCAAAGTATAATAAGGATGTTTTAAAATGGGCATCGTAATGCCACAATGTGGAAAATTAGATCATGTTTACGAGAAACATGACATAAGTATCTTAATCATGTTGAGACAATGCAAACCAGGTAACATGTCAAAGGGAGATAAAATGATGAATCAATCCTAACTATGATGATGATCCTGACATGGGTATCAAGATAAAAAAGGATACCAATGATATAAATACACCTCTACACACTTTATATGTTTAACTTACCCAGCCGCAAACATGGATGGGTGTAAATGGACAAAAAAGTGGAAAAAGCAATCGATTGGTAACACAAAGGTAGTCACCCTTCTTTTAATCAAAAAAGTGTTAAAAGAATGTGAAGGAAGAAGATCAAAAATGGGGATGAAAAAATGTTGGCTTTACTTTGGCAGAGTTTTGCCTCACCTTAAGGCAAGTGAAAAACTAATCAAAAGTAATGCATCACATATTTCGTGATGAAAGATGGCTCACAACTCAACACTATTTTGAATTGGTCAAAGTGGGCTCTGGCCAAAGTATATTCTCCTAGGTGGTTCTCCCATCCTAGGTGTTACAAATTTGTCCACAAGTGGGGTGATTTACCTAAATAGTCATGACTATCTTGGGAGTATCTTTCAAATTTTCCCCCTTCAAGCACAATGGGTAGTAAATGCATCCATCGTGTACTTAAAAGGGTCACATAGGAAAACTTGTAATGTTATCTCATAAAGGAATCACTAGTCAAGTAGTGTGGAGCACTTCCCATTTCATCCACAAGGTTCCCTCTTGCATGGAATACTTTGAGGTTCTAGAACCACCCCCATTGTTGTAGCTTAAGGCCTTATGCTAAAGGGGTTATGTTCCCATTGAGCGGAGAGGGACGTACCATTTTTCCGAAACCTGCAATACAATGTTTTGAATATGGTGTGTTTCTCATCTTTCTTAACTTAATGTGGTTTTAAGTAGCACACCATTTGGTAACCTACAAGAAACATTTGTATTAGTGGGTTTGTGTTTTGTCTTTGACGCCTTTATTTGACAAGCGCTAGAGTCCAGTAGACAACGAGTTTAGTAATTTTCCATTGCAAATTGATATCAATAAAGGGAATTTACACCTTGATTTTATTCCTAAGATCACCAAAAGGCACGAAGGAAGATCATGCGCAGTGTGAAAATTATTACTAAATCACATAAAAATTACTTTATCTTTTAGAACAAGTGTTTTTATCATATGATACAAATTTGTGCAAGTGCTTTTGATCTCCAAGATCACTTTTGAAGGCACGAGGAGAGAACATAAACAATTTACAAACCTTTCTCAAGCTAAGAAATGAAACACTTAAATAAGTTAGTCAAAAATAAAACCAAAACAACCCTACAAATAACTCTGATTAGTTCTACAAAAATATTTCAAAGTGTTAGAATGGCCAAGAAAACCATTTTTTTGAACTTTAAGATACGTTAGAAAATGACTATTTACCTAATAATTTAAACCATAATTTTTCAATAAGTCAAAATCCTAATTTTATGATTCTATTATGTATTTCACTTCAATACCTTTCCAACGCAACAAAAACAGAGTCGTTTCAAGTTCGGGACCAAAAGTTATGGCCTCTAGAAGATTGCTAATGATGTTTGCACCACAATTAGTGTACCTACACCATTGTTTGTGTACCTGCGCCACTATATGTGTACCTATGCCACTAATTTTGTGCTTGCACCATTGATTTGGTGCCTGCACACCTCTTTCAAAAAATGATGTCAAATGATTTGTACCTGTGCACACAAAATGGTATGTACGCTCCCTTTCTTGTAGGTGGCTAAAAAACACGGGATTTTTCAAAAATTATCTCAAAAATATCAAATTTTTATCGATTTGCTTCAATTTTGGCAGCACTTCACCTCCTTTGATCCTATAAAGAGCACAAAAATAAGACAAACCTAGCTTAACTAGTTAGGAAACCTGATTTTATCCATTAATACAAGAAAGGTTAGTGAAATCAAAAACTTGAAACTAATCTAAAAAACTTTGAAAAATTAATCTAGAAAGCTTGAAACTAATCTAGAAAGATTGAAAAAAAAAATTATAAACTAAAACAAAAAGCTTTAAAGTGACTCCATTAATGGAGGATGGATAAAGTGTCCCACAGGCGTGCCAAATGTATGCAATGAAATTTACACAAGCTATGGAATGAGGAAAAAGAACCTCAAATATTTAATTTACTCATCCTTGCACCATGAGATAAGAGATAAACAAGAAACTATCTATGCATATATAAATTTGAAACAAATATTCAAACCCTAGGATATATACTACTCTCTACTCCATGAAATCTTAATGAAAGTGAACCTAGTTAGATTCTAAGAAATCAAATTGTGTGTTGTTTACTCCCAAAAATAGTGAAGAGATCTCTCCAAGGTGGCTACATGGCCAAGCTTTAGATCTTCCCTTACTAACTATATTTGGAATGGATGGATGCAAGATGAAGTAGCTCTCAACAATGGAGGATAGACAAGATCAAATGCCTATTAGCTTGACTAATGCAAATGAGGTCTAATGCCAAGATCTCCAAATGTGAGAGAGAAGGACTTGTGAGTGAAGTTGTAGGTTGAATGGGTAGGCTTAGCCTTGTATTTATAGTTTTCCACTTGGGAAAATTTGGAATTTGGGTGCATGTGGGACTAAAGCTCAAAAATAACTTTTAGATTAGATTAGGATAAACATGCTTTAGGCTTAGTTAAGCTAGGATTAGGTTAGTTAAACTTGATTAGAAAGTGATTAGAGACTCATTAAGAGTTGGGAGGGGTCTGGATAACCAATGTGACTCGATAGATAGCCTACGAAGCCAATAGAAGTGGTATAGAGAGAACTAGGGAGGTTCGAATGGTCGAAAGGAGGAATGTTTAGCTAATAAAAGAGATATTCATCCAAATAAGCTGATTAGAGGAGGAATACGACCAAAAGAGTGTCGTGAATGGGCATTCGAGAATGGAGAAAAGTATGGGATTTAATGAAGTGTCGTTAATTGATTGGTTTAGATGAAATTCTAAGTGTAAGAATATTTTAGGTGTCTATAGTGTGTGAGGCTCAATATGGAAATTTGCAATAGGATCAAATCTGATTGTTAGCCTTAGATCCATATCTTATTCTAAATAACATATGTGACCAATCAACAAATAAATAACCTTCAATTTTAGCAGTGAAGTCCCTTGAAAAACACAATGCAAAGAGTGGTGGCAAGTCTATGACTAACACATCTTGCAAGACGGTGACATTGGGACATGCCTACAATGTGAGACTCAAACATTTGATTACTACATCCAATGTTATTGATGTCCCATCCAATTACACCACACCTTTAGAGATGAATTCATATTGAAGGAATAATTAATCAGCTATCTATTTTGGCATGACTGAGCTACTTGCTCCCAAATCAATCATGTAATTATGTACCAACTTATCTCCTATGATCAATGAGATATAGAATGGTGGTTGCTTCAAATTTTTACCTTGGTGGCTTCCTTTATTTTCTCCTCACCTGAGTTGTATTAGTCAGCACTTTGTCTTGTTATTTGGGTGATTGATTTGATGCTAAGCATTTTTCTATAGCAATTTGCAAAAGGTCCCTTTTCCTGGGATAGCTAATAACTCCCACATTGAGATGTTTACATTCATTTTCTTCATCTGCTCAATGATGTTGAATGGAGATGAGATATATCTCTATTGCCCCTTTCCTTGCACATTCTTATCTTGCACATGGGTTATTACAACCAACACTCAAGCTGGTTTAGAAGGTGGATTGGGATGACCTTGCACATTGGGAACTATACTTTGATTGGTAACACCTTATGGAGAAGTAGGAGTCAATGTTTCATTTGAATTGGATGATTTTCCTTCTCCAATATTCATTTTCTTATACCATGTATTGACTGCTACACATTGAGAACATGCTTGAATCATACCACAGAAATATTCATCTTGCCAATTGATAAGTATGGTCTCATTTGGATGTGCCTCTTGTTGAGTTGCTTCCTGCTACTGATTTCATTCTTGGCTTGTCTCTTGTTCAACACAAAAATTTTTTCACCATAAGGGTTTGATTCAAAGCACCATTGAAAGACATTGACTAATTATGAGGTTGATTGCAGGAAAACACTAGTCATATTCCTTATCCATCTTTTTTTTTACTTGTATCAAATCTCTAGATGTGGATGCAACATTAGGATTGTAGGGATAGAATGGTCTATTAGAAGGAGGTATAACTTGATTCTGATTTGTGTTTTGAATGGGTGGCCTATTAGGCTGATATGGAGGTCTATTGGGTTAAGTTT
The DNA here is from genome assembly GCA_018340775.1 of Taxus wallichiana var. yunnanensis. NCBI lineage: Eukaryota > Viridiplantae > Streptophyta > Pinopsida > Cupressales > Taxaceae > Taxus > Taxus wallichiana. The sequence goes on from CM031243.1 coordinate 715,515,569, forward strand.
GAGGTTGATATGATCTGAAATTCTAAGCTTGTTATCTCTTAAGTGTCACCAACTCATTACCCAAGTTTTTCCTTTGCTTCATGAATTCTTAGAGCTCATTTGAGGTACTAGAAGATGAGGTTGAAGATTTAGTTAAATTTGATTTCTTAGAGAAGGAATGGGAGCTAATGTGGGTGTTTGACTAGTTCTTAGAGTTCCTAGTTCTGGATAAAGAGGCATATGTTTCCTAGGTGCAAGTTTACCAACTTTAATTAAGTAATTTTCAGATCTAATAGCAATGTTGTATGTTGCAAGTAAAGTTATACCTCCCATAGAATGTATCATCATGGAAATATCAGAATTTAAAGCTTTAAGGAATTATATAAAAGCACCTTCAACTGTTGGTCTCGTGGATAATGAAATCCTATCCCATGTCATCTAAAATATGAAGTTGAAATATGTCAACTGCTCATTAGGGTCTCTCTTGATTGTTGTCAAATGTTCCAATAAAGATAGATTATCTCCTTCTCTCTAAATTGTTTTGAAGGGTTGTGCACAAATGGTCCTAATTCTTGATTAATCTTGTTGTTAGACTTCGAACTATTGTAATGCTTTACCCTAGAAGGAGGATGCCAATAACTTGAAAATAATGCCCATTTATGTAATTTCATGGATTGTAAAAAAATTTACGATGTCTTGGATGTGGTCAATCATAGTTTTATTATTCTCTCCAGTGAAATACAAAATATTTTTCAATGTTGCAACTAGAACTAGATTTTGTGCATTGAGAGCAAGCGGGTTGCTTCCAGTGAAGTTGACATAAGGATTGGGTTGTGCCATCCTGATTGGTCAAAGAACTCTAGTTGATTGAATGAAAGGCCTTCCAGGTGGAGGTGTTGATAAGGTTCTATTTGGTGGAGATGGAGACCTTTGAACTCTTCTTCCTCTTCTTTCTCTTTCTGGGGACAAGTGTAAATAGATAAAGAGTCCCTCTTCTCTAGTTCTTGACCTTGTTTGGATTCTTCTCATGAATTTGAAAATCTTGGACTACTAAAACTAGTGGATTTTACCTAGGAGTCACCAGATGTGCAATTTTAGAGCTTCTTACAAGCTAGAGACTTACAACAAGTGCACATCAATCTTGTTGTAATTAAAATGAAGACCTCTAGGTCCCACCAAGCATGCTAGAACTATTAGTGCTGAATCATAGAACCATATGGTTTACAAAGGTGTGTGTTCTTGAGCTCACGGTGTGATTGGATAACATGGTTACTATCTCCAAGTTGTGGGAATTTATAATTGAGATAGACCTCCGAGAGAACGCTAGTTCTTACTCCTAAAATACCTACCACAATCTACTCTAATGTAGTCAAACCTATATAATCCTAACCTTACTTTCCAAGGGATCGGGAGAGAGAGTGCATGAAAACAAAGCCTACACTAAAGTGGTGATACACCAGAAAAAGAGTGAACAAGGATAGTCTTTCAATGTGTGAAAAGTAGAAGTAAAATACATGTTAGAGGAGGTGATAATAGTTCTCCACGATTTAGAAAATGCATTCAAAAAATATTTAATGCACACACAATGATAATGAATCCTCGAAACAAAATAAGATAGGCACAATATATATGCAATTTGATTGAAGGGAAAATAGGAATGCAAACAAATACATTAGGGAGAGAAATCCACAAACTTACATCTATTGCTTCATAAGTATGCAAAATCCAATCTATTACAAAATGAGGGCCTGGATCACCATGAAAGAGTCCACTTCAAGGGCCTACAACACATTGGATTCATAGAAAAATTTTGACAGACTTTTTCTACTTAAAACTACCTCCTTTACAATGAGCCCAACACTCCAATTTATAGAAATTTGAGAAGAGAGAGAGAGAGAGAGGGAAAAATAAAAATATTGAAATATGTCCTTCAACCACTTGTAAGGTGTCATAAATGGAGTGAAATGATGTTATATTACTTGGAAAAGGATTCCCATACTACCCCATAACTTGCAGATGTGAGAAATGTCACCCATGCTTCATGAATATAGCCCAACTACCAAATAAAACACTTTTTCTGAACCCAAACACGTTTCCTAAAAATTCTCCATCTATGCTTCATCAAATCTCTGATTTTTCAATTCTATTGCATTGGGATTGGAACCACGATTCTAATGGTACAAATTTTGGGCATTTTCATTGAGAAACACAAAAGCTATGGCCTTCTGAGTGCGGGAAGCTATTTTGGGTCTACTAGGCATTTTGTCATTTAATGGAACTTAGCATTTAATTTATCGAGAGAATGTCAAATTGTGTGAAATTCGGAGATCGGGGTCAAAAGTTATGGGTGTTTGAAATTAGGGGTCTTAGTTGCAATGTTTTCCCTTGCATGTAGCTTTATCGGATATTTTGGGTCTTGGTGTCCTAGATGTAACTTGTGCGACTTGGGATGAAAACCTCCACCTCACTCACATCACACCTAACCCACCTTATAAATTGGGAAAATCAGCCTTTTGGGGAACTCATGTCAGAGCATACATGTGTCCTAGGTATCCCGCGGACCGCGTGGGACAAAATTTTCTGAATTTTTCTTATTTTCTCTTAAACTACGGCCTTTTCAGCTTTTCGGGTCCCACGTGTCCAATTTTCCATGAACCGCATGGGAAAAATTTTTCGATTCCACCAAAAAAATTGGAATGCAGCCATTTTAGGTTTTGGGTTCCAACTATCCCATCATGTACCTATGCGGCTCGGGCCCCAAAACCTCGATTTAACCGCAATACACTGTCTTGAGCCATTTTTAAGGATTTTTTCAATTTTTCCTAACTCCTTGAATTTTTTTCTTGGATGGGGAAGTTAGAGAGAAACCAGAGGGGACCCAAAATCCAATTTTTGTCCTTCCATCATTTCTACTTGCTCCAACATGAGGAGATTATGCAAGTTATCCAAATTACCTCGAGGGGTGAATTTGGGATAACAAGTTCTTGAGAGATATTTTTTATGTTAGCAAGGTGTTTTTGTAAGGAGGGATGACCCTTGTATTTATAGTTTTCCACTTGGGAGAGTTTTGAATTTGGGTGCATGTGGGACTAAATTTTAAAAATCACATTAGGATTAAAAGCTAAGTAAGCATGCTTTAGACAAGGTAAGCTAGGATTAATCTATTTAAACTCGATTAACAATTGATTAGAGACTCATTGAGAGTTAGGAGGGGTCTAGTTAATCATTCTCCACTGATAGATAGCCTAAAAAGCATGTAGATGTGGTTAAAAGAGAACTAGGGAGGTTCTGAATAGTGAAAGGAGGAATATTTATGTAATGAGAGAGATATTAGCCCAATTAGCTGATTATAAGAGGAATACGACCGAAAGAGTGTTGTGAATGGGAATTCAATAATGGAGAAAAGAATTGATAATAACCAAAGTGTTTTCAATCGATTGAATTGGAGGAAATACTAAGTGTAAGCATATTTTAGGTGTCTATTACCTTAGACAATTTAAGATATTAAGACAAAGGTATATCTTTCCATGGGTCCTCGAGATAAAAAAGAACACTTATTTAAGCACAACACCCAAAGGAACTTAAGTGTATAATATTTACCCAATATATTTCTAGTCTAGAATGTTAATCTTCCCAAAATAAAGCAAGGGAACAATGCTAGAAGTCTAGTATGGCCATTAGTGGACCATCATATCTCAACACTACACTATCCACCATTAACTCATCATTATCAAAGAATTAATTTATCCTTGGCATAATCCATAAGCTTGTACTAAATAAAACATTTATCCCATCGATGAAAAATATTCTTACTAGAATGCCAAAAGAAAAACAATCATTGTCAAAAATTCCAAATGTACTACATGATGCGAAGAAGCCTCTCCTTAAGAAACAGAGTATGGAAAGGGATTACTCCAAGGTTCTTGACACACAAAATCCTATCACTAAAAACCTAAGGCATGACCTGAAACACCTAGAGTTAAAATCAAGACACCCGAGGTGTACCCCTATAAAATGAGAGAACATAACAAAATTATAATAGAACCATCTCATCATGGCAGATAAGAAGAAACCATGTAACATTCTTGAGAATATTTATCCAAATGGCCTTCCAAGCAAACAAGCTCTAAGTTGTAAAAAAATAAAAATAAATAAATCGCTTGCAATGAAAATAAATGGCTAAGTAGATTCATTTCAATACTCGAAAAATCTCACAATAAGACAAAAATAAAAGAAAAGCCTCGAGATTCACAACAATTATCCATCACAAAGCTTGCTTTGTCTTCTTTTTAATGCCGATTCAAGTTCTGCAAATAGGTCAGTGATAAAGGAGATATGATAAAAAATAGTAGAACTAAAATTATAGGAATAAATACGAACAAAAAAGAGACACCTACCCACCCTTTAAGTGCATGCGCACCTATTTGTGCATGTGCATGAGGGTTATGGTCTTTATGGTCCTTTGCATAAACTTAGCGGGTCTGCAAATTACTTGCGCTAACCGAGAGATGTTTACACTAGAGGATAGAGGATATGTGCTTGCTCTAGGAAGCGAAAGAACAAATAAAACATTTATAACAATGTGTGTGCTTTGGAAAAGGGTTCTTGTGCTGGAAAAATGGTGGATGTTCCACTATTTGGGCATGTGTGTGCCTGCTAAAAATTTTTAACGAAGGGCGAGAACACACAAGGGCACTTTGGTAGAAGGATATATGTGCCACAATCTAGGTGTTGTGTACCTATTATAATGTAATTTCACGTAGATTTGGGTGCTTGCACACCTCTGCTAAAAATGATAGTTAGCGGTACCTATCTTTGGATGAATGGTGTATGCGCACCTTCTTGAAAAACAAAAAAAATACATAAAGGAAATTCTAAAAGTATCAACATGTTAGAATTTAGCCATTAAATATAATTTCTAACATAAACTAACAAAGAGGCATGAAAATGAAGGTTAACTACATAAAACCTAGCTAAAAATCCCAAGGTAAAATATTTAACCCTACAAAATACATGAAAAAAGCTAGAAATTGAAATAAAAGCTTCAAAATGACTCCTTTAATGGAGGATGGACTAAGAGTCCCACTAGCATGCCAAATGTGTTCATGTGTAAATTTTTGTGCTTACAAAAGAAGCTAAATCCTACTAACTTCAAAGCACTAATCAAACCTATATTAAACCAATAAATTAAGAGATAAAAAAAAGTTTAAAAGCATGCATTATGAAATAATCATGCAAGATACTAATGGTTATTCTACTCTTTAGAAAGCTTAATGAAAATGAACCTAATTAATATTCTAAGCAATCAAATTTTGTGTTGCTTACTCCCAAAAATAGTGAAGAGATCTCTCCAAGTTGGCTACATGGCCAAGCTTTAGATCTTCCTTACTAACTATATTTAGAGTGGATAGATGCAAGATGGAGGAGCTCTTAATAGTGAAGTATGGTCAATATCCAATATTTTTATAGCTAAAAGCTACCACAAATGATTTCTAATGCCTTTCAAAGTGCTTGAGATATTTTGTTAGGTAAACAAGGCATGTTCTAAAAGGAGGCGTGACTCTTCTATTTATAGTTTTCCACATGGGAGAGTTTGGAATTTGGGTGCATGTGGGACTAAATTTTAAAAACAATTTTAGGATTAGGAGCTAAGTAAACATGATTTAGACTAGTTAAGCTATGATTAAGCTAGTTAAACTCAATTATGAAGTTATTAGAGAGTCATTAAGAGTTGAGAGGGGTCCGGTTAATCATTCGTGACTTATAGATAGCCTATAAAGCTTACAAAAGTGGTTCAAAGAGAACTAGAGAGGTTACGAATAGTCAAGAGGAGGAATGTTTAGCTAATAAGGAGAGATATTAGCCTAATTAGATAATTATAGGATTAATGCGACCAGAAAGAGTGTCATGAATGGGTATTCGAGAATGGAGGGAAGAATATCTCAATAACAAAGTGTTGTCAATCATTTGAATTGGAGGAAATACTAAGTGTAAGCATATTTTAGGTTTCTATAACCTTAAACAATTTAAGACATTAAGAGAAAGGTATATCTATCCATGGGTCCTTAAGATAAAAAAATAACGCTTATTTAAGCACAACACCCAAAGGAACTTAAGTGTATCAATATTTACCCAATAAATGTATAGTCCAAAACATCGATCTTCCCAAAATAAAATAAGGGAACCATGTTACAACTCAAATATGGCCATTGGTGGATGATCATATCTCAACAAAGTGCACTATCCACAAACAACTCATCATTATCAAAGTGTTAATCCATCCTTTTCATAATCCATAAACTTGTACTAAATACCACATCTATCCCGTCGATGAACAAGATTCATACTAGAATGCGGAAGAAACACAATAACTATCAAAACTTCCAACTTTAATTAATGATGCGGAGAAGCCACTCCTAGGAAATTGAGTATCGAAAGGGATTATTCCAATGTCCTAGACACACAAAGTACCAAAATTCAAAAACCTAAGGCATGACTTGGAGCACCGAGGATAATAATCAAGACACCTATGGTTTGTATCGCTATACAATGAGAGAACATAACACAAACATAATAGAACCATCTTGTCAGACAAGAAGAAACCACATAACATTCTTGATGACATTTATCTAAATTTCCTTCAAGGAAAACCATATCCAAGTTACAAAATAATAATAAAATCCAATAAATCTTGGCAATCAAAAGAAATGGCTAAGTAGTCGCATTTCAATCCTCGAAAAATTTCACAATAAGAAAAAATAAAAGAAGAGATTAAGAGATTCTCAACAATTTATTAAAGTAAAAGATGGTACTTGATAAAATACTTTAAGTTTACAAACATAAACACATGAAATACCGACCACATCACAATCAATATTGCAATTTCATGGGCCGCTGGTAGGGGTACTCTACATTGAACTTACATCTAAGAATATAAGTACAAAAATGGGATATAATGTGACATCATGTCTTGATATCTACTCCCCTGTGTGGGGATTAGGTCCTCAAAGTGAAAAACATTACCAAAGTCTGCAATTAGTGATAACCATACCTAGTTTGCATAACCACTTTGAAGAAAGAGGTGGGCTCTAAATAACTAATCAATATACGTATTTCCTTCTATTGTCCTCTCAAAATTTCCGGTCTTTTGAGAAGTTCAAAATTGAAATAAATTAATGCCTTTTCGTTGTTTTGGTAAAGGGAAAAGTTGAGAAGTCAAAAAAACTACGTTTTTGAGTCATTTTGTGTGATTTGTGGGTCTATCAGACATTTTTGTCCCATGTGTCCCAAGTTCATTCGGGCTCCCTGTTCACCAATCAGCCGCTTTACCCGAATTTTTTTCTCTTGCGGGCGGTCGAACTTTTTATTCCAAACGCCCCTGTCATCACCAATCCGGCACTATGATAATTCTTCACGGGAACTCCTCCTGCTATGATTATTTACTAATGCATGACCTTTAGTTTGGTGGATGTAATCCGGAAACACAACAACAAACATAACACAAGAATACCATAGACTATGATAAGAAGGAATGATGATAAATCTGAAATATCAGAGTAAATTATAATATTAACATGAAATTGTTACAATCTCACCCATGAGGTACTTCAAGTGTTATTGACTTCACTTGCCTTTCACCAAGACTATGGGAGAAACTTTACAATTACACCTCTTAATGGCTTCTTCAACACACCTTTAAACTGATGGCTTCCTTTACACACTTCATACAATATTTCTCACTACTTCCTTCTATGCTAAATGAGGGGGGTGGCCTCTTTATTTATAGAACTTCTAGGCTTATCCATCTTATCTCTAAGATAGGATAAGAAATCCACTCTGACGAATCATATTCCATACCTTAACTCTTATCTGTACATGTAAGCTTATCTTTTAAGATAAGATAAACCTTATCATTTCACATGGGTTCAACATTTTAGACTTTTTACAAATAAAATACACAAAATATTTATGACCTCACTCCTTGTCCTTATTACCAATATAATATTTCCAATTCCTAATCATGTAGACCATACTTCTCTACTTATCCCAACTTTGACATTTTAACATTCCCGGACCACTTACTTACAAATATTTACTTTTTACAACATTCCTATTGTACTTTGGACTATTACCATACTCTACATTATTGGCGGCACTTTGCTTGATGGCACCGTTATCTTCTATCGAGACACTACTACTAATTACACTTAACAACATCCTATTCGTAATACATACATTAATGAAATAAAAATTACGGAGGAAAATTTTAGTGTCGGCAGTCCCCAAGTTCGCTCAGCTCACTGCTCACCTTTCACCCGCTTCATCCGTATCGTGCACTTCACGTACTTTCGTCCCTCATGTCCCGAAAACATTTGTGCATCTTTTCCCCGTGTCACCCGCATCGGCCGAATCACTCTTTCGCGTCCCACGTGTCCCAAATGAACCAAAGGCCATCTGGGCTAATTTTTCCCGCTCTTCCCAAATATCTTGCTTTTTAAGTTGGTAGATGTGTATTTAATGCACATTTATTATATTTCTCTCTCCTAACGGCTATTTAATAAGCTTCCCCCCTACACATTTTTGCACACTGCTTTCTTGTTATCAATTGCTCATACCTATGCAATCGGAATTTTTTTACACATACCCATTCCCCCGAAATTTCATCAAGAGTTTAGGCGTGAATTTGTTTTTCGAATTGCTATCAACATGAAGATCAAATTCCAAGGTCAGGAGAAAGTTTCACCGCTCGAGTCTGTTGTTCCCGATATCGGGGATAGTGAAGTTCATCACCTGGAATTTGGAGATTTCTAGACTAGGATGATAGACTCAAACCCCTCTCCTATGGTGCAAATGATTCACGATAGTGGCTTGGCATTGCCACTGGTTTCCCAATCTTAGTGCAGTGTGCGAGACATGGTACTCGCTTGCGGTGCTCATTTCAATCCCGACTTGAGTGAACTAACAAATGTGCATGGGGAGCTCATTACCAAGCTCGATGCTACCACCATTGGCACTACCCTAAGGATTCCTGAAATGGACAATTCTATAGTAATCTCTCGAACCGAGCACACGGGAACTCTTTGACTAGGATAGTGAAAAATACAAGGAAAGGGTGGCAAAGTCTTGGCTTAAAAACCATAAAAGGTGGCGTCCCGTCTATTCAAAGCTCTGTTTCATGTCAATTTCAATGAGGAGCTGTCAAATTTTATAATCTTATCAGCTCAGTCACGGGCTTACCCTCTACAAACAAGTTCCATTTCTGGATGTGCCCACTTATCAACATGGTGTGCGAGGGAACTCAAGAATATCAAGCTGGTAGAAATCATCAAGCATGAACTTAGTAGAGAAGTTGTCCAATGTAAAACAAACCAAAAAGTTTTACATGACTAAATATCCGATGTATACCCTAACAACATCAAGGAAATGGTTTGGATTCACATACATTGATGCTCATAAAGGTGACCCTTTATATGCTTACTACCCTCAATTCACCCTGGACATTACCAATCACAACTTTAGGAGGGTGAATGATGCTTTCACCATGTACATTGTAAGACTGGAGAGTGACACTTCAAGGAGGTTCTCGATGAAGCTATGAGCCTAATATAGAAGTATGGTGTTATCGACACTAAAATTTTCCTCCATAATTTCTATTTCATTAATGTATGTATTAGGAATAGGATGTTGTTAAGTGTAATTAGTAGTAGCGTCCGATAGAAGATAACGGCACCGTCAGTACGGTGCCGCCAATAATGTGGAGTACGGTAACAGTCAAAGTACAATAGGAATGTTGTAAAAAGTAAATATTTGTCGTAAGTGGTTCGGTAATGTTAAAATGTCAAAGTTTGGGTAATTAGAGAAGTAGGGTCTACATGATTAGGAATTAGAAATATTATATTGGTAATAAGGACAAGGAGTGAGGTCATAAATATTTTGTGTATTTTATTTGTAAAAAGTCTAAAAATGTGGAACCCATGTAAAATGATAAGGTTTATCTTATCTTAAGAGATAAGCTTACATGTACAGATAAGAGTTAAGGTATGGAATATGATTCGTCAGAGTGGATTTCTTATCCTATCTTAGAGATAGGATGGATAAGCCTGGAAGTTCTATAAATAGAGAGGCCACCCCCCTCATTTAGCATAGAAAGAAGTAGTGAGAAATATTGTAGGAAGTGTGCGAAGGAAGCCATCAGTTAAAGGTGTGTTGAAGAAGCCATCAAGAGGTGTAATTGTAAAGTTTCTCCCATAGTCTTGTTGAAGAATCTCATGGGTGAGATTGTAACAGTTTCATGTTAATATTATAATTTATTTTGATATTTCAGATTTGTCGTCATTCTATCTTATCATAGTCAATGGTATTCTTGTGTTATGTTGTTGTTTTGTTTCATTACATCCACCAAACTAAAGGTCATGGCATTAGTAAATAATCATAGCACGAGGAGTTCCCGTGAAGAATTATCATAGTGCCGGATTGTGATGACATTTTGGTTCCGCTGGGACCATTCCTCATTGGTGGATTTTCTTGAGAGATATTCCCACTAAGTCAAAAATCAATTGGAGGGTAACCTTGTTTTTCATGTGCATAGTAGTTACCATGGTAAAGTATTTTTACCGTGAATAGTAGTTACCATGACAAAGTCATTTTTTTGTGAATAGTATTTATCATGAAAGTCACTTTTTACCGTGAATAGTATTTACCTGCAAGTAACTTCACTTTTTACCGTGAATAGTGTTTACCACAAGAAATCAGTTTTTACCATGATAAGTCAAGTTTTACCATAGTTTACCGTAGTCATTTCTATAGTAATTCCAATTATTTGTGCACATAAGTCTTGTTGATTGTACTTGTGGGTTGGTATTTCACGGTGGTTACTTTTGAAAATGGGAAAGATTCTTGTTTTTTCAGCTCAATCTAATGAAGATGCTTCTTCTTTCATTCAAGAGTTTAAGCGATCTTGTATTTGTAATGGCCTTATAAGAAGGGAACAATGGACTGAATTTTTTCCTACCTTTTTGGATTGTTCAGCACTTAGGTGGTTTGAAACACTAGGTGATAATGTGAAAAATTCATGGGATTTATTAACTGAAAGTTTTCTTGAAGAATTTGGTGAACAACAGAAATATGCAGATCTCATGATCGAGATCACAAAGCTATCCCAAGGAGAGAAGGAGAAGATAAGGGATTATCATGCTCGTGTTCTAGAGCTAAGGAGGAAGCTCGATGCCCAGATCCGAAAGGAAGGATTAGCGGATGGGTTGATGAATGGTATGGATAATCTCTCTCGTAAGCACTTCATTCTTGGGATGAAGCCGAGATCGAACAACGAGTGAAGTATGACCGCCCACTACCATTGAACAAGCAAAGGATATTGCAAGAAGGCAAGAAGAAAGCATAGAAGAGGAGCCCAAAGAAATTGTTGCTAAAGTAGAGCCTACACCAAAGCACCTTTGGTCTCGAATCCACAACCACTCCCGGTGAGCACAAATATTTCTCCTAATACATCTACCGAGTATGAAGATCTGCTCAAAAGATGGGTCGATTAACTATTAATCTTCTTCAAGGAAAGGAATTTAGTTCTCGGGGAGGAGATAGAGGTCCAAAAGAAATATTTCTGAAGTTGTTTGTTATGGTTTTTATAAAAAGGGTCATTATAAGTATAATTGTCCAGATAGAGCTTCCACATCGGTAAGGAGATAATGATAAAGGAAAAGCACCTGTGAATTCTTTTGATGTAGTAGATAAGAGCAGAAATAATGAAGTAGATGTGTTTGTAACAAAAAGAAAGAAAGAAAAAGATAATCAAGATGGAAATGATCCTAAGAAGATGAAAGAAGAAACTAGTAAGAAACATAGGAGAAGAAAGTTGGGTGTGTAGGATTTTCTGATTTCACAGGGGCAAGGACCATACTCCATCTTGGAAGATCTATCCAAAAGGCCTGCAAATATTACATATGGTCAACTCTTGGCTATGTTTTCTGAAAAGAGGCGGGAGTTGCGAGGTGGACTCAATGCTCAAAGAAGGAAGGAGGTTGAGGTCCCTATTTTGGAGGCAGAGGTAGATCCCTATGCTCCACAAGCTGAGGTATTATGTAATGGTATTTCAATTCATGATGTCTTAGTTGATGGAGGTGCTGTAGTTAATGTAATGACCGAGTCTGTAATGAATATGTTGGGTTTAAAATTGATCGCCCTTCAACACTTATGTTAAGGTCATTAAATAAGGGAAAAACTAAACTAGAAGGTGTAATTTCAAATGTGGCAATATCTATTATGGGTGTTGTATGTGTGGTAGACTTTCAGGTGATGAAAATGGTATCACACGTACCCAATGCTGCTGGGAAGACCATGGCTAAGGAGAGTTCATGCAAGAAACTACTGGAATGAAGGTTTCATGACACTTGGACGTGGTAGAGAGAGGGTGAAGATAAACGTGATCCCTCGACATCATAAAGTAGAACCTATGGATTCAAGTGATGAAACTGATGATTGGACATCCTCTGATTACTCTAGTACCAGTGAAGTGGACACTGAAGATGAAGAAAGTGAGGTGGATGTTTCAGTCATGGATATCCTTCCAGTCACACCAACTCATGACCCCATAAAATTATCTGAAGAAGAAGTTGATGATCGTCTCCAACAAATAAATATTGGTGATGTTGTGATGGAGAGTGAGAAGGAATCCTACCTCCAGCTCTTTCGAAGGTACATACACCTATTCACTTTTGATTACAAGGAACTCCGTCAAGTAAGTTGGGTAGAACATTCTATTGAGCTGGTAGATGGTGCTAAGCCCATAAAGCAAATGCCATATAGAATGAATCCTAATTTTTCCAAGACTGTAAAAGAAGAAATAGATAAGTTGCTTGATGCAGGATTCATATTTGCTGTGGAGAATTCAGAATGGGTTTCTCCCATTGTGATCTCAATAAAAAAGAATGGGAAGCTACGCATTTGTGTTGATTACAGGAAGCTCAATAAGGCAACAAAGAAGGATCATTACCCTCTTCCATTTTCAGATCAGATCTTGGACGAAGTAGCTGGCCAGGAGTGCTATAGTTTTGCTGATGGATATAGTGGCTACAACCAAGTTCGTATAGCAGAGAAAGATCAGCTGAAGACCATGTTCACCACTCCTTGGGGAACGTTTGCTTATAGAGTTATGTCTTTTGGGTTGTGTAATGCTCCAGCAACATTCCAAGCGTTTGATGAATAGGGTGTTCGAACCCTACATTGGGACCTTCATCAGAGTATTTTTGGATGATTTTTGCATCTATGGGAGCAAGTTGGACCACCTGCACCAGATGGAGACAACATTTCAAAGGTTAGATGAAGCACAAGCCTCACTAAACCCTACAAAGTGTGTCTTTGGATGTTCTAAAGGCGTTTTGTTAGGGCATGTTGTATCCAAAGATGGTATTAGTACTGATCTTGATAAAGTTTCAAAAATCAAAGATTTACCATTTCCTATGAATAGAAGTAAGTTGAGATCATTTTTAGGCCATGTGGGTTACTATAGAAGGTTCATCAAGAATTTCTCAAAGATTGCACAACCACTAACCCAGTTCTTGAAGAAGGATGTTACTTATGAACCAGGAAATAAGGCGCATGAAACTTTTGGACAACTGAAGGAAGCCCTGGTGTCTTCACCTATTTTGAAGAATCCAGATTGGAGCAAGCCATTCATTGTGTACACTGATGCCTCAGATGCAACACTAGGTAGTACTTTGAGCCAAAAGGATGAAAATGGGAATGAACATCCAATTTACTTTGGGAGCGAGACAAATGAGCAAAGGCTTGAGGTAAACTATACCAGAATCAAAAAGAGGCTCGCTATCATTTTTTCTATAAAGAAGTTTAGAAATTACTTGCTAGGCAGAAATTTATAGTTGTAACGGATCATCGTGCTCGAAATATATTGTCAATAAGCCTAACCCATTAGGGAGGATAGCAAGATGGATAATTTTGCTACAAGAATTTGAAATTGATATTATAGATAGGCCAGAAAGAGGCATGTCAATGCAGATGCACTCTCTCGAGCCTATGATGGTTTAGGATCATCTTGTGATGATGATGATTTTCCCGATGCAGCATTGTTCTCCCTTGACACAATCCCTAGTGAATACATAGATATTTGGAATTATCTGAATGAATTCAAGTTTCCTGATGGTGCCAATGCAAAGACTAAGAGAAAGATTACTCAAGCCAGTCATCCATATTCTATTCTGCATGGAGCATTATTTCGAATAGGACCTGATGGACAGTACAAGAGGGCAGTTGGACGTGATCAAGGAAAGGAGCTGCTAGAAGAATTCCACAATGGTACATGTGGAGGGCACTTCTCTGGACAACTTACAGCAAGAAGGATCTTGGATGCAGGTTATCACGGCCCACTCTTTTTAAAGATTGTTATAATTATTGTAAGACATGTGATATTTGTCAAACACATGGTAACCGTAAGACTTCATCAGCTCCATTATGTCCTATTCTTCCCCTTGGTCCCTTTGAAAAATGGGGAATAGACATTGTAGGTCCACTTCCAACTACATCACGTCAAAATAAGTATATTGTAGTTGCCATGATTATTTAACAAAGTGGGTCAAGCTAGGCAATTGAAAATGACTTCCATGGATGAAGTGGCAAGGTTCATGTATGAACGCATTGTCACTAGATTTGGTTGCCCATTAGAAATTGTAACAGATCAAGGAAGCCACTTCATTAATGAGGTGGTAGAAGCCCTAGTCAATAAGTTTTCTATTAAGCACAAGAAGGCAACAACATACAAGCCAAGCACAAATGGATAGGTGGAACGAACAAATTTTGTGTTGTGTCAAATTCTAGCAAAAGATGCAGCCTTGCAGGTACATAAATGGGATAAAAGGATTCATGCAGCATTGTGGGCATATAGGGCAACATCAAAGTCAGCAACAGGATACTCCCCATTTCAGTTGGCCTATGGCATTGATCTAGTTCTTCCTATTGAGTTTGATATTCCCACTGTGAGAGTTATGAAAAATGAAAGGATGGATGAAAGTGATTCAGTAAAAGAAAGGTTGGTACATCTTCATTTGCTAGAGGAAATAAGGAAATAGCAAAGGATACAAGCCATAAGAAGAAAATGAAGCAGAAGGAATACTTTGATCAAAAGATCGATGGTCTCCATTTCATGTGAATGACTTGGTCTAGTATATGATTCCGTATACAAAAAAAAGAAGACAGATAAAATTTCTTCCAAAATGGATGGGGCCCTACAAAATAGCAGTGTGCATGAAAATGGTATGTACTGATGGAGGAATTGGATGGCACTCCCATTACGAAATGGTTCAACCACACAAGTTGAAGATTTTCCAAGCACGAGAATAGTCTACTCCGAGGATAGAGTAGAAGCTAGGAAGGGGAAGATGTCGACACTAAAATTTTCCTCCATAATTTCTATTTCATTAATGTATGTATTAGGAATAGGATGTTGTTAAGTGTAATTAGTAGTAACGTCCGATAGAAGATAATGGCACTGTCGATGCACGGTGCCACCAATAATGTGGAGTACGGTAACAGTCAAAGTACAATAGGAATTATGTAAAAATTAAATATTTGTCGTAAGTTGTTCGGTAATGTTAAAATGTCAAAGTTTGGGTAATTAGAGAAGTAGGGTCTACATGATTAGGAATTAGAAATATTATATTGGTAATAAGGACAAGGAGTGAGGTCATAAATATTTTGTGTATTTTATTTGTAAAAAGTCTAAAAATGTGGAACCCATGTAAAATGATAAGGTTTATCTTATCTTAAGAGATAAGCTTACATGTACAGATAAGAGTTAAGGTATGGAATATGATTCGTCAGAGTGGATTTCTTATCCTATCTTAGAGATAGGATGGATAAGCCTGGAATTTCTATAAATAGAGAGGCCACCCCCCTCATTTAGCATAGAAAGAAGTAGTGAGAAATATTGTAGGAAGTGTGCGAAGGAAGCCATCAGTTAAAGGTGTGTTGAAGAAGCCATCAAGAGGTGTAATTGTAAAGTTTCTCCCATAGTCTTGTTGAAGAATCTCATGGGTGAGATTGTAACAGTTTCATGTTAATATTATAATTTATTTTGATATTTCAGATTTTTCGTCATTCTGTCTTATCATAGTCAATGGTATTCTTGTGTTATGTTGTTGTTTTGTTTCCAGATTACATCCACCAAACTAAAGGCTGTGCATTAGTAAATAATCATAGCACGAGGAGTTCCCGGTGAAGAATTATCATAGTGCGGATTCGGATTGTGATGACAAAGTGCCTACTTCATCATTCGAAAATTCTCCTATATCAGGCTAGTAGGCTATGAGAGCACCCCTCTCAAGCTCCCTATGTTCTGTAATGATAAAATGGCCTTGATAGAGATATGCAGGCAATTGGACAAGTTACACTAGAACCTGTAGGGATAAGAAAATCATTGGCCTACACTTCCCTATATCTTTGGGAAACTACACCTGCAAGATGGCTCTAGATGCACAAAACATAGAGAGATCCCTAGCTCCCATCACTGTCCATTTCTTTAGGCCAAGAACTTGTTTTGACTTGAAGAAATTTATTGAGCAGAACCTCAGAATCAATTACCATCATATGGCAGACACAGAAGACTATTGGGCTAACTGTG
Organism: Taxus wallichiana var. yunnanensis; assembly: GCA_018340775.1. NCBI lineage: Eukaryota > Viridiplantae > Streptophyta > Pinopsida > Cupressales > Taxaceae > Taxus > Taxus wallichiana. The sequence continues at coordinate 715,532,190 of CM031243.1, forward strand.
CTGATGATTTTGAGGCAAGGAGGAGACATTATGGCAGGTTTTCTCTCCAACTGATTCAAGAGCTTAACTTGTACCAAGTTCCTGAAGGGCTTCAGGATGACAATTCCGACTGTTTTCATATGAATATGACACCTTAATCAAACACACTCCCTTGGAGGATTTGGATTGGTTCAAAAAGGAGAAGGATGATCTGGCTAAAATCTTAGCCCCTGTCCTAGTAAGAACCAAAATCTGGTTTGACAGGAGAGTTCGTGAACTTAGAAGGCATTCAGGTGAGTCCTCCTCCAAGGATACTTCAACACCAAGGAAGGAGGCATTGACACCCAGTTCGGAAGCACCTGTATAGACCCCTCCTGCCTCATCAACTAAAGGTCCTACATCCTCCACTCCTTCCTCATCCACCCAAGTATATCAGAAGAAAATCAAGGAAGTCAAGAAGGAGCCTGTTGAAGAAGATCCCCTGATGAAGCATTCAGAATTTCCCTCAGGACCAGAGAACATTATTGTTCTTAGTGAAAGTGAAGAGAGTGAAGTTCCAGTCTCTGTAGGCATTCCAGAAGCCCCTATGGATAAAGAGAAGGAAGTTCAAAGCACCGAGCTCCCGAGCACTATTGACTCCTCTGTACCAGAAACCCCGAGTGCCCCACTCATATCTCAACTAGAGGCAACGGTAGTGCACACTTTGAGTGCAATGAGTTCTCTTTCTCTTGGTCCTCTTGCCCCACCTTCTTCTTCCTCCTCTTTTGCATGGGTACAACCTTTCATGATAGTAGGAAGAGAAAGTCTTCCTCTCGAGATCTCCAAACCCAAATTTGATGTTATGGTGGCCTTACTGGGTACTACCCCTCTTACTCCTGCCAAAAAGGCTAGGACCACCTCACGAATAGTATCTCGATTCTCAAGGCCAAAATTCCTTGAGATAGCCAAGCCCAAGGTTGACAAGCTAGAACAGGATTTGCAGGCGTCCGATCTAGAGCTCTTAAGGATCCCCATGGGAGAGTCACCCCGAAGGTGAGATTCACAATCTTCAAGAAACTTGATCACTAGGGTCCTTAAGAGAGTGGAAAAGGGAAAGAAACTATAGAGTAGATGGAAGAGCAAGATAAGGTTCTTGCAGGTTTCATCAAGTCACTGTTGTCCAAAGATAAAGTTTTAGACCCCACCCCATTGACTACTCTTCCACCACCTGTGATCCTCAGCCAAGATGAAGTCCAGAGTATCAAATATATACACAAATATTCCCTCTATTGAAGGGCTATGGAGGCCATGCTAGATTATATGCTCATTGCAGGGTTGAATTTCATTAGTGAAGCCTTCAAACTTAATGAGAAGGTAAATAATCTGCAACAAAAACTCTCCTCCACCATTGGAAATATAGATAAAGAGCTCAAACTCTGGCAATATAGTAGACCTTCACCTTATGGGGCAGGCTAATGAAAATATTTTAATGGCAAGAAAGGTCTTTGATGATGTAAAAGATAACTTGTCAAAATCATGGGTATACAGTGTGGAATGGAAAATCAAGGTGTTGGAGGAGGCTTTGGGAGAATTGAGAAATAGGTGTACAAAGGTGAGGCCTTCAAAGAATTTTTTTCGTATTTTCTTTTAGGGATATCCATTACCACCTCCATGATGATGCCTCAGGTGTGCCCCTCTCCTTGTAAGAAATTAAAGCTCAATTTAGAGCTTTTGTCAAAGATAATCTGTTTAAAGAGGATTCTATCACCAAAGAAAAGATGAAAGAAATCTGCTCTCTCCAATGCTATTGAAGAAGCAAGTAAGGATTATCATACACACGTCGAATTCGAAAAAGAGATGGAGAAGTGTCTCATATTTTGGACTCAGTCCATTGCCAACACATCAGTTCCACATGGTAGAGACATAGTAGAGGCGTTAAAAAGGTTTAGATAGCGGATCCTCAAAACAGTGGGTCCTCCTCAGTCATGAACACTTGTCTTTTCTTCTGGATTTTCTCCTTATTTCTTTCCTCACGTCGGATTTATTAAATTAGTTGGGGTTTTTCGATTAGCAGCCCTTTAACTAAACATTAATTAAAAGAAGTAGTTACCAAGGGTAACTGATTTGTAAAACTATATAATGGTCTCTCTTTGCCATTTTAAAGGGGAGAACTTGGCTTATTTTTTAGAGTGTGAGAAATGGTAAAGCAATCAATGCAAAAGGATATTCTTTCTTTGTCCATCTGATTCTTTTATTTGTAAGCTATTTGTTGAATATTGTTAGATCATTTGTCTACATTATGCTAAGAAGATTTGTATTCTTGTAGATGTTATTTATGGAACTGTGTGTCTTTTTAAATTGCATCTCATTAATTCGAGTACAAATGGTCTCATTCCAATTTGTTATATTCACGCATAAGGAATTATTTTGTCATCTATAATTCTAGAGAATGCTTTTCTACTCATTTCCATGTCTTCATTCCTCTAGTACTTTTTGATTGATGATCTATTTAAAACGATTTCATGATATCCAAGTTCCACAGTAAAACTATGCTCTGTACATATGTGAATAATTTTTCTTTTGAATAAGGGAACCTCTCCCACTAAAGAGGAGGGACTTCTTGTCCCTTGACTATTTTTCTTCTTGAATTCCTTTTTAACGAGCAATGCTTTTGGAGACTCTACTGGGGAATCATTTCTTGAGGTATTCCATTTCCATAACCATTTATCAATCATCCTTTGATCTCGCGACTCCACATTTTACTCGCGGGAGAAGGGCCATTTTTATTGAAGATTCTCGTTTCAACTTTTGAAACAAGAGGGTTTTCCTTTCCCTTCAACAAGAAGAAATAGAAAATCATGTTCAACAAGCACTCTCATGTTAAAATAGAACCCCTAAGGTGCTATTATTTTGTAGAGAAAATCAACAGCTCTAATCTCGAGCTCGATTCTTGTTGGTGTTTTAGTTCCCCTTCAAGCCATTTTTCCAAGAATGGTGGTACCATTTCCTTGAGGCCATCGTGTTGGGCCTCTTACCCTTCCTCAGCCTTTGCATGAGTTATCCAGAGGTAACCGGGAAGAAATTTCCCACCTTTAAAAGTGATGGTATGGTACATCTTGATGAGCATATTACGGCCTTCATAGTTGCATGTGGAGTTATGGGAGTTGAACATGAAGATGTCTCAGTGAGGCTTTTTGTTGAAATTTACAAGATAATGCAGCTGATTGGTTCTATCACCTTCCGGCCAGAGCTATCACTAGTTGGAACACAATGAGAGCAAGGTTTGAGAATCGTTTCAAACCGGTGGAAGATGTGCATGCTTTGCTGGCCCAAATTTCTCAAATAAAGAAGGAACCACAAGAGCCCATGAGAGAATTTGTAGCTCGATTCAACAAGTTGATTAACAAAATCCCACCAGACACTCAACCTGTAGATCAAATCCAAAAATGCTTCTTCCTGAATGCCTAATTACGGAAGTTAGTTATGCATTGAGAAGAGCTAATCTTGCAACATTGGCCGAAGATCAAACTCTTTTTGTTAGTGTCGAAGATGATTTAATCATGTCAGGGAAGTTGAGAAGAGATCCTTCTAAATCTAGGTCTTCTTCTTCCTCCTCTTCCACTGTTGGGCCTAATACTGATCCATTAGTACAAAAACTTACAAATGATCTCATCACCATTAAGAAACAATTGGCCCAGCATACCCCCTATGTAGATGTTCCAAGGAGGAATTTTCAGCCCAAAAATCATTTGCCTGCTTCTCAAACAAGGCTAGCACTTGAAGGACCTCCTATTAAAGTCCCTGTTAACGCAACCTGTGAAGTTGAAGAGCTAGAAGATGAAGAGGTTAGTGAAGATTGTGAATAATTTGTTGAAGAGGTCGATGAAGAAGAAGATGAACTTGAGGGATCTTGAGTTAATTTCTTCACTACTGAAGGTATTGATGAAGGAGATGATTATGACAAAGTAGTAGTGGACATGAATAGTGAATCATATGTTGTCATGACTCGAGAGTAGACAAACAACAAGGAGAAAGTGATGCAGCCTACCAAAAGATCCAAGGAGCATCCGACGACTATCCCTATAATTGCAAAAAGAGGATCTCCTATCCCCATTACGTCCACACCAAAGGTGAGTCCTGTCAATTTTGCTACTAAAATTACTTCTTCTTCAACTCCTAAAATTGATAAACCTAAGGTTCTAAGCGATGATAGCCCGTCCACTTCTAGGTCTTTCGATATCATCGATCACCTGAAAAAGAACAAGGTTCAAATCTCAAACGCTGAGTATTATTAAACCCATCCCAAGGATTTTGCTAAAATGGTTCACTTTGTCAATTATCATTCAAAACTACCTCTAAAGGCCTTTTACCCACTCCATATTCTGCACCATAACCCAATCTGGTAGCTACTGTCACCTCACCCAATGACAAGATCAAACCATTCTATGTGACCCTTCTTATAGCAGGCCATAGACTCAGCAACTACATCATAGACTCAGGGGCATCAGATAATGTAATGCCTGCCAAAGTAGCCCATGCCTTACGCGTAACTCTCTCACATGCACTTACGGGTATTGTTATTCATGGAGAGTAGGAAATTGCCCTAGTCGGAAGAATTAAATATGCACAAGTAGATTTTTCTACCTTGCACGAGAAGAAGGTTTTGGCTACTATCCTAGTAGTAGACATTCCTCCTTCATATGGGATGCTGCTAAGTAGGAACTTATTTAAGGATGTGGGAAGATAAATTCAAATGGATTGGTCACATGCCTTCATACCTATTAATGGGAAAATGAAGAAGTTATTGCCTGAGAAGCAATCTAAGTATATTGTACAAAAACAGATGATCCCAAAGAACAAAAAATTAATGAGGATATGAGGCACGGAAACTATATGATTATGTCTCGGAGGAGATCCAACTTCCCAAAAGATCACTTGAGGATTCTAATGGTGTTTGGATATTAAATTTTGATGGAAGTTTTCTCTCGGTGGTTACGGAGCTGGTGTAATGTTCATGTCTCCCGAGGGAAAGGTTTGTACTTTCTCATTCAAGTTACAATTTGAAAATACTAATAATACAACAGAGTATGAAGCTCTCATTCTTGGGATTCATGTGGCAAAAGAAAAGCGTGTGAAGAATCTTCTAGCTTGCGGAGATGTGGAGTTAATTGTTAAGAAAGTTAGAAACCTTTTTCAAGTAAAGAATAGAAGGTTGAAACATTATAGGAATCAGGTTTGGGACTCTATCGAATTTCTTGATGCCTTCTCTATCGAAGTATTGCCTCGGGAGGAGAATACCAGGGATGATTCACTAGCAGTCTCAGGATCACACGATACCTCATCCTGACTTTTCTCAAGATAGGTTTACCATTGAGATGATCCATAGGTACGAGTGTACGATAATGCAAGTAACTAGAAAGTTTTTAATGATGATCAGCATTTGCTTTCTTTCTTAGAACTCAGGGATAACTTTGAACAGTTGTACTTTGAAGGAAGTGACAATTTTCCTCGTGAGAGTGTGCCTTCCAATAAAGAAGATGTCAAAGAAGAAGAGACAGATCAAGATGGATGTATCAAACTCAAAGGGAACAAGATTCCAAAGGGACTAGTGAGTTTAGAAGAGTTGTTTGAAAAACATGACAGGTATGTGAAGTTTAAAGCTTCTATTGGATCACAACAATCAGCTGAGTATGATAAAACTAATATTGGGAGTTCTATTGACCCTAAACTCGTGAACATTGGAAAATGTTGCACACCAGAAGAAAATAAGAAAGTAATTAATCTTTTAAGTATAAAGATGTTCTTACTTATTCCTATGAGGATTTAAAATCTTTTCAACCAAAGCATATGCAACATTTCATCCCTCTCAAACTTGGGATTAAGCCTTTTAGACAGAAACAAAGGAAATACAATCCTAAGATAGCTGACACTATCTTTCAAGAAATACAAAATTTATTAAAAGCCAAGATCATTTTTCCTATCCACCATTCAACATGGATTGCCAACATTGTGCCTTTTAGAAAGAAAAATGGTGAGATTCATATATGTGTTGATTTTAGAAATCTGAATCAAGCCTCTTTAAAGGAAAATTATCTATTTCCCATGATGGATCAAGTCTTACAAGTTGTGTGAGGATCTCGAAATGTTGTCTATGCTTGATGGCTTCTCGAGGTTATAATCGGGTAGAAGTTAGTACCATGAGATCAACACAAAACAACCTTCACTACCGTTAGAGTACCTTTGCCTATAAAAGGATGCCTTTTGGGCTCATTAATGCAGTGCCACTTTCCAGAGAGCTATGGACTTGGCCTTTGGAAGTTTAAAAGGGAAGTGTATTGTTGTATACCTTGATGACTTGATTGTATTTTCCAAAGCAAGAGTAGATCATTTTCAGCATCTAGAAATAGTTCTTTTGAAATGTAGGGAGCATGGGATCTCTTTAAATCCTAAGAAATTTGTCTTTTGTGTCACAGAGGGAAATTTTTAGGGCATGTTGTCTCTAAAGATGGTATAAAAATTGATCCTGAGTGAGTTCAAGCTATTCAGTGATTCCCCTTCCAACCAGCAAGAAGGGAGTGCATTCTTTCTTTGGTAAGATTAACTTTTGAGAAGATTCATCCCTAATTTCGTAGAGCTAACCTTGAATATCTCCCAAATGATGAAGGGAAAACAAACGTTTGGCTGGTCTCTTGAAGGTAAAGAAGCCTTTGAAGGTATTAAAAAGGCTATTGCTAGAACTCTTGTCTTAGCATGTCCAGATTTCAGCAAAGATTTTATTATCTATTGTTATGCCATAGATAATACCCTGGCTGTTGTTTTGACTCAAGAAGATTCTAATAATCACAAACTCCCAATTGCATTTATGAGCTACATTCTAAAAAATCATGAGTTAAAATACACCATAATGGAGAAACATGCTTTCGTAGTGGTTAAAGCTGTCAAGCAGTTTCATTTTTACATTCTTAACTCTCACTCCATAGTATTTGTACCTGACACAACCATCAAGTCCATTCTCACACAATAGGATTTTGGATCCAAGAGAGGGAACTGGGTGGCCAAGGTTCAAGAATATGACATTGACATCAGACCAACCAAGCTCATCCGTGGAAAAGGCCTGTGTGAACTCATCGCTGAGGGGGCTAGACATGAGTTATCGAGGATACTGAGTTGATCTTCCTACCAAATCCTGTTTCTTGGCTCAATTGATGAATGGTATGCTGATATTGCACACTTTCTCACATATGGAGAATGTACATCTCATTTTTTGCCAAAGAGAGGAGATTTGTCAAGCTAAGATAAGCCCAATATGTATTGTGGGAAAATGCCTTGTTTAAGCATGGATTTGATGGAAGATTTCTAAAATGTGTGGATAAGGAACAACAGAGGAAGCTAGTTTCAGGTTTTCATAATCAAGCATGTGGAGGGAACTACTCATCAACTTTAACTACTCATAAGATTCTTCATGTAGGATATTACTGGTCTACCTTGTTTAAAGACCCATCAAAGTGGATTGATAAATGTGAAGCTTGTCAGACCTTCGTGGGTAAACCCAAGTTGGATTCTTTACCCCTTAAAACAGTTGTGATTGAAGAGCCTTTTCAACAATGGGGTTTAGATTTCATTGGAACACTTAATCCCTCTTCTAGTGCTGGTCACACCCATGTATTAACTACCACAGATTATTTTACTAAGTGGGTAGAAGCCATTCCAGTAAAGAGTACTACTTCAGAAGTAGTATGTAGTTTTATCAAAGAAAACATCTTGGTGAGGTTTGGTGTACCAAACAAGATAGTGACAGATAATGTTTCAATTTTTTCTTCAACTGAGACGATGGATTTTTGTTATGGATATGGCATATCCTGGCTCACTCCTTGTATTATTATCCTCAAGGGAATGGACAAGCGAGAATCGATAAACAAAAATATGGTGGCTATAATAAGGAAGCTAGTTAATAAAACTCAGAGGAACTGGCACAAGAAACTTTATGACGCTCTTTGGGAAAATAGGATCACACCTAAAAGAGCCTTTACGATGTCCCCTTTTCAGGTAGTATATGGAGTGGAAGCTCAATTTTCTAATAATGGAACTACCAGCGTTGCATTTAATGAAGGCCATTGAAGACACCAGTTTTAATGATTCTTTGGATAAAAGGATCATGTACCTTCATAAATTGAATGAGGACAGGTTGCGGGTTACTGATAGAATATCTGCTCACCAACAGAAGGTAAAGGCCTTATTTGATAAAAAGGCCAGGTCCAGGGATTTCAAAGTTGGGGACATTTTTTTGTGGGATAAAAGGCATGAACCTCGTGGTAGTCATGGCAAGTTTGATTCTCTTTGGCTCGGACCTTTCAAGATCAGGCACTTTGCTGGTGAGAATTCTTTTTACCTTGATTATATGGATGGTTCTTCCCTCCCACTTCCTTATAGTGGGCAGTACCTGAAATTTTTAAGTCATAGGTGATTAGGAAGTCCTTTGTATATTCTATATAGCGTGTGTGTGTGTTTCCCCTTCTTGTTTTGTTGTGTTGTCTTTTTGGGGTGTTTTCTTCTGTATTGGTTTGCTTTTGACTCCATGGCCGAATGGATAAGGTATTGGTCTCCGCTTCCCCTAGATTTTCTAAGAGTTCTTACCTTGTCGTATTCTTTTGGACTTTAGCTTGAGTCATCCCTAGAAGGAGCCAATGTTGTGCTCTCAAATTTTTGCTCTTTTGAGAAGTTCAAAATTGAAAATTTTTGAGTTAATGCCTTTTCTGTTGTTCTGGTAAAGGGAAAAGTCAAGAAGTCGAAAAAACTACATTTTTTGAGTCATTTTGTGTGATTTGCGGGTCTTTCGGAAATTTTTGTCCCATGTGTCCCAAGTTCATTCGGGCTCCGTGTTTTACGATAGGTCGCTTTACGAAAATTTGTTCTCTTGCAGCCCATCGAACTTTTGTTCCAAATGTCCCAAGTTCACTCAGGCTCATTGTTCACCTTTCGCCCGCTTGGCCGCATCGCGCACTTCACGTACTTTTGTCCCTCATGTCCTGAAAACATTTGTGCATTTTGTCCCCGCATCACCCACATCGGCCGAATCGCTCTTTCACGTCCCACATGTCCCAAATGAACCAAAGGCCATCTGGGCTAATTTTTCCCACTCTTCCCAAATATCTTACTTTTAAGTTGGTAGATGCATATTTAATGCACATTTATTATATTTCTCTCTCCTAACGGCTATTTAATAAGCTACCCCCTATGCATTTTTGCACACTGCTTTCTTGTTATCAATTTCTCATACCCTCGCAATTGAAATTTCTGTGCGCGTACCCATTCCCCCTACAATTTCATCAAGAGAGTTGATTTGTGACTTTGTTTTTCAAATTGCTATCAACATGAAGATTAAATTCCAAGGTCAGGAGAAAGTTTCATTGCTCGAGTCCGTAGTTCCCGATATCGGGGACAAGTGAAGTTCATCTCTGGACTTTGGATATTTCTGGACTAGGATGACAGAACACGAACACCTTTCCTATGGCACAAATTATTCACGATAGTGGCTTGGAATTTTCCATTGGTTTCCCAATCTTAGTAAGTGTGTAAACATGGTACTTGCTAATTACAGATTCATTTCAATCTCGAGAGAACTAACAAATATGCATGGGGAGATCATTTCTAAGATCGATGTTGTTGCCATTAGCACTCTTTGTAAAGATTCTTGAAATGGACAATTCTATAGTAATGTCTTAAAACTAGGCACATGCCATTCAACGAGGATAGTGAAAAATACAAGGAAAGGGTGGCAAAGTCTTGGCTAAAAACCCTAAAAGGGGGCGTCCTATCTATCCAAAGCTCTCTTTTCGTGTCTATTTCAATGAGGAGCTGTCATAGTTTATAATCTTATTAGTTCGAGTCATGGGCTTAGCCTTTATGAACGAGTTCCATTTCTGGATGTGCCCACTTATCAACATGGTGTGCGAAGGAACTCAGAATATCAACTGGGTAGAAATCATCAGCATGAACCTAGCAGAGCAGCTGTCCAATGTACAACAAACAAAGAAGTTTTACATGACTTCATATCTGATGTATACCCTAGCAACATCAAGGAAATGGTTTGGATTCACATACATTGATGCTCATAAAGGTGACCCTATATATGCTTACTGTCCTCAATTCACCCTGGACACTAGCAATCACAACTTTAGGAGGGTGAATGATGCTTTCACCATGTACATTGTAAGACTTCTGGAGAGTGACACTACAAGGAGGTTCTCTGATGAAGCCATGAGCCTAATATCGAAGTACGGTGCCTACTTCATCCAGTTTCAAAAATTCTCCTATATCAAGGCTAACAGGCTATGAGAGCACCCCTCTCAAGCTCCCTATGTTCTATAATGATAAAATGGCCTTGATAGAGATATGTAGGCAATTGGAAAAGTTACACAGAACCTGTAGGGATAAGAAAATCACTGGCCTACACTTCCCTATATCTTTGGGAAACTACACTTGTAAGACGACTCTAGATGCACAAAACATAGAGAGATCCCTAGCTCCCATCACTGTCCATTTCTTCAGGCCAAGAACTTGTTTTGACTTGAAGAAATTTATTAAGCAGAACCTCAGAATAAATTACCATCATATAATGGAGACCACGAGGAAGACTATTGGGCTAACTTTTTGATGATTTTGAGGCAAGGAGGAGGCATTATGGTAGGTTTTCTCTCCAACTGATTCAAGAGCTTAACTTGTACCAAGTTCTTGAAGGGCTTCAGGATGACAATTTCGACCTATTTTCATATGAATATGACACCTTAATCAAACACACTCCCTTGGAGGATTTGGATTGGTTCAAAAAGGAGAAGGATGATCTGGCTGAAATCTTAGCCCCTGTCCTAGTAAGAACCAAAATCTGGTTTGACAGGAGAGTTCGTGAGTTTAGAAGGCATTCAGGTGAGTCCTCCTCCAAGGATACTTCAACACCAAGGAAGGAGGCATTGACACCTAGTTCGGAAGAACCTATACATACCCCTCCTGCCTCATCAACTAAAGGTCCTACATCCTCCACTCCTTCCTCATCCACCCAAGTGTATCAGAAGAAAATCAAGGAAGTCAAGAAGGAGCACGTTGAAGAATATCCCTTGATGAAGCATTCGAGAAATTGCCCTGGACCAGAGAGAACATTATTGTTCTCAGTGAAAGTGAAGAGAGTGAGGTTCCATTCTCCGTAGGCATTCCAAATCCCTATGGATAAAGAGAAGGAAGTTCAAAGCACCAAGCTCCCAAGCAATGTGACTCTCTGTACATGTAAACCCCGAGTGCCCCGCTCATATCTCAACTAGAGGCAATGATAGTGCACACTTTGAGTGCAATGAGTTCTCTTTGTCTCGGTCCTCTTTCCCCACCTACTTCTTCCTCCTCCTCTTTGCATGGGTACAACCTTTCATTGATAGTAGGAAGAGAAATTCTTCCTCTCGAGATCTCCGCACCCAACTTTGATGTTATGGTGGCCTCTATCTGGGTACTACGCCTCCTACACCGGCAAAAGTCCAGGACCACCTCACGAATAGCATCGATGCTCAAGGCCAGCAATTCTTTGAGATAGCCAAGCCCAAGGTTGACAAGCCAGAACAGGATTTGTAGGTGTCTGATCTAGAGCTCTCAAGGATCCCCATGGGAGAGTCCACCCATGATGGTGAGATTCACAATATTTAAGAAATAGTCACTAGGGTCATTGGGAGAGTGGAAAAAGGGAAAAAATATATATAGCAATTTGAAGAGCAGGCTCGAGTTCTTACGAGGTTTCATCAAGTCACCTGCTATCCAAAAATAAAGTTTTAGACCCCACCCCATTGAGTACTCTTCCACCACTTGTGATCCTTTGCCAAGATGAAGTCCAGACTATTAAAGATATGCATAGATATTCCATCTATGGAAGGGCTATGGAGGCCATGGTGTATGATATGCTCATTGCAGGGTTGAATTTCCTTAGTGAAGCCTTCAAACTGAATAAGAAGGTAAATAATCTGCAACAGAAACTCTCCTCCATCATTAGAAATATAGATAAAGAGCTAAAACTCTGGAGCAGCTGTATAGTAGACCTTCGCATCATGGGGCAGGCTGATGAAAATCTTTTAATGGCAAGGAAGGTCTTTGATGATGTAAAAGATAACTCAAAATCATGGGTATACAGTGTGGAATGGAAAATCAAGGTGCTGGAGGAGGCTTTGGGAGAATTGAAAAATAGCTGGCAGAAAGGTGAGGCCTTTAAGACTTTGGTGGTATCTTCTTTTAAGGATATCCATTGCCACCTCCATGATGAGACCTTAAGTGTTCCCCTATCCTTGCAAGAAATTAAATCTCAATTCAGAGATTTTATCAAAGATAATCTGTTCAAAGAGGATTCTATCACCAAATAAAAGATGAAAGAAATCTGCTCTCTCTAGTTTGCTATTGAAGAAGCAAGTAAGGATTATCATACACACATTGAATTCAACAAAGAGATGGAGAAGTGTCTCAGATTTTGGACTCAGTCCACTGCCAACACATCAGTTCCACGTGGTAGAGACATAGCAGAGGCGTTAAAAAGGTTTAGACAGTGGATCCTCAAATCAGTGGGCCCTCCTTAGTCATGAACACTTGCCTTTTCTTCCTAGCTTTTCTCCCTTCTTTCTTTCCTCATCTTGGATTTATTGTAATTAGTTGGGGTTTTTCGATTAGCAGCCCTTTAACTAAACATTAATTAAAAGAAGTAGTTACCAAGGGTAACTGATTTGTAAAACTATATAATGGTCTCTCTTCGCCATTTTAAAGGGAGGAACTTGGCTTATTTTTTAAAGTGTAAGAAATAGTAAAGCAATCAATACAAAAGGATCTTCTTTCTTTGTCCATCTGATTCTTTTTATTCGCAAGCTATCTGTTGAATATTGTTAGATCATTTTTCTGCATTATGCTAAGAAGCTTTGTATTCTTGTAGATGTTATTTATGGAACTATGTGTCTTTTCAAATTGCATCTCATTAATTCGAGTACAAATGGTCTCATTCCAATTCATTATATTCTGGCACGCATAAGGAATTATTTTGTCATCTATAATTCTGGAGAATGCTTTTCTACTCATTTCCACATCTTCATTCCTCTGTACTTTTGTGATTGATGATCTATTAAAAACACTTTCATGATATCCAAGTTCCTTAGTAAAACTATGCTCTGTACATATGTAAATAAGTTTTGCTTTTGAATAAGGGAACCTCTCCCACTAAAGAGGAGGGACTTCTTGTCCCCTGACTGTTGTTCTTCTTGAAGTCCTTTTTGATGACCAACACCTCCATAGTGGACCCTAAATGTTACCTCTAACACTAATTCCTAAGAGTTCACTGAGAAACACAATAGCAATCCAAATAAGGGAGGGTCTCATGGAGTCAAAATTATCTCATGACCAAAACCTTGAGCTAGGAGGCCATTAACCATTATCTTTACGAGGATCCAAACTCCTATCACTCAAGAAGCTCGTAAGAATATCAAGCGAAATCATCATTACCCAATAACCGGGATCACCATGACACCCACATAGGCAAGCACAACAATCAACAACTTTTATTAAATTTATTTTTTATTTAATCCACTTTGTAATACTAGATGTAATGCCCCAAAATGGCGCACCGAAAACTATGCTAGAACTTCTCCAACCACTTAGGAAAAGCAACATGATTTTTTTAATAAAATGTTTCAAGGGTAATAATATTAGTTACATTTAATTATTTATCCTCTATTAGTTTCTACGCTTGCTTAAGGAAGCACAACCGGGTTTAATTATTGAATAATATTATTATTTTCCAGAAATTCATTTCATTTAAAATATCTTGTAAGTTAAATTTAGCCATATTTACAAGGTATTTAATAAT